>JAOXNO010000008.1:6700829-6752326 GCA_028565335.1 Limnodromus scolopaceus
GGGCACATTTCAGCCCATGTAATGGCAAGAAATAATGGCACAACAAAAGAAAGTAACAGTAGCACCAAAATAGTGGCAACTCCTAAGAAGGTGACCTCCAGAGGCAGCCCTGTATAGGGAGGGTACTGTACTTTATGTAACCAAATTTAAGAAAGCTTTTCAAAACAGATCACACACTCAGAAGTGACAACTACAAATACAAGAGCTGCTTAGGACAGATATAACTCACAAACAAGTTTAAGTTGTTAGGTACAACAACAAAAAGAACACATAAAATACCGGAGTCAGACAGCAAGTTGAGGTCTAGTGTCATGAGTTTTACAGTTAAAAAATGGAAAAAGCAACAAGAAGATTTAGAATAAGAACAAAACAACTCAATATGGTGCCCCGGTAAAGGAGCCCCTTGTTTTGCTCCAATTAATTACTCCCTAGTGTAAGAGGCATCAATCTAAACTTCTGGCAGATGCAAGGCAAAGGCCAAGGCAGCAAATGCTGGAGGGGTGTCATATCTCATCAGTTAGATCTTACTGGTTGTCAATTTGCTCCTGCCGCAATGCTATGCTGCCTTGCTCTTCCAGCAGATTCTCTCGGGATGCAGACTGGGCAGGATCTAGTTTTTTCACATAGGCAGCTGGTACAAAGCCCTGACGGTCATTAACTTCAACCTTCCACCAGTCCTGGAAAGTAGAAAGAAAAAAAAAGAAGCAACCTCTGTAAGAGAAGCACCAAGCATAAAGTATGCTGAGCAACTGAAAGCTGCAACTTAGTGCCTTCTGTTAACACAAGAAGAGCAATGATGCTCATGACAGTTTGCTCTTTTTATGGAGATCATTTCGAACTGTCTCTTGAAGACATCTAGGTCTTACTTCCATGTCTCCCCTTGTGTTTGGTCAAAAATTCCTCAACAGTGGGGAAGTAAGTTTTCTCACGGGCCCATGCCCTATAGCATATGTCGTTTATTTAACTTTGAAAAGCTGGCAGCTATAGAGGAGTATGAGAAAGAGCTGAAGAGCTATGCTAAAGAGCTGAATGGGAACATTGACTGAATGTGCAAATTCTTTAACTTCTTTGAATACTCCTATTCAAAAGAAGAAAACCAATAATGCTCCGCAGAACACTCAACACCAAGGGAGCCAAGCAGCTCAGCAAACTTGAAGGCAAGAGCATACCTTGTTGGTGCTGTTGAGTAAGGTGAGGATATCTCCCTTTTTCATAGTCACCTCCCGGGGACTCTTCTCTTGGTAATCATAGAGTGCCAGAACAAGCTCTTTTCCAGTTTCATCGTCTGTGGGAGCAACTTGTTGCTAACAAAGAAGGAGCACAAGAGAAATGAGTTGCTTCGTGTTTATTACAATCAACGTAGTTGTCCTAAAAAATACTTCAAGCCTTAGTTAAAGCTGCTGTATTGCCTTAAAATGTTTCTTGTTGAAATAAATGTAATGCAGATGGACTTAGTTTAGGTGCTGTCTGGGCTCAAACCTTGAAAACCACCTCATTATACTTTTTTCTTCCGAGGCAACGCAGCTGCCTATTATGATTATAAAAACAGACCACTACGGTTTTTGAGAAAATCAAGTACAGTCTGCTATAAGGTCTCAAAACCAACTGTTATTAAGCTTTGTCTTTACCTTCTGCTGACCCAAGAATTTTAGCAACACAATTAGCATCTTTCCTTACCCTGCATGACTGGGCCTGTTCCCTTAACGCCTGTATGCTACTGCCGTAAGCAGAAAGATCAGACATCAAAGCTTCGTGTTTCTTCAGAAGGGCCTGAAAGTGAAAGATAAAAACATGTACACCTTAGCCACTTTACAAATACCACTCTGCTTAAAATACATACTTTGGCTCCATATGCAGGGAATGTGGGTTTTTCACAGCTGCCAGTCTTGTGACTCTCATGAGAATAACCACTTCTATTTATTCACAGCCTAGATAGTAGTCTGAATGCTTCTGGTGCTTTTCCTCTACCTTATCTCAGACACATTCTTTTGCTGTGACCAGGAATACCACGTATCACTCTGGAAATAGTGTTAAGTTTGAAAGTATGCCTTTAAACTGCACTTCACTTTGATGAAATATCCGTCAACAGTGTCTGGGCCTCTATGTTTGGCCACAGAACAATATTAGTAAAATAACTCTAGACAAAAAATTACTTCCAGACCTGTGAACTGCTGAAAATGCAACATCAAATGAGGAATTTGCTGCTATTAGTCTCATTATACTTTACAAAAACCCTATAAAAATTAATTCAAATATAAAGTTTCTTCAAATTGATTTAGTATACTGAAGAGAAAAATTTCACATGCGATGACTAGGACACAGGAGAGAGAGAGAAAAAAAAAAAAAAATATCGGGGTCATCTTTTGACCCCAAGCTAAAATTCAGCTTGATGCAAAAACCTTCTGCCTTTTTTCTTAAGAATCCTGAAATTAGCAGAGCTCCTTGCTTTTTTACCACTGGACAAATCCTCCCTGTGTTTATGCAAAACTGATTCAAACAGCAATCTCAAATACCTCAGCAGAGTCTTCATCTTTTCCATAGTCTGTGCTGCCTACAATGGGCTCCTTTTCCCTCATCCAGGATTCTGCCTCGTTAGCGTCAGCAAAGTACTGCTGAGCCTGCAGGGAATCCTCTAAGTCTTGTCTACGTTGAGATGCTTTAGCTTTCAGAGAGTCCCATTTTTGGTTTAGCTCATTCAATTTGATTTTCACATCCTCAGCTGCAAAGTGTCCTAGGTAACAGAAAGAGAGGGAACTGAAGGGCTTAAGGAGACATAAATACACACTAAAAGATTACTTGTACTTCTTGAAAGTCACAGAAGTTAGATCCGTTTAAACCTATGTAGCTTATCCTGAGTAGAATAATGAAAGCACAACTCAGCTTGTACTTTTGCCTCCAACTGGAAGCTCTGTACCTGTCAATCAAACTGTACTAGGAACATTTGAATCATTAAGAACAAAACAAGCTGCACAATAACATTTCCTGTCAATGGGGAAACAGGAAAGGTCTTTCCAGTGGCAGAGTTTTGATAACAGACAAATGTTATCTCAGACAGGCATTGTGAACCCTGCAATCAGGGGAATATTTTTTAGTATTCTGGTGTTAAGAACACGCAGTCAGAAATAAAGATACATGCTTATTTAAAAGCAGGAATGACTCTTATTGTCTTTGTGGAGGATCATCTCTCACATCATGATTATTTTTCTCAGATACAAGCCTTTCATAGATTTGAAAATGGAGAATAAATATCATAGGCACAAAGCTGTTAAATACAGGGCTCTCATGTTTTTCAAGAACAGATGGAAATCTGTGAAAAACGCAACAGGTTCCCAGCAAGAAATCTATTTTTATTTTCAGGTGAATGACTAGAAGTTCACCCTGCCAGAAGGTACCTGTCTATTGCTTGGATAAAAACAGGCAATAATTCTTAATTGTACAGGGACAGAGAACAAAGTCCAGCACTAAGACTTTTCGATTTCTGAAAGAAAAAGAATTAAAAAACATCAGGACATACCCTCTTCCACCATAGCATTTCCCTTCTGTGTGACTGCTTTAATGCGGGGCTCATGGCCTGCAATTTCTGCCTGCAAAGCCTGGTGCTTC
The DNA here is from genome assembly GCA_028565335.1 of Limnodromus scolopaceus. Lineage (NCBI taxonomy): Eukaryota > Metazoa > Chordata > Aves > Charadriiformes > Scolopacidae > Limnodromus > Limnodromus scolopaceus. Next base: position 6,704,433 of record JAOXNO010000008.1, read on the forward strand.
TTTAGCAGATTCTGTACACCAATTAAGTCCTTGCCTGAAAGATACAAAATAGTTAATCAGCTAATTCAAAGTCATCAGACTTAACAAAAATTTCAAGGGAGCTGTAACCAGCGCTATGCAAACTGGCACAGTACGTACTATCACAATAAAGACAAAGCACTCAAAAAGCTAAGTCACCCACTGGAATTGCAGAAGTGACATAACAGTTAAAGAACCACAGGTGATGGCAAGTATGTAACTCCAGGCAATGTTAATTACAATAAACATTTTAAAAATTTCCAGGGAATATTCCATGAAGAGAAAAGTTATAACAGAGCAATTCGGACATCTAAATCCTGGAGATATCAGGATGGACCAACCTCTGTTCGTTGAAGCTGCAATAGGTTCTTTTTCCCTAATCCAAGTCTCTTCATCCTCAATATCACGGAAAAGCTGCTGCAGGCGAAGGGAATCTGCGAGTTTCTGCTTGCGAGCAACCATAGGATCCTTCAGAGCTTCATAACGAGCTACTAAAGCTTCTTGTTTCTTCTTGATATTGTCAGCATCAAAGTGCCCAGCATCTTGGAACTGGCGTGCCTGGATGGTAATGCCATCTATACGATCCTAAAATTAATTCAGCAATAGCATTGTGTCAGAATTTCTGTAAGATAGCTGTGAGTGAAAACATTTTCAGGTCCTAGCTAGTAAGATATTGTGACAGAAGAAGAGAACCTCAGCTGCACACTGCCAATGCAGAAATTTTGGCAAGAGATCATCTGCAAATGAAGGAACCATTTGCTGTAAAGTTCTATATTTAAAAGCTGATCTGTTCTCCCTCCTCCACTTTCTTAAGAGTTACATGAAAACAAACTGAACAAGAACAAGCTGTTTGCAAATGGAGAGTCTAAGGGGGAATTATTTCCTATGCACATCTTTTTAATTTGGTACTCACAGCACAAAACAACACTGTGTGCTGCTGCCAGGACAGCACAGAATCATTTCACTTTTTCAAAAAGCTCATTCTTATCAAAGTCATGAGAAGATTGCTCTTCGAGACACATAGTTTATGTTTCAATTCAAAATTATTTCTGATAAATAAACTGTAAAGCCCAAAGCTACAAAAATTACGAAGACACAGATCTGCTAAGGTCTCTGGAGTGAATACTTTTGAGTAAGCTGCCCTAAAAGAGCAGAAAGAAAAATAATTTCTCTTACCTGATGGGCAGCAACATCTGCCTCTAGCAAGGCATGTTTCTTCTGAAGGTTCTGAACATTAGTAAGATCTTTTCCATAATCATCAGAAGCCAAGTGTCCCTCTACTTCATACAGCCACAGCTCAATGTCTTCCACATTGCGATTAAACTGCTGCTGCTGATTGGCTTCACGCAGTTTTATACCTGACCGAGACAGAGGGAAGAGGAAAAGACGACTTCAGTTTTCCACTTCATTTATCTCACTTCCTGCCTTCTCCCAGCTGAACTCTCTAGGAAAAAAAAGAATTGCCCAAATACTTCTGAGCAAGTCGTACCTTTGAGCTCAGTGGCCTCCAGAAGTTTTTTCCACAAGCTGATAACTTCATTCATACGAGCTGCCACTTCATCAGACGCATAGTGATTGACATCGATCAGCTTCTGGCCAGCTTTCTCCAGTGCATCAATACGACTCTGGTTAGCAGAAAGCTCTGCTTCAAAAGCCTGATGTTTCTGAACTTTACCTTGCAAGTTTGAAGGATCCTACAGATGAAGAAAGAAAAAGGACCTTACAATCCAACATTAGCATCTATAGGTCTCTGAAGAATTTTAAAAATTAGATGACATTCCAAGACATACCAAGATGTCACCAGAGGATTTGGTACCAAAAACATGCCTTAAATCAGAATATTTAAGCTATTGAATAAGCATGATTACAGCACGATGGAAAAAGCCCCTTAGGGTCAAGGAGAAATTACAATTCCTGCTTTTGGCATTAATACTGCCTACTATCAGCAACATTTTGGCTGACACTGCTTCATATCATTAGACTGACTACATTAAGCCTGGTATTGCCTTAAATTTATTCTAATATTGGTCTTTATGTTTACCTTGTATGCCTCATCTGTTGCAGTTTTCATTTTTTCATTAACCCAACTCTTTAGCTCATCAGAGTCTCGGAAAAACTGCTGCAGATGGAAAGAATCTGCCAGTTGAGCACGGCGGTACATAGCTCTTTCATGAAGGGCATTTCGGCGGCTCAGCAGCTGAAGAAAAAGTAAAGGTTTTTAAATTCCTCAAGCTTATAAGAACCATCACTGTATCTGTACTTTTGGGAGAGCTCCGCTGACTTATCCTATACCATTTAAAATAATAAAGCAGGACAAGATTTAAAGTCTACAGTCCAAATCTATTTTAGATACTTACAGCATCTCTGCGTGTAGCAACATCATCCATGGCATAATGGTTGTTCTGAATCAATTTAGTAGCAAACTCATCCAATGCCTAAAGAGAAAACAGTTTTCCATTTATTTGGTGTAGTAAAAATTGTCTGTGCAAGTTTACTTAGTAGATTAATTCTCAAAAGCCTATCACAATAAAACTAACAGAAAGCCATCAAGATAGCTGTTGTTACACCCTTTTTTATGTGTATTGTCATCTTGCACATGGAAGGAGTGCAGATTCTTGACAGATCTTCATCCACATGTGTGCTGGCATGACATGCAAGCACTGGGTTACTCAGCTCTCTGAGGCAGCAATGGATCCCTATCCTAACTTTTTCCACTATTTTCCATTTTAGAGACAATACACATCATTTAGAGATAATACATTGCACATAACAGTGCATCATTCTGCTGAGCAAACCCCATCCTTCTCCGTCATCCTGCAGCAGTGCCTCTTCCCCAGTCGATAATTTTATTTCTTGCCCATTTAGTGATCACCTAACGTAAATGTCTTACTGTGATTTTCTCCTCTTGGGCACTTAGGGATTTCTCAAAATCTTCATGCTTCTTTAGAAGAGCCTCCACGCTATCCAGAGAATCACCAAGGTCTTCATTAAGCAGAAATGCCTAAAGTGAGGAAACAAACACACCATTGATTTTTATGTTTCCATGCCCAGCTGCTCTAAGGCAACTCCAGCATGGCCAGCGATGTTTCCTACCGTATGATATTACTGCAAAGGGGATGGTGTTCCCTAAATGCCTCTAGCAGCCAAACATTCTGAATAATTCTTTTTAGCTTCTTATTCAAACAGCATTTTACAGAAGTTAAACACACAGATGGAAGCAGTCATGGCAGCTTGGGCAGTCAGATAGGTAACTGCACAGCATCCTGCTCACTAGTGCATGTTTAGTGGCAGTCGTGGCCACTAGTATACACCAGTTGTGTAAGTCTACAGGAGACTAGCCAGAAATGAAAATCAACTGTATCTGGAGAGTTCGAAGACATGCACTCACTTCTTGTTTGCTCATCCAGTTGTCAACTTGTTCAGTATCTCTGTAGAAAAGCTGCAGGTCCATGCACTGTTCATACTGCTGTCTGCGAAGCTCCCACAGTTCTAGCAAGGCAGATCTTTCATCTGAGAGGATGGTCAGCTAACGGATGGGGAAGAGAAACGTACAATAATTTCATTTAACAGTCTGGTTTATTTCCTTCTCAATGTAAAATCAAGTTGTGACTCCAAAGAAGTGGTTAACACTAGACTGAGAACAACCTCCTTTGTAAAGGATCCTTCTCCTGTTAGCGGTATCATCCATCTCATATAGGGCAGGTCTTTTGTCAGCTTATCAAGCTTGAGTAGCGGCTACAGCCTTCTGACTTCAGTCAGAAACCTCTTCTTTTCCAAATTAAATCTACACAGAGACTTTTTAATAGGCAACCATTCTTTTTGACTGCAGACCTATTGGTAAGAGAAGCTCTTCAGCAAACCATCCTGTGCTCTCAGCCTCTGAAATCTCTTTGGCCCACTCTCACTTATAGCATTTGAACTGTCTGGTTGACCAATGTTTCAATACGGAGACTTCATGAGAGGCCCAGGTAGTTTGAAACGAGAATTTAGAAATACTAAATATTTAGTGACACTTCTGATAGCAAACCTAAACTTAGACAAACAGATAACCCTTTTTTTTTTTTTGAGGAAAGATATACTAATAGTTCCTAATAAAGAGTATCAATAGTCCTAACAGTTCCTACTAACAGATAGGCCGAAACTGTCATTTTGAGAAAGAAAAGCACACATTAATTAAATACATAACAAAAGCCCTGTAATCTAGAGGAATGACACTTTGCAGCTTGGAATCTTAACAAGAAATTAACTTTTAAATTAAGGGACATGGAAGAAAGATTCTTTTAGGAGCTCTTGCTCTCAGCTTACCTTTTCTTTAACTTCATCAGAAGCGTAGTGCCCAGCAGCAAGCAAAGCCTGGCCAGACTCATCAGCAGATTTGAAGCTATCTTCATGGGCATCAATTTCTCCCTATGAAAGAGCACATGAAAGCTTTAAGCTGTTACCAAAATTTTAGTGTCAGAATGTAAGAACTGCTATTGAAAACAACACAGAAACAACAGTCTGGACACCTGAATGATAAACATTCTACTATCTTTAAATACATCACATGAAAACTAGAATTAAATGTATTACCTTACAATGCAGATTAGGTAAGTATAAATTTATACATTAAAATGAAACTAAAGGTTGGTTTTAAGCTGCACTCATTCTACTTACCTATAGCGATTCCTCCTGATGGAGAACTAAAGAGAGTCGTTAGTCCAACTGACTGCTATCAGGTCAAACTCTCTTTTTCATAAAATATTATTCTAAGCATTCTTAAATACTTATTTATTAGTGTATCTCTACTACCAAGAACCAAAGTGAAAATACTAAATCGGGAGAGCAGTCTGGTACTGTGTTAGTTGCATGATCAAAGGATTCTAGTGATACAACATCAGCAGTTCTGACTCGGTGACTGTGTTGGACGTACAAGCCAGTCCTTGAGCGCTGCTGACTGGATTTGGCTATATAACCACGATACCTTATGTTCCTGATGTCTATCTAGAAGGGCTTCTGCTCCAGCCACATCATTGGCAAGTTCATCAGCGTTTATCAGAGCCTTCATCTCAGTCACCCAGCTGGTGAGGTCTCTGAAGTCCGCAAGAAAGCGCTGCAGCCTTAGGAATGCAAAAGGAAAAATGGTTGGGAATAATCTGTTTGCACAGTTTCTCCATCCTTACCCCAAAGAAAGGGTTACAAACATAAAAGATGTTCTTCAGAAACAAAACAAGACAATACCAAAATACAACCAGAATATTAAATAACTAAATATGCTCCCAATTAAAAAAAGAAGCCTTTTAAAGTTAGGAAAATGCTTGGTTTGAAAATCAATTTCTCAAAGGTGTGTTTTACATATAACTTATATTGAAAGTAGAGGGAATATTCCTAACTACAAGCCTGTCTGTTGAAGACACCAGAAATCAAAAGACAGTTCTCAAGCAAGAGTGTTTCAAGAGGGCTCTGTCACAACCACAACCCAGCGTGTGTGTGGGAACTGACAGAAAGTTTCAACTGCACATGCCTCAGCCTTAAAACAAGCAAACAAATTCTCAGATTCCTTTCAGCGCCCCTTTACAGCTATTGCCTTTGGCACGTGTATAACACTTATCAGCAAAAATGATCCGTTTCTGTTTCTCTTTTAAATTTGCTGTTAATTGATATGAAGAGATTATGACAGGGAAGGCAAATGAACAATGATTACTTGCGTGGGTCTCCACCACTATAAATCTTGCATTATGGGAGGGAACAGCAGAAAAACAAAACGAGAAAGGATGTAAACTAACCACCATATTAGGGTTAGTTCCATTTTAATATGGCTTGTCAACAGTGATCTAACAGATGACATTCCATATAGTCAGATACTGTACTTTAAAATGCAGGTATCAACTCAGGGAAAAAAAGCAAACATTCTAAAACATCAAGGTATCTGTTTTCATAATGGAGCCACATCCAGAGAAAGATCAAAAGCTGTAAGTATTTATTTATCATATAATCATTTCTTTTACTACAAGATGTTATTGTAAAATATGATTTAGTGAACAAGACTGCTTTTGAAAACACCAGAATCATCCAAAAATTTTGGAAACAGCATCCCTTTGTTCTCCTCCCAAGAGCCCTGTGTTAAATTTGAATAAGGAAGGTCATTTGGACATGACAGTGTTCCCACCTGTAGGAGTCGTTCAGGCGAGCGTGCCTCTCTGCTGCCAGAGTTCGGATCTGTTCCCAGTTGGCAATCAGCTCCTCCCGTTTCACTTGAATTTGAGAAGCGTTTATGGGGTGAGACTGCTGCAAACGGTCAGCTTCTGCACAAAGGGCCTTAACCTAAACCCAGTCACAAACAGTGAGTAAGCTTCTAGCCTTTTTAAGCAGGTTACTTCATTTAAACTGTAGGTAAAATGCATCTCGTATGGGTACCTTATCTTCCAGAGCTGCAAGATCTCTTTCCAGACCTTCATGCTTACGCAATAAAGCCTGCACACTGGCTAAGTCTCTGCCAAAATCATCGGAGGCCATCAACTGCCCTTTCTCCTTAATCCAGCTGATTGTTTCATCCACATCCCTTCAAAACAAAGCACAAATTGAAAGCAGTCTATTTTGTTTGGAAAAGGGAAGAAAGCAGGATGTTTTCCTGTATGTATGCCAGACGTACTGGCATATAAACCCGTATATATATATATAAACACTGCAGCCAACTACAATTATGCCTTAAAAAACAAACAAACAAAACCAAAACCAAACAAAAAATCAAACCCCAAACAAGACAAACAAAACCCCCCCAACCCCTAAAAAATTAGGCTCTTTTTTTAAAAAATCTCAAAAAGCCTTGAAGCGTATGGCAGGCCATTCTTCAGATGGTGTCACCAGATGTGAATGAGTTACAGCATCACTGAGCACTATCTCCTAACAGGTTCATTTCCCACTCTGGACCCCTCTCTGACTTAATTACAGCAAATCTCAAAATGCTGTAGATAGAAACGAGAATAGAAAGACACTGCTCAAAGACCTCCGGAACATTTGGACTGACATCCATCTGGCAACAAACAACCCTTTTAAAGCTCATCTAGGACATGACTGAGGGGAAAAGCCCTCAAAGAGAAAAAAAGCCATTAGCAAGAATGAACAAAACTGGCAAGTGTTGAAAAGCTAAATCAGAATGAATATTCTAAGGTAATTCCAGAACAACAAGGTCCTCATTCAACAAGTCACAAGGAACAGCAAAGCAAAAACATAACAGACAACAGTAGCTCTTCTCATGATACTGTATGTGGCTGAATGCACCATTAAACATCCACACACATATTACATCACTTCAGCAGATCCAGCCAAGATCGTACCTGTTGAAGCGCTGAACTTCGGCTGCCCCAAAGAGTTTTCCTTGCCTCTGAAGGGCAAGCCCCTTAAGACGCTGCCAACTTGCATTTACTTCATCCTGTTTGGACTTAATCAGTTCCTCTTCAGGGTGTTGTTCCTAGTGAGCAAAGGAAAACTCTATTTTCATATGTTCTGTAGCTTTACATTCATTGACAAAACCTCGAAACACTGCTGTTTTTCCAGAGATCAATTTATAGTAACTGTACTTTCCAGATGATGACCCAATTTGATTGTTTTCCTGAAACCTCACTGTATGAACATTCAATACTCCTGCAGTAGTTTAAGTTCCCCTATGCACTAATTAGTCAACAGGAAGAGGGCTGTAAACAGAATCTTTTTTGTCTTAGAATGCAATACTTCCTGACCTACCTCAATCCTGGATCAAGCCCCAGATGACATACCAGAAGACAAGATACATTAATCCTGATTGTCCAAGGGAAATACGTTTAATCCGAAATAGGACAATTTCTCTCACTAGTCACTATTCCCCACATTCTCAGGAACATTCTCAGCTGGGGCAGTTACTCAAGCTGTCCAGCAGAAGAACAAGGAGATCAAAGGATAACTATTTAAGACTAAGATAGCCAAGGATCTAGGCACAGGTAGAGTAAAGATTAAAGATCTGCTACCAAATTAGGAGGAAGAGAGGAAACTGCAGACAAAAGTTTGCTGTGTTATACCAGACTTGCCAACAGAGATTTTCACCACATACGAATGTTTACCTGGATAAGTTTGCCAGCAAACTGGTTCACTTCATTTACTCTCTCCTCATGAGCTGCAAGGTCTGTCTGGAACTCTTCAAACTTCTTTTGCAAAACTTCAACATGCTCTAAGTCCTGCCCAAGTTCTTCTGAGGTCACTATTGCTTCCTAACACATCGAGGAAAAAAAAAAGAATTCAATTTCAGTATAACCGATGGGAAATCACGACTAAAAATAGGAAGCAAAGTGTCCTGATTTTTAACAGGTCAAAGACAGTTACAATCACTGTGTTCAAAGTCAGATTTAAAACTAGAAAGTTTCTTCCATTAAAACTCCACCTTCCCCCACCCCCAACACCTTTTCATTATTGCAGAAAACATGCAAGATCACTAAGGGTATTAATTTTTCATGTTGCTTGCTCTTATTAATTTTTCAAGTTATTGAATGTGACCAGTTCTTCTATTATTACTTTTCTGCTCTGTACACGATAATCACTATTACAGCAACCTAAATTACTGAAAGAAAATATGCACAAAAAACCCCATACTAATAAAATTACAAAATAATTGCCCATGCTGTTATAGAGTACACACAGGGACTACAACTTATTTACATTTTTAGATTGTGGGCATTTGCTGTTGGCTTCTGATGCAAGATTTCTTTATGAGAAGTGCACGGTCACATTCAGTAACAGTTATGCAGGGTTTACAGTTTGAACCCACAGTGACACAAAATAGCAAACCATCATTAAGAAAACCCCTATGATCATTTTGTGGCTTTTTTTTCTTGATAGTGTGGTTTGTGGTCTGTTTCCTCAGAGTTCAAAGAATCAAGAGCCAACAGTTGCAGCAAATGTCCTTACTATGTATATCTAACGATATTCCAATCATTAAGTAATTACATAATTACTTGTAATTACTAATAACCACTGCTTGCTGGTTAGGCCGGCTATTTCTATAACAGATCATTTAGAGCATTTATAAAAAACATTTGCTTTTACATGTTGTAGATTTCCCTTGCAGGAATTTGATTACTGTGAGAAATACAAAGGTCTCCTCAAAGTAAAGAAAGAATTGATTATGTTTAACTGTGCTCTCCAACATGCAGGCTTCCTCCCTTAGCCTACTACCTTTTTTTTTTGGGGCTGCAAAAGAAGGAATAGTACTTTGCATACCTACTGCTTATACAATATGAATAATCTAAATATAACATACAGGTGCCTTTAAAAGCTCTCTGCGATCACCTGAACTCAAGCAACTACCAGTTGATAGAAAATTTCCAAGGCAGGTAATAATATACCTTGTCATTGATCCAGTCCAAGACATCTTCACATTCCCGTAAGTATTGCACCAGCTTCTGAGCTTGCAACAATTTGACTCCCTTCTCCCTCATCTTCTCCAACAGTAATTCCCATAGTCGGTGCAGCTCCTGCAGCCGAGTCTAGAACAATAGGGTGTTGTTATTAAAATCCTGTACCAGAGATGAGATTTATTCCCTTCTTAACCGTAACAGAAGATTTTTCTTCCCAAAGATGTATATCCTAAACCTTAATTTAGACAAAGGGTAGACAAAACTCATTACAATTTCATCTCCAGGCAACATTTTGTGTTGTAACAACACAAAATTAGAAATTACTGAACTATTTACACATTTGTTATTAATTAATGAAGCTATCAAATAGTTATGCTTACATAACTATGGGGTAAACATTTTGAGATAAAATTTGATTTAAATTCGAAGCTAGTGTGAAGTCAGACCAAAAATCTGCTGCTATTCTCTTCAAACGTTCAGTCTTTTACATGGAAGTCAACTCCCAATAAGTGAATCTCATCTTTATTTTGGGATTGATTTTTATTTAAGACCACGGATTTTGTTTCAAGTCAAACTTTTGCTACTTTGCAGTACTTTACCTATTTCTCTTAGCACTAGCCAGTTAATATATTTAGCCAACATTGTTAAGTAACATAATACTGAAATACTAGGAGTAATTACTGGTTTTAATATTGAGTCTCTCTCTGGTTGCACTTTGCCTTTCAAAACTGTTGAGAGCAACCATAAATTTTATAGACAATTAAAAGAAAAACCACACTCCCACACAGAAACACAACTTGCAAAACAGGAAAGTATCTGCTCCACCCATCAACTATAACGCTTTGCTCATCGAGATCTGAAACTTGAAAGTCACGCTAGAGAAGCTTTTGAACATCCAGCATGGGTGGATACCCATGTAATCCCTTTAGAAGGTTCAGGCAGGGAGGTTTCAAGGGAGGAAAGGGCTCACACAACTCCATTTCCCACCACTGCCCAAAAAGATAGTGCAAATTGTCAACCGAGGAAGAAAGAAGACACTGCAAAGAGAAGCTGCACCGCACAGCCAGAAGTTTCACCTACTCGTATGTGGGACCCAACTTGGGTGGCTGTTACTATTGGGCGCTGTGCAGTCCGGTACGGCGTGAAAGACTGAACCAGTAAAAGGCAAATTACCACTCCAAACAGAACACAAATAGCAACTTACATCGAGCAGTATTATTTAAGATCACTCAACTACAAAGCATTTTTTCCTCCTATTTGTGGTACGATCACAATGAGATTTCTAAAATTATCACTTCCTTGGGGTTTTAATGTAAAAAGAAAAATATTCTGCTTTCCTTAGTTACAATGAAATAATTAACATATCGCTTAAGTGTGATAATCAGTACAACACTATTACAAGAGTTCTCCTTTTGCCCAGAAGCAGCAGATCTAACAAAGCGAGTCATAGAGAATAAAACCAAGTGTTCACTGGTGGGACACGTGCATGTATGCGTGTGGAAATGAGACAGAAAAACACTAACACAACTAGAGAAAAATGAGAATACATAGGAGGGGGAGTAAAAGAAAACTCTCAAGGTTAAAAATTTACAGTTTGCACAGAGTTTTGAAAACAATAATAAGCACTCACATACTGTCAAATGTAAACCAATCTAGCGCAGCAGCAAAGATTTTAAAAACACAGTTGTCATTGAATTACACAGGTTGGGAGATTTAGAGAGAAAGAAAAAAATCAACAGTAGATTCCAGAAAAGGATCTGAAGAAAGCTCACTGCTTGTTATTGAGGAAGCAGCTGTTGTAAGAGATGTTCACTGCCGAATAAATACAGCAGACAGACCGCTGTATTTGGAGCTCACAGAAAAAGCCATAGAACACAAATTTAAAGAGATTCAAACATACGTCCAGTACAACTTAACCAGAGAGTAAAGATCACTAGAGACCTGATCTGAGCCAGAGCACACAGAAATTAAACGTCTGAGGTTTACTGGTACGGTTGCTTGTGTTACTTATAATTATTATTGCAGAAAATTAAAATGCTAAATATAAGAAAAAATAAACAAGAAAGAGTAGTCAACATCCCTGACACCAGCTCTTGTGAATTTGCTGCTTCTTGATATTGTGCCATTGACAGAAAAACCACAAGTATAATTAATCATTTGCCTTGTGACTTTCAAAACATCTTTGAATTACTGATGATTTTCCAGTCCAAGTTCCTGTACTCCACTGGCAGATAGTTCACCTCAGAACTGGATCCAAGAAAAGATAAAAGCCGGGTGCTCATGACAGAGAAAAATATCTCTAAGCTTCACAAATACAAATTCTTTAGTGATTTCACTAATCAAACACTTGTAGAATTTTAAAAGGTGTTTTAGAATATAGAGTTATCCATGCAATCTGTGCAAAGTGTGTAAGGAGAAGTCTGTTAAGAGGAAAAAAAATAAACTCACTCTTATGGTTTCAGATGCAAAATGGCCTTCATTAATCATCTGATTTCCAGTCTCATCCAGTTTAATGATGGCCCCTGAATTGGCCTGCACCTCAGCTTCAAAGGCTTGGTGCTTCTGCAGCTTCCCCTGCAAGTAAAACATCAAAGAACGGGACTGAGATTTGGTGCGCAGTCTTCCTCCACATTTCCCAGCATCAAGATTTTTAGTGTATTTTACGCATACTCAATAGTGACAAACAAACAATAAAATAGCACAGTTGAAATAACAGCTGTATCATACGTTTCATGGGTGGATTCAAACATCTCCATTTTAGTTATTTCATTATTGTGTTTGTTCTTGTACACCGGAGTGTTCAAACATCTGAGAACCCGTCAGCTAGTTCCACCCACACAAGTTAATTTTCTAAAAATATTTTTTTTTCGTGGAAGCAATGAGTTAATTCGCATATATTTACATAGCCAGTGTCCAACAAATTCTAGGATTAAACAAAGCTGTTTTTACGCAACATTGCGCTGAGTAACCTTTTCTGTGCTGATTGAGCATCTAATCCATTATTAGAAATACTCCAATTATATCAGCAAAAAAGCCAGGCTTTTGAAGAACACTTTGCAAGGCTGCGGGTATTTGCATCAATCTTTCTTCACCACTCTCAGCTCAAGTTACATTTCTGCGTTTGTTCTGTCTATCCCAGTTGACCTGGTACGCCCGAATATTAATAGTACAGGAACATAAAATGGCAGTAGGACTTGCCTGTAAATTGCTTGGGTCTTTGTAATTTTCATCAGATGCTATCTGCAGTTTCTCTTGGATCCATTTTTCAAGTTCATCTGCATCACGCTGGAAAAACTGGAATCGATAGGAATCTTCAAGTTTTTGGCGCCTTAGAGAAGATAGTTCCTTGAACCTGTGGTAACGGTCCAAAACTTGTTGACGCCTTTCTTGGATATCTTCTGCCGTTTCCAACACTTTTACACCGCTCGGATCCATTTTCTGAAAGCCAAAGCAAATACATATTGTTTATATTATAAAACAATGGTAGGGTAGGAAGGGATCCATGAAAGAAAAACCTGCTTTTTTAAACTTGCATGTGGTTTACTTACAGTCTTACTCTGTGTGTGTAGGTATGTATATAAAATATAAACATACATATAAAGAAAGAAATGCACACATCTAACAGAAAATAACGGGAAAGGAATATTTACAAAGACATTTAACATCTACTTGTTTTGGAAAAATATGGCTGCAGTCATATAAAGGCCAAGTCACCTTGAACTGTAGCATGCAAGTGTCTAATACAAATGTTAAAAATGTGTTTCTGTGCATATATATACATATATTTAGATATATAGATATAAAATGTTTCCTGTATCACATATAAAATCTGGAAACATTTTATTTAAAATACTCAATACTGATAAACTAAAGACTATTACTATTCTTTAAACAACAGCTACCTGGTCCACATAAGTATGCATGTCTACATATTGCTAAGTATTATATATAGATACACAGGTACATTTCTGTCTGTGCGATGCATCTCCTCATTGTTCTCTCAGACAATTAAAAAATAAAGTTATAACCGCACCCCGCCACTCCCTACATAACCTTTCAAAAGCCCATACAGAGGCTCACGGTGCTTCACAGTCCTGACCTTAGACAAGGCGGTCAAGGAGCATTTTGTGTAACTGCTGATCCTCCTCTCACCACTTCGACTGAAAATCCTTACGCATTGCTTTATATACGGGAACCTGAGTCCACCTCTGCTTTATCTCCTTTCTATTAAAATTGGGATAACCTTTAATTTTCAGTTCCTAAACCTTCATAAAGCAATTTGATTTTCAATAAGAAATCTGTGCATTAGAACAGAACTGCAACACAAATTTAAAAAGTAATATCATTATTGTCATCGGAGTTTGGATATTTACTCGTTTATTTGACAGTTCACTCCGCACATCAAGAAGCTGTTGCAACAAACACTCTATGCTTGAACAATTATGCAATTAATGTCTTGATGTACAAGTGTTTACACGTATAGCTCAGTACATGCTTTCATTATAAATTCTGTAAGCATTGAGCTAAATGTACTTCCCATTAATCCTATCAAATATAGGGAAGAAACCCAGTCTACAACCGCAAACTAAAAGACACGGGCAATCTCTTAAAATACACTGTTAAATATTAAATTGTTATTTAGTCATTGGTTAGCTGCATGCTTTAATTAGACACGTATCTTGCATAATTGCATGAAAACCTCCACAGGTTGCAAAGCGATCTATATGGCCGTGTTTTCTGTTTGGTTTCCAAGCACTTGTAAAGGAACCATCTGATAGAAAGGAACATATGGGGGCGAATTCACACATTCCCGAGCTCTCTTCCAACAGTCCCACCCTGCAGGAGCACAGCCGTTCCAGCAGCAGTTGTTACTCCCGTGAACTCTGAGCCCCAACTGCATTGCGGCACTTTAAGGAAGGAAAGAAAATTCAGCTTTGCTTTCTCTTCCAGGCCTGGGCGTTTTGTTCATTACCGTCAAAAGAGGGCAAGGGAAAAAAAAAAAACAAAAAACAAAAAGCCCAGCCAGTCTGTGTAGACTGTAATATATAAATGAAGGCCAGGTTTCATCTGGCAGTGGTACCAAAGGCTCCACTTGATTAGCGTATCCAAGTATTATAAGATCAAAACCCCGAACACAACTTGAGCTCAACTACAGATCTGTTTTCCTGAGGAAGAGGCTGTTTTTTTCAAGCCCTGTTTCAAACAGCCTTTTCCCTCCAGGAGAGCGAGTTATTGCTAAAAACTTCCCTTTCCGAGCTGTCACACTGCGTTTGAATTCCAACAATGCTTCTTTTAAACTGAATTGTTTTCAGGAATAACAAAGTGGCGGTTGGTCTAAATGTACTGCACGGCTGTAGCCTGTCTCTCCGCTTATTCTGGTTATGGGCACTACCGGAAAAACCGAAATCCTAACTGGTCTTTGGAACACTGGACAGTCTTTTGCTGTCGACTTGTATTTCAGCATTAGAAATAAACTCCACAGCCCAAGTGATTTTAAATCACTTTATTAAATTATTCAAATAATTAAATTATTTAACATTAAAAAAAAACAAACCAGCAAATAGGAGACCTGCTGTAATTTAGCCTCGTAGCTGCTTTGCCTCTCACCACACAACTCACACAATCTGGCTCATCTTTTTGCTGGAATTTGTTAAAAGAAAGGCTCCTTTTATAGCTACAGTAAGTCCAGCTAGTCAATTGTAAAAGAAGTGCTTTGGTCTAGCAATAATAGACTGTTCTTTCCTGCAGCGGATCAGCTGACGTCAGCAAGTCTGCGCTCTGCCAGGGCACCATCAGCAGTCACCAGGGAGCTCGGAGCTCAAAAGTCATCGATGCTGCAGGATGATGCAGCCACCTCCGACGGCCTCACGCTCCGGCTGTGGTACCCCGTGGAATACAAAGCAGCTCTCCCGAGACGCTTCTAAACCCTCTCGGTTCAACTACATGACTGGAAGGCAGCTAGGATACATCCCGAGTGAGGGAAGCACCAACAAGGAGTTGTGCTTTGTGTTTTTAGCGTGAAAAACATAGCTTATATTGGTTTTTATGCAAATGCCCTGATAACGGCCTCGTCCCCAGCCCCACGCACCTCTCTGCTGCCTCCAGCCCCTCCCAGCGCTGCCTGTGCCGGCTGATAAGGTCGGGCAGAGCGAAGCTTCCAGGCGGTGCTGGCAGAAGGAACGACACCGGCCGGCTCCGGCCCATGGCCTCGGCCTTCCCAACAGCCCTGGCAGGTGTCATCGCCAACACGGCCCCAAAACAGCAGGTCTTAACTCTCCTGAAGGCGTCTGCCACTGTACTTCGGGGCTGTAACTTCAGAAAGCCACTTGTCAGTTTACGCCTGACTAAAAAAATAACCAGAAATGCTTCTTCAAAATGTACCACTGTGGTGGTATTTAAAAAAAAAAAGCCAACAAAAAGAAGACGCAAATGTAAGACAAAAATACCTCAAAACAAACTCATTACTCTCGTCCTTCAATCTAAAACGATCAGCCTTCCCCAGACGAGATGAATTACACAAAGGGTACACTAAAATTTGCATGGGAATATCCAACTGCAGATATTTACAGACACCGCAGTGCAACAGCGATGATGTCAGCAACATCATTCAAGTTCGGGAAACAGCGGTATCGAGGTGGGTTAAACAGGAATTAGTGCTGCCACCAGGGCAGACACACATAAGAGCTGTCAGCATTTCCCTTAACAAAACATGTTTTCTGGGATTTAAAAAACTCGAATGGAAACCACAGGCAGCGCTAGACAGAAAATTTTAGCGTACTTTTAAGAATTACATGAAGCTTAAAGAATTAAACTACTTTGCCTGAAAACCGATCAGGATATAAAGATCACTATCTCAAGATGTAGTAAAATAATGACTTTCTCTTATGATGAGTCCTGATGTGCGTTACATATATTCACCATACGTGACCCTAGTAACAGCCTGTAAGACGAGTACTTTCCCTGTCAGAACGCTCCCTGCTTCCCACCTTGATGCATTTTTTTTGGATTCATCAATATTACACATCCGAAGCCTTGCCAAAAGAGCATTTAACTGGTATCGTCGGCTCCCTCCTGGGGAATGGGAATGGATTGCTGATCTGTTTTTCTTTAAGCAAAAAAAAAAAAGAATTGTAATACTGGAGGTGAAAGTAACCTTCAAATGAAAGGACACAGGGAAAAAAATAATAACGTACACTTTTCCAACATTCATTTCTTCTGTTCACAGTTTCCCCAAAAGGCTAGGGAAGACGTAAGCCACTGCCTATGTCTCAAACACAAACCCACGACTGCCCAGTTTAGAGCTAAGTTAGGAGGTGCTAGCACTGCAGGCAAATAAAAGAGAATCCTTCGGAAAACTATGCACAGCACCAGCTCCTGGGAAGGGAACTGCACGAGCGTATTGTGTTACGAAGAAGTAATGGAAAGACGTCATATCACATACCCTACACTGGAGGCTTAAAACACTACTGAGACAAAATTAATGCCCAGTCATCTGGTTTGTTACGAATTTAAATTGACAAAATAAAGAAATATTAAGGGCGGACTACGTGCAGCAGAACCCTGCATCCAAATACTCCTGGTTTCTGCTAAGGAAGGTCACCTACAGCCTCAAACCTCTACAGACTCCAAGCCAGAGAAATAAGTGAAGTGCTGCAGTACACAAACCCAAGATGTGCTGAAGTCGCTGCTTAATGCCATAGTCTCACACAGACTAACCGCAGCGCAGGTAAAATTCAAACGAGCCCCAAATTTTAGTAGGTATTACAGGGACATAAGAAACTGTAGCATTAAAAGAAAAAAGAAGGGCAAATTGTTTGAACCAAAGCAGGCTGCCAAGCTAGTGATTTAGGCTGATTAGAGGGTTTGTGCACAGCATTAACTATGCACTTTTGAAATACAGAAGACGATTAAAGACCTGTTCACTTTTAGGCATTTAGTCTTAAAATTTTAATTCCATTATTCAAATAAGAGCAGGTGAATTGCCAATCTGAAGCTGGTGCCTTTACGTACAAGGGATTTTCTGGCTTTGTTTCGTTTTTAATATCACCACAGACCTTTGACAAAACTATGCAGCTCTGGCAAGGGCTGCGCTCTGCCGAGACTCCTGAGAAAGCAAATTACCTTGACTGCATTGCAGAAATGCAGAGTTTACAGGTAATGTGATATTATATAATTAATCCCAGCATTTTCCATTCTCATTTGCTACCTTCTCATTGCAATTTTAATTGTAGTATAAACATTACTGTCATTTCAAAATGAAATCTAGTTGCTTGTGTTACCTAGTTGAAATTTGATCCATACATCCTATTTATTTTACCATCACTGAATGGAAAACCCCACAGATGTACAAACAGTTACACCACAACAATACAAGGGTTATAAATTTGTGCAAGTGGATGGAACGGGAACCAAAGCCCACTTCAAATGCACAGTGTTCTACAGTGCAAATCTTACCATGGTTGATTTTTAGATGCTATAAGTAAAAACATACTGCTCAAGTACACTTTAAAACTCTCTTAGAAAATTAATCCACATCAAAACCCGATGATACTGAATTATAACAACTATAAAATGCTCACACATCATGCATCACAAACAGAAATTAGGAAATTCAAGGTATTAAAGGAAAGGCAGATCAGGCTTAACACTCAAGTACAAACAAAGCACCTGCTACATAGAACAAACTCTCAAATAAATGGCTTTTTGTTACAAATAGGTCATTGCAATAAAGGCAGGCAAGTATGGTGATGACACTTCATGCAGTATGTAAAAATACCTGGACTTTGAGTTTACGAAACGATGACAACATGATGGAGGAATGTAGAGTCTAAAAGGGAGGGGGAAACCAAGATAACATTCAACTAATGACTAGCATAAGGACATGGCTTCATTTTTTTTTTTTGTAGACAGATATTCCGTCACAGCACACGTTTCATACTTTCCTTCTGGTTCCTTGCCACATACAACAATTTGACATTATTGTTACACAAGCTACTGCGAGCAACACACCTCCCCATGCAAAAAAAGGTTACAAATATCAACAGGAAAATTTAATTTGGTATGTATTAACCTTTCCAGTTAGTCTAAAAAAAAATATTACCATAACCTGAAGGTCAAAACAGAAAGAAAGTTATCTGGATTTGGCAAATGACACTTCCTGCTACAGCATAATCAAGTGCCATTACTTAATTTAAGGACACAAACTCAATAAGGTTTTGAATGTAATTATTTACAAAGATCTTTACTTTCAATTACCACAGTAAAAAAAAGCAGACAAGTAGCAGTTGTGACAGACGGTATTTTCTGAGATGGCTAATTATGCATCTGTTAAGTGTATCTAACCCACTGAATTTTTAACTGAAAATTTCCTTGCCTCCCCTAACACTATGTTTTCCCCATGAGCACGCTGCAATCCCTGAAGCCGTTCATGGACAACCGCAGTTATGTGCCTTTGTGCCTGCTGAAGCTAGTGCATATCTCTCGTGGCATTTGCATAGCTCGATGTGTATCAGTTGCAGCAGCAAGAAGGCAGCTTGCCACTCCATTTGATCCACGGTCAGCTATGGGAGCACAATGCCGGACTACGCTTGGCAACCTCCATCCACAGCATCTGCAGTCTGCTCCACCCCATTTTTCTACTGCCTACACTCCAGGGACAAATGGAAAAAACAAACTCCTACACTATCTTAACATGCAGCGGAAAAAAAGGGAGGAATTCATATCATTTCCTCCAATACTGGGGAAGCAATTAGCTGCCCCTCAAAAGTAACATATTTATGAATAAAACAATTACAACCCCATAGTAGATAAAAATAAGGGAGCAAAGATACTAAGTTATTTGCATTACATTACTAAGGTTAGTTATAAATGTAACAGTTGAGAAATAGGAATTTCACAGCAAGAGGTACCACCCTGCCTCAAGAGATTGGAGGCTGCTCCCATCTTTCTGCCAAGCAGGAAAAAAATATGTAAAAAAATACATAAAAGACAGTCTTTGACATTCAGCCTTTTTTTGTTATTAAAAAAGCCCAACCACAAATACGTTTGCTAACTTAATCAACTATGGATCTCATACAGCATAACATCTAAATCTGATTTTAAAATAAAATTTCTATTTCAATCTGACCACTATGGATGCATTTTTTTTCAATAGCAATAGAAATAAATTGCTTCTTGTGAACAATGCAACCTGTTATCTTGGTTCAAGTATTTTCCACAGCTTAACAATTTCATTACTATAGCTACAGATCCAGCACACAATGCAGCAGAAAATATACCATTTTCAATCTTCTGTTGATTATTTTTCTCTGCAAAATTTATAAGTAAGGCCAAATGAAGATTTCATGGAAGAAATCATTGCTAGTTGCATTTAATTGCACAGAAATCACAGGGTGGGATTTAGCATTTGTTTCGAACAAATCTGAATCCCTGACCAAGGCCTTTCAGTGAATACCATCATCAGAATATTCTGGTACTTTGCTGAAAACAAAATACCAAAAGAAAATGGATTTATTTTTTTTCCAGAAAGAAACAGAACCATTTCAGGCCCAGCTAGGGTTTTTTGCCTGCTTTTTTCCCCCCTCTAATGTGTTCATTCACCATCTCCAGACAACTGCTCTTAAGAACCTATTTAAATATGTATGAAAGACTGCTCAATAGTCACGTACATTTTAGACTGGAACACGTAGCTGTTTTATGACAAAATAGCTACTAAAAATCCTGAACAGTCAACACGGAACTGCTGAAAAAATGCAGTGAAAATTGCTTACGCTTTTCCTTAAATGTCAGGGCAAATTGTACCCTATTGGTACATATTTACAATCTAGCAATACAGATTTATATCACTGTAACCAGATAAGGTGTATACGGGAAATGAACTGAGAAAAACTTGACTGTCATTACTGTGATTTATGTGAAATTATAAAAAAAAAAAAAAAAAAAAAAAAAGATTAACCAGGGGAGGGACAAATCCTGATTCTTTTACAAAGGAAACCGTAGTGCTTGACCTATATACCAAAATGACACATATGTGAAATGAACACAGGTTGGGAGGATTTCTTGTAAATGTCTTCCTGCTTGGCTGGACAACTCTGCTGTTCGAGCTACTGACGAGCTCGTCCTTTCACAGGGCTGGCTGTCTCCGGGAGGAAGGG
Source organism: Limnodromus scolopaceus (assembly GCA_028565335.1). Classification (NCBI taxonomy): domain Eukaryota; kingdom Metazoa; phylum Chordata; class Aves; order Charadriiformes; family Scolopacidae; genus Limnodromus; species Limnodromus scolopaceus. Next base: position 6,724,969 of record JAOXNO010000008.1, read on the forward strand.
GCTCTCCAGCCATCACCGAGCACCCAGCCCCTCCATCGCTGCCTTTTCTCCTCTCCCCTCACACACACTCTCTTTGCTGCATCTCCTGACCTTGGACAGGGCTGGGGAGAGCTGAGGGAAGCCATTGCTGTGCTGGGTTACCGCAGAGCGCTGGGTTCCCCGTCTCCCCCCCGGCATTTCTCCCCGGGGGGAAGGGGGGCGGCAGGGTTTTACCGCAAACCCCACCGGACAGGGGCGAAGGGAAGAGCAGGCAAGGCAGGGGGGCCCTCTCTCTGCCCCGCAGGGACGGAGATCCGCTGTCACTGTTATTTACTCGCCTCTTTATCCCCTCCCCAAGGCGCTGAATGAAATTCCTACCGCGGGTCCGGGCTGCCCAGGGCGGATCCCGTGGCTCCTCGACCGCCTGCCCTTTATCCGCGTCGCGCCCGCAGCCGCTCCCCCGCCCTTCCCTTCCCTTCCCTTCCCTCCCTTCCTCAGAGGGCCGCGGGGAAGGACCCCAGCTCTGCGGACGCGGCCACCCGCGATAACAAACCCCACGGCCGCCGGCGGAGGGCGAGCGGTCGCCGAGGGGAGCCGCCTGAGGCAGGGCCCGCCTCAGCGCGGCGGCCTCAGCCTCCCCCGCGGCTGAGGGAGGCGCCCACCCCTACACCTGTCTCCGCAGCGGCGGAAGGCGGAGCAGGCGCGTGGGGTTGTTGCGGGGGGGGTCTCTATCTACTCGAACGGGGTCGGTGAAGGCGGGCGCGGCTCCCCCCACCCCCTCCCGCCCGTCGCCTCACCGGGTCGGTGCGCAGAACTCCGCCGCCGGCTCCGCGCCCTCCGCCACGGACGCCGCGCGCCGCCTGCGCCCGCCTTTTTATAAGGCGGCCCGGAGGTGACGTCAGCGCCGCAGAACGGTTCTGCCGGGCGGCGGAAAAGGCCGAAGGGCTTCGGAGAGAATCGGGAGAGAGAGGTTAGGGAGGGCCCCACCCACCCGAGCTGCCGGAGCAGCGCATGCGGGGAGAGCCGGAGCGAGCCGAGGGGTTCCGGAAAGTGCCGAGCGATTCCGGAAAGAGCCGAGGGCCGGAGCGGGGCAGGGAGGGGGACGGTGGCGGCATTATTCCCCCATTAGCGTTGGGCCTTCATTGCCTGATTGGCCTACGGTGACCAGCCAGGGACACGGAAAAAAGGCAAGATTACATCAGGAATCAGTTAAAATATCCCTGCAGCCTGGAGGCAGCTGGGTTTTCCACCCCTTTCTCCTCAGCCAGGGTCAGTTTGGGCTCTTGAAGGCCCGAGCTGCTGTGGTGGCAGAGGGGCAGGTTCTACAGTTTAAATTTACAATTTAAATGAAGAGGCCAGACTCAAAGCAGCAGCCTCATGAGTTTTACATTATTGAAAATATATATGGTTAAGTCTCTCCTTTTGAAGCAGCGTGCAGTGTCACAAGCACAAAGCAGCCTGGCAAGGACAGAGCAGCAAAAGGTGACAAGCGCTTGGCAAGAGAGATCTATTTCTGAAAAGCTGATGCATAAATTCAAAGGAAAATGAGCCTTTAGTATAAACTAGATGTTTAAAATAGACATGACAAAGAAGTTCTACTCTAATCTTTTTTTTCTTTTTTTTTAAATAAGGTCTTCTAAGGCAGCAAGAGCTTTATAGGATCAAAGCGGTGAGTGGGTTTGAATGATTTTTGAGTTAATAACACTTTTTAACAGAAGTACTTAAATGGAAAAAGCACACTTGCAGTGACATTGCATGGCAGCCCCTGGGACTGCCGGGAACTATTGTCTCCAAGGAAGAGCGTGACTCACAGCAATTTTAATACATCTCGTCCTGAATGCACAGTATTTTCGCATCCCAGATGCTCTCCTTTGGCACATGCATATTCGTATCGAATATGACAGTACCATGAACACACAAGACCCTACTTGCACTGCATCTTCCTAACACCAAATGGCTAACCTTTAAACTTGCTAAAACCACCAAAAAAACCAGAGTAACATAATACAAGTTAACCATCGGTTCAACCAGTAGATGCAATCTTAAGCTACATCTAAAAATAAATATTGATGTATTAGGATTCTTTTGAAGTGCACTTCTCATTCAATTAGAAAACCTTATTAGAGTTTTTGAAATAGTATGTAAGTATCTGCATACTCTTTACTGAGGCAGAAAAGGACACCGTGTTTGTTATTTATTAAGAATATATACTTGTATTCCCCCTACAAGTGTTAGAAAAACCTAGTACCTGTCAGCACAAGAGAAGAAAGCTATTGTATCTTATATATACATCATCACATCTCTCCTTGTGTTTTGGCACAGGCAGACACTTGTTTCTAACAGACAGTACCAATTACTACCTTGGCCAAGTGACTCTCCAACATAATTGTAGATACACAAGATGTAATTAAAACATCTCCACTCAGTATAAAAAAAAAAAAAAACCCTGAACATTTTCAAGTATACTAACTGGAGTTGTATATTGCTTCAGTGTTTTCTGGTAAAAGGATACTGGAAGGAGATTTCCAGTATCCCAGAACAACCACCAGAACCCCAAGGTCAGTTTACAAAATACATAAACTAAATACAAATTTAACTTATTTACCAGTCACTTTTAAAGCCAAGGTTAAAGGTTTTAAAGGCCTGAATTCCCAAATGTATGGTACAACCTGTTCTCAGAAATCTCAAGAGCTATATAAAAATCAAACTCAGATTCTCATATGGCCTCAACTCACCTTTCTACAGCTTCAAATAGCGATGTCTCTAGGAAATTTAAAAAAAAAAAGGTAAAAATAATAATTTCTAACTTGCAACAGTAGATTGCCAAAATAATGTACCACATTCTAGAGCTCTGAAGCAAATTTTCTCATCTTAGAGGCCACCAAAATAGTTCAAGTGCACCATAAATCAGCCAGATCTCCCATCGCTCCCATACTATCTCCTGTCTTCGCCAAGGAGCTGTAGATTTCCTTTACCATCCCTCTTCAACAGAGAAAACAAACTGCATAAACTTCAAATTACAAAGAAAAAAGATATCAAACTTTAATATTAATTTAAACAGATTTCTAGAATGAACTATTCTCAGAATAATCCACCATTGGTACAAAAGTATTACAGTACTTGATACATAAAATACCTTAACATTGGTAAGGAAAAAATCCATTTACATAAAAATAGCTCTTATAAAATGCACGTTAGGTAACCCCCACGTACCATTTCCCCCTCAAATGATGGCAGAACATCAGCAAAAGTGCTAGAACGAAGGCACCATTTTGCCACCTTTTTTTTTTTTTCTTTTAAATTAAAAAAATGGACTATTAGCTTCCATCCATCTGATGGATAACGGATGCAGAAATTCTGCAGTTTCAGGAACTCTGCTCTTCTCCCATGAAGTTACTATCACCCTTGCAAACCTTTTGAAGCAGTGAGTCTCTCTCTTAAATCGAGAGTCCTGCCTCTTGGAGCAAAGTTACATTCAACAGAGAGAGGCATCACCACCGTTCGGCCAAACGCCTTCAGTCTCCCTGTAGTCTTAAGATGTCGAGACAAACAGGATGCAAGTACATCAGCATAATTAAAATTGAATTATAAAAGACGGATGCAATAAATGCAAAAATAAGGTTCTAGCAGTAACTTTCTGAGATTGGTTACTCTGTTAAGACTTTGTAAAGCCATGAGGTATTTTCACTTCCATGAACAGAACAGCACGGTGCAAGTTTTCAGCCCAAGAGTCTTTAATCTCTGAAGCCCAGAGGTCACCAGGTAATTAAAACATCTTCTGCGTGTGTAAACATATGAAGGAGTCCTTGATTTTCCATAATTTACTATACAAAAACTTATAAAAATCCAAAGAATTGCTTCCAATTATTTGCAACAAATTAAACACAAGTTTGTTCTGCCCAACGTAAATTCTGATGAATTAAACATTAACAGGCTGATGGAATATTTTCTCCTGATTCCTCTATTTACAAAATCCATTTATTTTGCCTTTACATATAAACAGGAAGCCAGGTCTGAAAGCACCGACATCCAGGGTGAAAGAAATCTGAACTGATTTATGATTTCCAAAAGGAAGACTGCAGAGAGCCCTTTGGTAGTGGAATTTCCTTCTGCTGTAGACATTTCTAAACAAAGAAAAAAAAATCTTAATTTGTCATCTCTTCTCAGGAATTATGATGGCTCTTACTGCACAGATTCAAAGCATTGCTAATAAAATGTACCAAAATTAATTCTGAAATGAAAGTACAAACTCTGAAGAGATCATATTTTAATATCATAATCTAAGTCAACATTCACAAAAGAATTTAAATAATCAAATATTTTACAGTTTTGCAAACTTTTTAAAAAAAGGATGCAGGATACAATGCTAAACAAACCCTATATAGAGCGGTTCAAAGTGTCTGCTTCCTCGTGCATCTAATCAGGACAGCAGATAAAAAACAAGCAAATCACTGATAAAAAAAAGCTGTTACAGAAATGACTCAGCAGAATTCTCCTCAACCTGCACATCTTCTCTCAGTGGACTTCATTTATAATCAAAATACACTCTCACTGAGAAAAACTTAGATGTGAGGTAAGAAAGAAGCGAGGTGCTTGACATCCTAACCAAGAAGTTATAAAAGATGGGTTACACCCCAGTGACAGGTCTTGACTCTCAGGTTTGCTGTGAGCAGCACCAGCCTCATTAGCAAAATGATGCATATATCAAATGAAGGGAGAAAACCCAAACCACTTGAAAATTGAAAAAAAACATCTTTACCTCCAAGAATTGCTTGAAACGCATTAAAGAGCCCATCTGTCCAGAGCTGGTAATTGCTTCAATCCTGCAGAAATAACAGCATGTTTCAAAATCTACTTGGAAAGTTGGGTTTGATTTACAAGGGGGTGGAGGAGTGAATGGCAGAGATCGGAAAAGATGGACAAGTCATTCAAGCGCAAACACTCACGAAGTGAAAACCAAGGATTATTTCCCAATCCTAATCACAGATCTCATACCTTGGGATATAGTCTTCTCGGATAAGCAACATCATTTTCCAGAACTGGACCTGATACTGTTTCATGAGCGCGTTGCCACACACCTACGGTACAGAAATCCACAAAGAGCAGGTTCCGGAACTGGGTTTCAGACTAGACATGACAACTTCAATGAACCTGTTCAGTATCAGCCACTTAGTATTTTATCCAGACATTTAAAGAAATCTATCTACACCTACAATAAAAGAAGCAAATCCTCTACATGCCATTACCGGTTCTGCAATCACTTTTTTTCCTGTTGACTGTGTGGTGGCCACTGACTGTTATTCTTCCCCTCCCTCCAGAAATAACAGCCTTCCCTAATACCATTTGACGGGACACATTGTGGTCATTTCCCCACCTTCATAACTGCAGCGTGGATTGATCAGCTTTTGTCGCAGCCAGTTTACAGGGTGAATGTCCCTCAAAGTTCACCACCACTAAGAGAATCCCCACAGCATGTTTCACTTTGCACTTTTTCTACTCATTTCTACTTTTAAAGTTCTTTAGAAGGCATTTGATGAGCACAGAAGCTGCTTGGGTTCAACAGCATGTGTCTCCCCTGACTTCAGCCTTTAACTTAGCTAAATCTCAGGCCTATATCCAAGGATGTAGGATTAATATACATCAGGCTCTGCCTTTTTCAACCTGAAAATCCTGTTTCCTGAACTAATTCAGCTGGAAAAGCCACAAGATCTCACTGCATTGCACAAAGTGATGTCAAGAACTTAGACCTTATAGCACCATGCAACTATTTTTACGCTACCAGGAACCTACAATGGAACCAAATCTAACAACAGAAGTTGCACGTATGAAAACTTCAGATTTTAAATCATTCAGCTCCAAAGCTGTATTTGCACAAATGTGGAAATATTTACATTCCTTTCTGACGGAATAAGGACAAGTTAAAAAAACCCTGCTGTTAAAATCACAATGAACGAACCTCACCTCAGCAATCCCTTTAGAAACTAAAACGTCACCAATTTAAGATCCCTTTAGCTACCAGTAACCCACATTGCTTACCTCCAGAAAATCAAGCAGCACCGTCGCCGTCACATCAGCCAGAGGCTCCATATTCAACATCTGTGCAAGCCAGCGCCACCCATAGTTCAGCCCATGAGGATGTGGCTAGAAAGCAACAAAAAAGCTACTCACCACTTGTTTTATGTCTTGCAAAATGCTGTTATTAAAACTGGCAGTTTTCTGATGTACTTTCTTCTTTATAAAGTTATGTTACAACAGCCGAACGTAAAACTTGATCATTATGAAAATAAAAAGGAAAGAAGTAAAGGTCTACACGACAAACTACTTTGTTATATTCCTTTGTTGATTATAGTTATGACCATCTCCCTTCAAATATATTATGGGCTGCTTGAAGTTCAGCCTTAATTACAAATCAAGTTTGCAATACATACTCTTAGGATAGTAACAAGGTCTTAATTACAATTACACACACACATACCCCTTGTTTGTTTCCATAAGGCCAGCGGAGTTGAATGATAGCAGCATAAAGACGAATCAGTCCTGACATCCGTTTAAGAAAATGATCTTGCTCTTCCACTTTAGAATCCTTAACCTGATATCCAAGCATCCTAAGCAGGAGAAGACATTCCAGTATTAGTACAGCAAAACACATTCAATGAGTCCCTGCAGTTCTCAGTTTACTTTAAGTCAACTGTATTGAGAATAGAGATACTCCAAAACCATACAAGAATTATTGCCAAGGCTGATCATTACTCTCTGGACCATATATTGTAGTACATTTAGGTTCTGCACTGGATATTTTCAATTTAAATCAAGCTATGGCTATCAGCTGTTCTTTGAGAAGGACGAAGAAGCAGCAGCAGAAAAGCACTTCCAAAGCTGAAGGACACAGCATCCTCCAGGGAAACAGGGTCAGGGGAGCTGCATGCTTGTGAGTGAATCTCCATAGTCTGTGCCAGCACGTCACCGTGCCCACATTCAGAGGTGGGGAAAAGTGGGGTTCACTCAGAAAAATAGAGTCTTCACCCTTGTAGCGTTCATGCTGAAGAAGTACAGTAATAAACTTACCTCTGATACTCTTCCATAGAAGTCCCCTCTTTCAAGGCAGGGTAAAATGGCACAGAATAAGGGCACTTTTTGTGCAGATGAGCTAAAAAGAGGTCTCCAACTTGAGGGTGTATTTCCCAGATTCCCGAGGCCACCACAGCAATTGGGAAAGCTGCCTCATGGTGAGAAGCTACTTCTTCTTCTCCTTGGTTCTGAAAGAGGAGGGGGCGAGGAAAGTCAGTGCCTACCCCTTCAAGCCATTTCTCAGACAAAAAAAAAAAAAACCCATTCCTTTTTTGTGTCATTATCCTCTGCTAAAGGATCCCAACCTTTCCACGGCTCTGTAGCCAAGCCCAGAAAAAGCTGATGAAGCCACAGGGGATGACAATAAACTTTGGCTCAGGATAGAAAAAAGGGGTTAGTGGATACAGGCAAAAAGTGCAAGGCTGCACGGATATTTTCACTCCAAACAATCAAATGTTCAGAAATCAGTCGCAGTTTTACTCCATGGGCTAATTTTTGCATCTATTTGTCACAGAAAAAGAAAGTTTCAACCAGCCCAAATTTAGCAAATAAAGAACAGAGAAAAATACCGCCAACTTCGAAAAGCAACTTAAACAGTGACACTTCACTTCTCAGGAAGGTGCTAACTACAATTTTGTTCTCAGCAGTTGAAGACAAGAGGACAGTGTCCAAAAGGACTTCTTAAAGCACTAGCTACCTTTGCCACCCCAATAAAGAGAACATTTTCTCACCACAAATTTCTCCGCAAGTTTGTAATAAACAAAATCCAGACCCTGTGGATGCTGCGTCACTGATACAGTTCTCCCTCCACTCACAACAGACTTTCCAGAGAGCAGGTTATTGATCTTATCAAATATCTCTCTCAGCTGAGAGCCTGCAAATATATAAAGAATGTACAGAGACAGAAGATTAGGAAACAGCAGACAAGTCTTAACCAGACAACATCACAAAAATTAGACCTACACCCTGAAGGGCAAGGCACCTCCAACTGCATGTTTGCTCCATCTGATTAAAGAAACTTAATCACGATGAAGCAAGATGCCTCTGAGGAAAGCAACAGACCTTCAAAACATAAGCAAACACTGTGCTGCAAAGATCTGGACTGTGTGCACACCAGTTTCTGCTATAGGGATAATTAGAGAAACACTGGATATGTTGTGTCCTACTAAAAACTTCGCAGCACAAGGCATTTCAGTTGGATTGGGTTCTTGGCGTTTTCCTGACCTGCTATTCTGGAGATCTGGCTCACAGGGATCGTAGCTGCTTTCTGCAAGTCTGTTTTTATCTTCTTAACCTGCAGAACAAACAAACAACTTTAAATAAAAACAATTCTAACTTAGCAGCCTCTATTAACAGTTATTAACTCTATTAACTCTGCTCGTGCAAACTATCATAGTGGTCTACTTGTCTGTAAAGGTGTTTCGGTTTTGTTTTTAATGAAAGCTGTTCTATTTTCCCTAGAAATCAAGGCAATCACTCTTCAGCAGTGTTAATCATTTGTTCATACCTCGTTGTTATCTTTGCAGTTGCTGATTCCACTGAAAGAAGCAACGCATTGCTCAGCAGCATCTTGAAGCTGCTGGTACCACTGCATGGTACTTTCTTCTGCCTTGACTTGAAGTCCTGATTTTAAAAAAAAAAAATAAAATCAATAACAGAAGACTAATACAGACCTAAAACTCTAGTAAACCGTAAGAAAACTTTTTAAAAAACTGCAAGGAACTAGCAACTGCACGAGTACTTTTTTCCCCAAGATGGAGTTTAAAAAGTTATGTTCATAAATGAACTACAAGTTTTCAAGCTATACAGGAGTCCTCCTTCTTCAGCTCAGTAGCTTGTATCTGCAGGGTATCTGGGCTTAACTTACTCTCAAGGAGTAAAGCCACTTCACTGCTCTCTCCTTGTATGTTTTGTCGCATCACGTCCGACCCATCTACACTCCCAAGAAGGCACAATGTTATTCTCTAAAATTCCAATGTATGGTATACTGTCTAGGAAGAGCAAGTTTTGCTCCAGTTAATACAGTCAATTTATGCTGCATCAGTTTCATTTCAAAAGTTTGCTGCCAGCTGTCCTATACCCATTTCACTAGTTGTGCTAAAAGTGAAGGCTTTGAGAAGGTAGATCGTCACAACAGTAAGATTCCAAAGTAGTATTCACCCTCACAGTAAAAGAGAAGGATAGGAGGAAAGAAGGAAACTTCCTTCCTGCAAGGAAGGAAAGAAGGAAAATTTAAAAAAGGGGAAAAAAAAGCCTTACGAACCTTCCTTCTGCTGCTTTCCACCCGACTGCTGGGCAGGGGCAGGGGTCTGAGCCTTCACCTGCTCTTTTTTCAGTAACTCTTTCTGCTTTTGTCTCTCTTCCTCTTCATCTCTCCTCCTTTTTTCTTCCACAGCTGCAGCGATTTCTTGCTGCATGCTGGATATCAACCCCCGCATCTCCTGCAGCGCTCGTTCGGTGTTGGCCACATCTACTTGAGTAGGGAAACCTCTCTGTCAAGGAACAGGGGGTAATATCACATCAGTCTTTTGTTCCATTATCTGTGGATCAACGGCAAGAGCAAGGAGCCTTTGAAGCATTAGCCTTCAGGTAATCTGGGAGCCAACTACACATTTTATCCTCTTTGGTGAAAATATCTTTTTCTCCTTTCATTTTACATTAACATTGGTCATAACATTTGTAAATAATGTTAGTCCATGACTAGATCTCACAAGATCTTGGAAAACAAAAATTAATAACACACTTTGATAAGTATAAGGGAATCCCAATGCAAAGCCTAGACAGCTTCCTCTGCAGAAAGCCAGCTGTGACAAGCTGGAACAGAAAATTAGCCTTATTATAGTGTTTTATTTTTCAAGGTTTGTATCTCACTTTTACATAGAGGAAAAAAAAGCCAAACACTTTAAAGGTAACTCAGTTACTGCAAAAAGCCTTATAAGAGAACGTGTTCAGTATTTAACAATTTATGAACCACTCTGATTCCATGGTTGTCTCAAAAAGGGGCTTTACAGCATCAGTAGTTTACAGTACTCTAATATTGAGTCTTTCTCCTGTAGAAATCCTCATACGTTTTTATAAGCCATGTTCAAGAGAACAGCTGAAGCGCCACAGAAAAGAATTCTCCTTTTAAAGTAGGTACTTTATAGGATGAGTATCTAAAAACATTTCTGTGACACCTTATTTAATGGCCTTATAACAAGCTGCCTTTGAAGACAACTACAGGAAACTTTAGGAAGGAATGACAACCAAAGTTAAGAACAACCCTAAAGCCTCTACCTCACTTGTGGTGCGGATGAGTCCTGACACTAGCCCACAGATCTGGTTGCCACGATTACTGTACGCAGAAAGATCAATTCTTGGCAAGTCTTTGTGTCTATAATTGGGATCAATCTGCTGGTTCAGCTGCAGCACTTCCTCCTGGATAGAATAAAGTCGACGCAATCTCTCCTGGCCCTCTTCCTTACGCAAACGCTCCAGCTCTTCCTGACGCTGCCTCTGCTGCTCTGCCTCGCGCAGTTTTAGGTTTAATATCTGGGGAGAAAAAGACAGAAAATACTCAAGTGAGTCCAGCTTAACAGGCCCTTCCTGGTCTGATGGCTCTGGCTTTGCAGATCCCTCCTGCTCCTACAACTCATGTGCCTTCACTGCATTTCCACAACAATGCAGTAGGTGTCTAGAGCACCAGAAAATACATTCTCACTCCAGGGGTGCCATGCAAATACAACTCTTACAAGTCTCAGACCTTTGCTCGGTGTCGGTGTTCTTCCTTCAACTTCTCTTGCTGTCCCTGAGCCTCCTTTGAGCTACAACAAAGACAGAAAAACTGTATTCAAGACATGCACAAGACAAAATACAAACAAACACACAGCAAGTTACTTTTAAAATAAGCCAAACTTAAAGGAACTTTAATTGTCACAAACACAGTCCTTTTGTAACCTTTGAAACCTCAATAGTAGCCAGAGATCTACTCTGAAAGACAAACAATAACCCAATAGTTAATGTGATAAAAGCAGCAGGTGAGATGTTCAAGGACAAGTGACTAGGATAGAATTGTCAGGCACAAGAATTAATCCTTATGTTGATTAAATGCTGCAATATTTTAAGGATCCCAGAGCTAATCTCACCTCTTCTCCATTACTTCTTGCAAATCCTGGAATTCCTGATGCTGCTTTAGCTCCTTCAGTTCATCAAAGCGCTTCAGCTGTTCACTTGCCAGGTCATACACTGCCCTCACCATCTGCTCCTGCTGCTCCTGCCGCTGCCTTAGCCCCTCCTGCAGGTTGCAGAGGTGCCAGAAGCACCACAACGTAGCAGTCACCAGAATTTGGACAGAAGAAAATACAAGTTAAATTAACCAAAGTGGGCCAACATTCAGGATAACTTACTGTCCTGCTACTTTTACCAGGGCATTGCTACATCTGGTTATGTAGCTCTCTTCTGATTCTCATACATCCTCAACTTTTTTTTTCTTTTTTACCTTTCCTTTCAACCTGTGCATCTCTTCGTACATCCGAATGCAGCCTTCAACTTCTGTAACTTTAGATGGCAGAACTGCCGAAAAGAGTTCTTGATCCATTTCCAGCAGACTAAGATCTTCATTTCCCTGCGTGGTCAGCATATAAGCAAAATCAGCGACTGAATGGAGCAACTCATGGAGGAAACCAGGTAGAACAACTCTCCTAAACTGCACATTATTTGAAGAGAAACCCATAAAGGAGTCAACCAATACACAACTTTTTAGAGTAGTTATATACCCCAGTACTGGGGCCTCACCATTTTGAATAACCTCCAGCACCTCTATGAGGTTGGGATAACTACTTTTCCCAATTAATAAAATTGGCAGCAGAGACACCAAGAGCTTATAGGACATTCACGAAGGCCAACTGTCACCTAGAAAGGCTGGACAGGCTCCCCACGTTCTCCTAACACTCAGTGAAGACTTTACACTGGAAGAAGCCAAGACAGGTTTATACTTTGAATCGTTCTTCAGAAGGAGTCTTCAGAGTCTCTCTTACAACTTTTATCAGATCTTGCTGCTTCATTGACATCTTTTCCTCACAGTATATTTCTTAAGTCTAAATGGAGCCAAGATGATGCAAAACTTTGCTGCTCAGTATCATTGTTTGGATTTGGTATGAGGAAAATTTTTTACACTGAAAGTGTTACTAAGCATTGGAATGGGCTGCCCTGGAGGTATTTAAAAGACGGGTTCACAAAGTGCTTAGTGACATGGTTTAGTGATGTTTTTTTATCAGTTAGGTTGATGGTTGGACTAGAACATCTTGAAGGTCCCTTCCAACCTAGACAATGCTATGATTCTATGATTGTTAGGTGGTGAAGTCATAATTTAATGCATAGCAACGGACATCTATTTTCAGTTTAGGTGCTTCATCAACTTCATTACCTCCATAACTCAACTGCTCATTGCCCAGCTTCCTACTCTTTCGCCTTGTAGAAGAGAGTGTAGCAATCTAAGTCATTCAAAGGCTCCAGAGAATCCAAGGGGGTACTCACAGACCCCTACAACAGGCCTGATCCTACTCTGTGACCTTCCCTCCGCATGGAGGAATCTATATGGCTAATCCATATAATCACACAGCTCCAACTAAATTTTCCTTAATTATGGCAAAAAAGGGACTTTGCTTTTGGCCTACTATGAAACGTTATTCTATGAAAGCCTTAATACCAATTTTATCATCACCCATTTATCCTAAAAAGTTGAAACTAAGCATGTTTTTCCCCCACAAATTAATGAAGCGCAAACCAACCTTTACCAGACAATTTCTGGCTGTGAGTTCACATGTTTTTTTTTCACAGCTGCTCACACACGGGTTATAATCAGAGACCTACCTTGGTTTCACTTGGCTCTGTAGACAGAAGTGGTGAAGAGCACCGGCAGCTCGCAGACGTGATCTTCTCCAGAGACGGTGACCGGTTTGTGAGGGGAGGGGATTCTTTCGGTGTTGAACTCCTGGAGGGGGCAGTTTCTGGGGCCGATCGCCCCACCACTCTGTCCAGGACCCAGCCGGAATACGGCGACAGCACAAGAGGAGACATGCACCCTTCCAAGATATCCTAGAGAGAACACATTTTCCATGAAGGCAAAACGCATCAAGAAATGGATGAAAACATCAACACACATCGAAAAAAACTCGGGCGGGTCAGCAGGTGCTTTATAACCTCTGATCAGTACCGTGTTTATGCCTTTCTTTTGCCGTTTTTTCAACACTTTTTCCAGGCTCCCTTACTTTTGTAAGACAGCCGCGCTTGAACCTTCTCCTGTCACACCTCCACCTCCACCTCCTCCCCAAGCCCCGCACCATCCAGCCAGCGTGGAGGAGCAGAGAGGCCCAGCCGCTGCCAGGCGAGGAGGAGCGGGGAGCAGAGCCACCCCAAGGGACATTTATGTATCCCAAGCCCTGACTTTTAACAAGACAAGGAGCCGACACCAGTGGGGCAGCACCGGAGGGACGAGTCGCGGTTTCCCCCCTCAGCCGCCCACAGGGCGCCCAGACCCGCTATGAGGAGCAAAGCGGGAGCCGCCGAGGCCCGGGGGTTCCCAGCCGCCCGCCGGGAGCGAGCCCTCACCTCGTCCCGCAGCCAGTGGCGGCAGTAGCTCAGCCGGCCCTTGCTGGAGGTGCGCAGAGCCTCCAGAGTCTCCCAGCGCAGCTCCCGCGGCTCCATGGCGGCACCCGCTTCACGCCGCGCCCGGCACCGGGCTCACCCCGCTCCGCACTTCCGTTTCCAGGGCGCCGCCGGCAGCGGCTTCCCGCCCTGTGCCGAGCGGGCCCTAAGGGCGGCGGCTGCCCCCTGGCGGATGGGCAGGCGGAGCCCCGCCCCTCCCCGCCCAGCCTGAGAGCCGGGGGTTCGAGTCCCGCCGCGGGCGGCTCCGGTGGGGAACCGGGCAGGTTTAGCCGCTTTTCCCCTTATTTTGGGTTTTCTCGCGGAGAAGACCCGTGGGAGAGGGAGCGCTGCAGCGTTTATCCCGGTTTACATAGCAGGTAGAGGCGGGAGAGTAATCACTGCTCCAAAGGGGCTGGGGAGCTAATCCCCAGCAATTGTATCACATCGCTCCTCCTGTATATTTTTTTACCATTATTATTATTTTCTCTTTCCTTGCTATTCTATTAAACTGTCTGTATCTCATCCCACGAGGCTTCTTTTTTTTCACACCCCCCTGCAATTCTCCTCCCCTGTCCTGGTGAACCACTGCAGGGTCCCAGTTGCAGCTTAGTGTTAAACCATGACAAGACCCCAGACACAGCACACAGAAGAGGAAATTCCCAACACAACCAGTTAAAACACCATTTATTGTTTGTTTTACCATAGCACCTTTAGGACTTTTAAAGTGTTAAACACACACACATGCAATCACAGAACTCTCAAAAACCAATTAACTTAGAAAAACCTTTATGACAAATACTGCCCAGTAACCGCATTGCACATAAATAGGATATAAAAGAGATAAAAAGAGTATTTATTTTTGCCCCTGTAAGAACCATTTACCAGAAAGTTTTAGGGACTCCACACAATGAAGACCTGATTTTCAAGGAGAAAGTTCAGGCTGGTTGGATGAAGAAGTTGAATATCTGTAGCTGCTCTTTAATTGGCTTAAGACTAAGCCAGTATTTCATGCACACCCTGAACTCACACGGCATTCACAGCAAGACCCCAACTGAAGTGCTACTGAGGTTAAACCACAATCTTTCCTTTGAATTCAGATGGTTTTGGCTCAGTCCTGGGCATAGTCAGGATGAGGAAAGCAGGGTGAGAGGAGTAAAGCAACGTGAGCATCACACTGGGAAACAAAGGTGAGGATCAGAGAGTATACAAGAATCAAGTAAAATTAAAAAAAAAAACCCCAAATCATTATTTCTGATATAAAACTGTTTACAAAGACTGTGGTTGTTCAGGAGATAATCTCTTCTAAGTGTAGAGTCCAGGCACTTAAGCTATTTTGAGCTTCACACATCTGGTAGGTGGACCCTCTCCCACCATCCTACTGTTCAACGTATCAATACAATGTTCAATAGTTTGAAAAAAATATAAAAAACTCCCACAAACAAAAAGCCCCACATGATCTCCCCAACACAGAAGCAGAGTGAAAAGGAAAAGAGCTCTTATAAACATTAACATGCTCAACAAACCGCTGACAGGGGTTAAGAGCTGAAAACATCGGGACCTTACAGGATGAAAAGGACCTTTTCTGTCATATGCAAAACCACCTGGTTTCGGGGCACAGTTTATGGTGTAACGCCAACCTCGGACATCAAACCAGTATTGCCGAGACCCTACACTGAGGACGGACGCCACCATCGTGTTATTGTCTCACACTGCAAGAAAAAGAGGAAAACTTCTCCTCGTGGTGACCCTGAAATGCCAACCTACTTTCCAAACACCGTATGGCTTTGAAATAGGGCTCCTTCTGTGCTTAGAAGCTGAGGTGCGGGGAGAGTGTTGTCCTCATGGAGAAGAACGAGAGCGGCTGGGGGAGCCCAGCAAGGCACTTTCTCCAAAAACATTGGCATAGGAAGACTTGAGGAACTGGACGTAGTTTTGCATGCTGCGGTTGGTGCTCTCCGACTGCTCCAACCGATCCTTTAAATCCTGTAGGCGGCTTTCGTACCGGCGCTCCGCCTGCGCGAAGAAGCACAAATCACAGGCTGAAAGACAGCAACATTCACCCTATTCACAGTAAAGCTGCTCCCAAAACGTGCTGAGGACGGCAAGAATTAGCACAGCAGTAGATGACATTACCCTAGATGGTGCTGTGATATTTATAATTTGTTCTGCTCATTTCCAACTCCATTCAGCAACCCGCTGATAGCAACAGGAAACGACACAGCTAATCAGCGTCAGGCTTTTAAAACTGATTAGCTGTAGTTATGGGGAATTAAACACACTCTTTTCTGAAAAGCAGCTTGACCTGATCCATGTGCCAACCCGATTCCAAGTAAAACTCAAGTAAACAAGCAGGGCAAACAAGACATCAGGAAAAGATTTCCCTTCTTTCTTCTAGAAGAAACCCTTTCCTCTAGAAGAGAAATTGCATTCTCCCCCAGAAAAACAAGCACAGTAAATGAAGCTGAAATCTGTCTGTGACATCTGGTGCAAATTTGAATGTAAGAAAGGTTTGGTTCTTTTCTTACAGACACGTAAGTTTAGAGCAAGTTCATTCCAATCATTGCTGTAAGTAATAAGCAAAGGAAAGCCTGCATTCCTGAATTAGTGACATAACCGACGCGTCATATCACACATCTCTCATGGACACACGTCACAACACTTCATGTTCAGACACAGCTCTGTGTGACTTTTGCAGCAATCCGTAGGACCTTGACACCACCAGCACAGCAAGAGTGTCCCTTGCAAGTCACTCACATCATCTTTGCTCCGGCGCAACTGGTTCAGCTCTGTTTTATTCCTACTCAGCTGGGTCTCCAAATCCAACATCTTGGACTGGGCTACCCTCTCTCTAGACGCTGCTCGTTCTCGAGTCTGTTCCACCTACGTGTGACAACAGAACAACAACTTTGTTAAAGAGCGTCTAGCAAAGAATGATTTTTCCCTACCCCACGGCCCACAGAAGCCCTGTAAAGTTTAATTGGATGCATTCTCATACAGAAGTAGTAACTCAGTTTTGTGCTTTCCTCTCTTCTGTTTCAAACTGGAGCTCCGGGTTGAGTTTTTCAATGGTTTAAGTACATTTTATTATTTGTATTTCACTGCACATGATGATTTTCATTAATTTAGTCACAGGCTGAGGAGCTATTTCCAGCATTCTCGCTGTTCCCTTTTTACAGTCTGGGTAGTTTTGAGAAAATTCACACACACACAAAAATAACTTACTTGTCTTTTGGCATCCTCAATGGCCATCTCCAGCTGACGTGCCAAAGAGCTGCATTCGCGGGTCTTCTCCTCTAACCGCAGCTGACACTGGTGGATCGACTCCTCACGTTTTGCTATGACCTGAAGGAATTCTATGTTCTGGGCGCTCGTTGTCTCTAGTTTTCTAGGTTAAGACAATACAGGAAGGAAACCTATTCATTTTAAATGGAGTGTGTTTCAGTCTGCCTTTTTGTCAGACCCTGACTAGGCTGGGAATAAATTCTATTCCCCCTTGAAAGGCGAGAGCCTCAAGAAACACCTCTCCGTTTCTCAAATCAGAATTTTAAAGACTGAAGGACAAACAGAGTATTCACATACCCACGTTTTACCAGACATTGTCACTAAAAGGAATTTATAAACATGACTAAAAACACTGTAATATTCAGTAACTTCAAAACTGTCAGGCTAGATTGGACCAGGAGCTAGTTTATGTGCTATGTAAGTCACCATCCTTTCTAACAACATTCATAAAAGGTGCTGCAAAAAACTGTAACTCTCCAGTGGACAGCTACTGATTACAGATCCTTGTGGGATAAGCAAATGCACAGAATCCTGGAGGCACGTGGGGGGACTGGAACAAGACTGAAGCTGTTTCAATCCCCTGAAAAAACAACAGGAAGAGGATGAAGTGGAAGGTTAAAAGAGCAAGAAAGCCTCATATTTCTGACCTTTCTAGTTCCTCCACCTTCAAGGTGAGCTGCTTTTTCTCCTCCTGGGCAGACTGATACCTCTCTCTTGTTATCTCCATTTTGTCCCCCTGGAGCTCAATCTAAAAATTACAGTAAGTGGTTACTTTACAGAGTAGTCAATACACGCACAACCAATCACCTAAAACGTATGCAGCTCTCCAAAAGGAAACATGTTCAATTCGTAACTTCCCGGAGAGCCTCAGAAAAGGAAGAGTGGATAGAAAAGCAAAGCGCTAAACATCCACTTTGCTGGTGCTTGTAGTTAATGTTTGGAAAGGTATAAGAAAATTCTTCCGTACTGCAAATGAAAAGCGAGGTCCGTAAGTGCTTGTATGCAGAGCAGCCACCTGTAAGCACAGCAAAGCACATACATTAAAAGCAGCCATATACATGACAGCAATCCCCAAAGGCATTCCAGCCAGGAAGGTGTATAATTCCAAGCCGATGAGAGAAAAGCAGTCAGATCACGAGATCATTCGCTGGGTGTCTTGAGGGATGGTTGCAGAAGTCATGCCTGTCTATAATTATCCTGCAATACCTACGCAGCCCTTCTGGGACAAAAAAACAGGAACTGGGAAAACAACCTGAAATCAGGGTGAGAAAACAAGGTGGAGATAGCACTATTAGCAGAAAACCACAGGAGGGAAAGCTGATAAGATGATGGAAGTAACAGAAGCAAGTGTTGGTATTAGCAAGTGCTGTTATTGCTGCTACTCAAGTCTCAATAAGGTTCTGTGTCAAGGGATGAGAAACCTTTCAAACAGTAAGGGATGTCACCAGCTACGCCGCTAACTTCTCGCACAAAGACATAGCACACACCTTTATTTTGCAGTGCACGTTTAATCTTTTCAAAAAAGAACAGAGATGAAGTTTGAACCTTCCTGTGATTAGAAATTCATCTTGGTGTCAGACTTGTGGATTGCAGTGCTGCAGGTATTTTCTGCCAGTCCCTTACCCGCTGACGAAGATCTGCAATCATGACAGAGAGGTCCACGTTCTTCTTCTCGTAACTCTGAAGCTGGTCCTGACATTCTGCTAGCTGCGTCTCTGTGATCTTTAGGATCTCAGGCAGCTTTTCCAGTTCAGCAAGCTGGCTCTGGAACTGCTCACGTGCCTACAGTCAAAGAAGAGAAGATGAGGAACTTTCAAATGTTCACAAGGTCAAGACTAAAAAAATTCTCTACTTCAATGAAGCTTTGTTAGTCTGCAACCATGACGACACTGTGTGGATATCTGGCCAGTGCTGGCGTTCAAAGCCTAAGGTCTTCTCCTACTCCAAAAGGCTTTCTCTTAGGATTTGGCATTCCCTATGGATGGAGTGAAAATGAGTTAGTATTTTGGATCCTGGGCTTCAATTTTATTAGAAGTATGAGCTCTTTTATGAGGAGAACTGTTCCACATCAGACAATGGTGTAAACCACTATTTCTGCAACAAAGGACACACTAAGCAATTTAAACACTTCTGAGGAATGCAAGATAGTAAAAAAGAAAGCTGCTAAATGTTCAATAAATTTTGCAGAATGAACAAGTCCTGAGAAAAACTACTGGAAAAGGTAAACTCAGATAAGATTTTTATTTCCTATTCACAGCCACTTTTCACTCCATTCAGAACATTAAGATACATGAATATCTACAACATATCAGTCTTTAGAGGAATAGTTACCAGTTCAATCTCCTTGTTCATTTCATCTTTTAGTGTCCTGTTCTCTTTATCATACTCCTCCAGCTTTGCTGCTGCTTCATCTGCTTCCATTTGCGTCTTCATCACCTGGATGTACCAAAAAGTCCACAAACTTTAGCTATTATATATAGTTTTCAATAAGTGTGCAGTGCTTTGGAGTAACTAAGACTGCTCAAGGATCAGCAACAAGAGCAAACAAAGGGTTAAGGCGTTACAGAATAAACCACAACAGCAAAGGGAGAAAAATATGTTTGTGCAAGGGCGGAAGGTTTTACACAGATAAAATGCCTACCTGTGACTTGTAGCTTTCAATCATCTCTTCATAGTTCTTGACAGAGTTCTTGAGCTGCTGCACTTCCATCTGTGCATGGTTCAGCTTTTCCTCCATTGGGATCACACTAGCCTGAAAAATGAAAACATCTTCCCTTGACCACTTGGAAGTGACTGCCACACCAGCTGTCTAACATTGTCTGGATTAAGAAAAAAAGCCTCTTGCCATTGTAAATTGGCAAAACTTTCCAGACTTCAGTGAATTGCCACTTTATTGCCACAAATTTACACCAGCAGAGCACAGAGGTTTGGGATAGATGTGCAACCTTTCCATTTGCCTGAGCGGACTGTGCTCCTTGGATTCTGGTCACTCCTTATTTGGATCAATTCCTAACTTTCCAAGAAGATAATTATGTAGGTCACCTACAAGATCACCAGTAATAAGAGAGATGACAGGAGAAATAGGGCAGGTTTGGGTTTTTTTTTTCATTCTGGAGATTACCATTTTTTCTGCATGAGCTAGTTGTAAATTCCGTGGCCAGGAGCATTAAGACATAAGGACAAGACATAAGATCCCAGCTGGAAGAAACAGCATTTGGATTGGAGAGACTCCTAGCCAAAACATGGAATAAACCCAGTTCTCCCAGAATGTTCACTTTCTTTCTTTTTGTCTCTCCCCAGTATACTCGCCTGATTATACTCAGGTTATGGTAAAACTGGTTTTAAACTAAACAGCAGCAATGGTTGCAATTCAACTCTGCCCTCAGAGGCCAAGCAGCTTGTTATAACTTCTCCTTGTTTTCCCTAGCACTTCAGCTTCAAAGCCCTAGAACCACTGACCTTCAGCCTTTCATTCTCCATTTTGAAAGAAGTGTTCTCTGTAGTCTGTTGTTGCAATCTCTCCACCAAAGCTTCTCTGTCCTCCCGCATTCGGTCCTCCAGGGTTGCCTGCTGTTCCAGCAAGTCTGCAACACGGCTGCCATACAGAAACAAAATTAATCCTTAAGTGACAAGAAAGAATAAGGCTCCTAACACTTGAAAATTAGCTTCAGAAACATGGCTTTTCCCTATCCTTTTATCTTCCTCCTCAAGTCGTGTGTCCACACCTATCTGTTACACTGTCCTACTACCTCAATCTTCTTAGCCTGCTGGAAATCAACTTGAGATGTCCCCTTGGAGCTCAAACATACTGCCTCCAAGATACACAGGATAAAGAGCTACCTCTCTTTTGTCTCGTACCTATGTATTTTTTCCTGCAGCAACAACTGTACTGCAGTGATATCAACACATTTATTTACCTTCACAACAAAATTGGCCTGAACTACACTGCCTATCTCTTCTAATCCCTTCCATTCACGTTTCTCAAATAGATTTCAAAATAAGAATAACCTTAATTATTTCAAAGCATTACAAAATGGCAAAGGAATAGAGTCTTAAGGGTCAGCAAACCCTAAAAAAGCATGTCTTTGCTATAGCAAGTCAGCAGCAGAAGCCATCTCTCTCCTCTTTATCTCTCCAAACTGTGCTCTAGCCCTTAGGCCGTGTTGGTTTTGTTTGGATATTTACAGGCAATACAATTAAATTATTTAAATTAATGCAATTATTAAATGGAATTAAATTATCTTTGAACTTAGAACTAATCCTCACTCATGCCAGTTTCTCCACACTAAGTTTATTTTAACCTGTTCAACGTAACAATTTCCAGTTCAAGGTCACTCTTGTCCTTCACTACTTTGTTGCAGCGATTCCTCCAGGACTCCAGAGTGGACACTGCATCAGCAACGTAAGTGTCCTATCAAACAAGAGAAATACACGAGGAAAAGTCACAAAAATGTCACTGGACATGGGAAACACAGACAATACACAGAGATGCTGATATGGGTAAGCATGACATGCTCAGAGACTTCATTCAGACTTTTAAAATACTGAGGATAAGTATTTAGTTTTATTCTTCCTGCTCCGTCAGAGAGGGGTTCTCCAACACAACTGTCAGCCAACAGACGTAACAACAGTGAAAGAGGAATCAATCCTCTTTTGAAGGCAGATGAACTATCAGAAATACAAAGCATGGCTAAGATTCTACTAGTGGCTCCGGTCCCTGGAATTCTAGAAACAAGGGAGAAAACAAAAGCTCCATTCTGATTTTAGTCCTAGCTTTTCTACTTTTTCTTGATACCCTTCAGTCATTTTCCAACACGAAATTCCAGTACACCTCTAAATCTTTGCACTTTTCTGCTCTGACTAGTTTCTTGATTAACAACCAACTCCATTCAGCATTGTCAGCCAAAACCACAAGGCTTTATTTTATTGGCTTTTGTCAACCCTCAGATGGTTCTGAAAAGACAGGTGAAAAATCAGATCTGCTAGTTTAGAATGATCTAGAGTTACTGCATGTCCTAAGTTAAGGACATGCAGCGAATATAGTGACAGCTGAGAAAACTGGATTTGTTCTAAACTTAGCATAAATGGGCCAAAGCATCAAGACAGAAATAAATCTCATTAGTTGAAAGCAGAGACTCTCCCCAGGGCTGCTTCCAGAAGTCAAAGATTTGGATGCACGACCTGAAATGAGGTCTCTCCTCCTGTATTCTCAGGTACCTTTTCTGCCAGCTGGACAGTCAATTGCTCTGCGTACGCTTCACTTCGTTCTGCCCGCTCTTTCTGTGCACGCATGGCTTTCTTCAGGGCCTCTTTATCACGGTCTGCCTTCTGCTTTAGTTCTTTCATCTGTTCCACAGCATGTTCCATCTCTGCCTTGTGCTGAGCTTCACTGCGCTCCAGATTCTGCAGTGGGACAGGGGGGAGCAAACACACATATGGAATAATACCCTGAAACCTGCATCCCCAAATCAGCAACTCATTTCCTACAAACAGTGGAGACAGCTGGGCATAAACCCCCAACCTTCAGGCTGGAGCTACTTGCATTTCACCTCCACAATCCTGTCCTAATGCTGACAGACATGTTAGCACGACATAGAATCATAGAATAGAATCATAGAATCGTCCAGGCCAGAAGGGACCTCCAAAGGTCATCTAGTCTGACCTCTCATCTTCCTTTCTTTTCAGGAGTCCTTTCTTCTTTCATAAGCTGCTCTGTAGAATACTGATTTCCTCACCTCTACTACTCTTTTGATCTACCCGAGAACATCCTCTTTATTAATTGAAATGCTCACATATAACAATGTTGCTTTATACAGCTATATAGTTTAACAGAATTAAAGCTCTTCTAAACCATTAGCGCATATATATTCATCATAACCATCACATCAACAGATATGTCAAACATAAGAGTTTCATCAAGATAAACCAGAGTAACTTTCCCTCCTCATTGATACTGTAGAAAGCATGCGTGAGTGCGATCAAACCCAGGAACCCATGGCACCATCCTTTTCCCAGAAAGCAAATTAAATAGTTTACGATCTGTCTTGATGCTTGACTAAACCAAAGCCATCTTCTAAATAATTAGGTAGCAATTAACTTAGAAAAAAAAAATAAATCTAATAAATGCACATAGACCTCAAGGCTACAATTTTGCCTCATGCATCAAAACTGAAAAGCTTTTTCTTTTCTTTCTTCATTTGAAAAGTACAGTGTGAATTAGTGGTATAAACATTACCAGGCAACATTTCAGTCTACCAGACACAGGAGAATAGCTGGTGGGTGCTATTTCCCCTGTCAGCCAATTCCGTTCATGACAGTAAATGAAGAGACCGTCCCCCGGGACCACTGAAAACATACCCGTATCTGTACAGTCAGGCGGTTGTTCTCAGCCTCTTTGTTTCGCAGCTGCGCTTGTAAATGGCCTCTCACGGCCTCCATAGATTTGGAGAGTTCGCACGCTGTCTTTGCCTGGTCCTAAATAAGAAGCACCAAGATACACACCTTTTTCCTCAACAGGCTAACAGAAGGAACACATTATAATATGTTAACAGTCTCAGATTTCTCCACTGAATGATCTCCAGCCACCTCCACTTTCCTCAGATGGACCCTCACAGCTCTTGTGCACCAATAAAATGGGGAAGAAATGAGTAGCCATGTATTTTACATCAGATGTGAACAACTGGCCTGGAAGATTTGTTCTAGGGCTAAACATCCTTCATATCTGGGCTCTTCCACTACATTCTCCTTCTACTTCCTAAACAGAGGAACAGACTGGAATGTGACATCAGGAACCAACAGGATCTTCAACAGAAAAGTAATTCAGTGATAAGCCCAAGGGAAAGAGAATGCTACCTAATCAACCTTGTGATGGACGTCTTATTAGCAGAATATGGAATCCAGAACTGTGTGGGAATAGGTAGCTGTCTGTCTAGTTTTATAAGCAAGCCAGTCATCTGATCCTTTAAAAAGTAATTGTCTGCAAATACAACCCCATATTTTGGGCTATCTGTGCTTCCACAGAACTGGAAGGTGCAGCAGGGAGGGGAAAGCAGAAAAAGGAAACTACCTTTTCTGTCTGTATCAGAATGGTGAGACTATCCACTTCTTCTTCTTTCTCCTGAAGCCTCAACTGAAGTTCCTGGAAAACAAACACCACTCAGATTTTAAGTAACAAATACATTTAGGTTGGCAGGTGGAGGGAAAGAGGTATAACTGCCTGCCTCCCGAGACCCTCTCATCCACGGCACGCTCTGGTATCCACAGCAACAGCATCCTCAGACCCAGAAAAAACAATCTGCATCCTCATCCAGCAGAAAGCAAAACAGCTACACGAACATTTGTGTAGCAGGGCACGGGATACCCAGTCAAGAACGAGGACCTGACAGGACTCCACAGACAAAAAGGGGCATTTCCTATGTCTCACAGCAAGTTCTATAATTTCCATCAATGTAAGAACATCTTTCTCAGTTTACAGATAAGGAAATGAACAAAAACTGGCACCACGTCACTCACTCATTCGCTGACAGAAGCAAATCTTCGTAGTGCTCTTCTATCTTTAAGGATAACATGATAAACATACAGAAACAATAAGATGATTTCCAAACTGAAGAATTCTATCCTGACTGTCAGGGGTATTTTGATGGTAGATATTTTTTTTTCTCTCCCACCCACAGAGTTTTCTTTTTAAAGAAAAAATGTGGTACATTTCTTGCTTTGTACATTCAGTACCGTAAGAAAAAATAAGCAGAATTATTTGTGCTTGAATTGAACAACAGAATAAGAACAAGCTTAAGTTCTCCTTTGTAGTTGAAACTGTAAATCCTAAAAGTGGTCTTATATGTAGGTCTCAGTTATGCTATCCCCATTCTAAGCCTCCGTATTTCAAAGGCTATGAAAATCTATCCACTTCAAAATATAGGTTTTTAACCAGAGGGGCAATGTAGTGGCTCTGATTACCACAAAAGCCAAAATATTTTTAATCGGTTTAAAAGACAGTATAAGGCTTGACAGCTGAATACAAGACAAAGAAAAGCTTCTAATTTAAGATCTCTCTGCTTTATGAAAGAGAGAAAAAGAGAAATAAAGAGAGGTATACTTTGGTTTGCTTACCATTTTCTCTGCATCTGAGTCAGCCAGCCTTTTCAGCAGTACTCCTTGACGCTCCAATATCTTCTGAGCACCCTTCTACAAAAGAAATGAATGAGAAAAACGGTTAACTGAAAAGTCAATGTTATACAGATTCTTTAGATGGAACTGGGCAAATCAACTGTTTGCCCCCAGTTACAGCAGCAATTCTCAGAAGATACCCAGAAGCATCAAATTTGCTAAATATTTCCCATATCATCACTCAGCTTTTCCACTCAGAAGAGCTCTTCCACTTCTCAGTCAAAGATTATAATAAAAAGCACGATGGCAATTTAAGGTCTTTCAGAGCTCTCTTACTACTCAGTGAAAGTCAGGTGGAAGAACTCTGTCCTTTTATCCAGTCTCACTGGTGGCTGAAATAACCGTTAGCATTGGCCTGTGTTTGCTCAAATGGAACATGAACTACAGGAAGAATAGCAACTTCCTTTCTATATTTCTCTTACAAGCAATATAGGATTGTTCTGCACAAGTGGTACAGAATTATTTACAATTTCTCTGTTCTTTCTCTTATAGGCTGCAAAAATAAAGTTGTGAACATCCTTAGGCCCCCATTAGCTGAGGCCACATCTAGTCCCCAGACTTCAGCCAACGCAGCTGCAGCAGTAACATTTCAGAGGAACACAATCAGCAGACACAGCTGCATCCAGGTGGGAAAGGGCTGGCAAAACAGCAGTACCTACACATTTTAATGCAGTCAAAGACCTAGACGCTCTAACATCCCCACAGCAGAAAAGTCAATCTTACTCTACTGATGTAGGCAGGGACAAACAAAGCTACCCATCCCTTATGACACAAGGTCAACAGTAGGGTTGGAAAAAAGGAAGTAAAGAAGAGTTAAAAGCTCTCCAAATTCCGTTTCAGTTCACAAGACAATATAGCCTCCTGTAATCATCCAAGGCCAAGCACACAGCACTGCTCACCTCCCGGTTGTGCTGCTCTCTGAGAAGCTCTCGCAGTGTCCGGTTGGTTTCTTCAAAGGTGCTCAATTTCTGGAGCAGCAGCTCTTTTTGCCTTGTCAGTGAGTTAATGTCTGAGCTGCTCATGTGTTTCTCCTAGGAGAAAAACAACCAGAAAAAGAGGATTGTTCAACATGGAATGAACGTGTGAAGGCAATACAAGCATAAGCAGCACAATAGCCAGCATCATGTGCGCAGAAGGTGACTGGAAGCTGCAAATAAACACCCAACTTCCAAAAAAACTAAGCATGTTAAATCTCTCCATTTTTCCTTACATTTTTCTGAATCAGCAACTGTAACATTACATTTTTAAGACAGCCATATAACAGGACGATGTAGTAAAGGCGAGAACAAAAAAGGACAACACCTACAATGTTGAGTCTCCCAATTGTATTTCTCAAGCTATGGATCTGCCTGGCTGCTGCTGCTCCATCCCGTTCTGCCTCACTCAGCTTGGACATCAAACACTCTTTCTGATGCTGCAAGTAGTTTTTCTGCAGCCTGTAATAAGAAGTCAGCCATCAGAGAAATGAGAAGCTTTTACAGCTGTATCAGCCACTCTTGATTACAGTCGATTGGGTTAAAACTGATAAAAAACCATCAAATCAGAGGACAAAAGCTCCGAACAAACACTACTTAAGATTTACCCTCTTTCAGCGTGGAAGTTGTTCTGATAGAATACAGTAAGTAGACACCAGGAGCTCACTAGGCCCACGGATATGAAACAGGAATTTTCACAGAGGGGATAAACTGGGCTTATCCCAAAGCCTACACGCACACCTAAACCCAAAACACAATGCTGTGCTTTCCCTGGGCGCTGAAGCCACACCAGAAATAAGGCTCCAAATGGCTGAACATAAAACAGGAAAGCACACCGAGATACACAGCTCGAAGTTTTTAGCCAGAGCTTGCAATTCACAAAGTTTTCTGAAAAACGAATACACAGTATTAACTTCCAAGTGATCTTTCTAAAGGAAAAAATAAAACTAACTCTCTGAAAATACTAGTGTCCCCCCGGAGACACAAATTTCCCTAATTCTTTAGATACAAAGCAGATGCAAAAATGTCAGACTTGAAGACCTTCAGGGTCACTAAGAAAAAAACCCCATGATTCAGTCCTCTCGGGGGTGGCTGCTCCCATCTCAGTATGATTTTCACAAAGGCCAAAAATTCTCCTTTAGTTTTCAGCTCCATGATTATTCCTTTGGTGTTGTACCAATATCATCGCAATTCAAACAGCATCTCTTAACCTTGAAAATATTAATTGCAGAGCTAGGATGACCCTCCAGTAGGTCACACAAGCC
>JAOXNO010000008.1:6767749-6793746 GCA_028565335.1 Limnodromus scolopaceus
CAACCTGGTCTGGTGGGAGGTGTCCCTGCCCAGGGCAGGGGGGTTGGAACTGGATGATCTTTAAGGTCTCTTCCAACCCAGACCATTCTGTGATTTTATGGTCCAATGATTCTCACCCGGCGATGGGGCACTGAGCTGGGGCACGCTGCCGCCTCGGGGGCATTGGGGTTTTTAGCTTCCTGTGTGGAAAGAGGAGGCCATGGTTTCGCTGGTGTATGGAGTGCAGCTGGCCAAGGAGAAAGAGGACATTTGGAGTCTGAAACTGCAGGACAGATCACGCGGGCAGGTCTGGGAGAAGTTGTCGTGGGTGGAAAAAGTGAATTTAATGTGATTAGCTTGGCAAATTCCTCTTTTGGGCCTTTCTACAGTGCCTAGGAGTGACCTTTCTGATACTGCCATGTCCAGTTAGAAAAAGCCAGTGGAGGAAATGAGACAACGGCAGAGCTGTGCGTATGCACATGCATAGGTCATTCCTAAAATTGGAAATCTTTCAAAGAGTAAACACTTTGCTACTTTTCTCTCAAAAACGGTGAAGAGTTAGGTTATGCTTTTTCCCAAAAGGCCATTTAGTTTCCCCACACAGGTGAATCTCGTCACTGTGACTGTGATCAACCTGCAGTGACAGGAAGATCATTTCTGCCCTGAAACACCCCAAGAGCGTTCACCGTTTTGCATCATCGCAGTGATTTGTGTTTCAAACTCTTTGAAGACATAAGAGACACACTGGATGTGACAGAGAGTCACTAAATCTGATCTATGCAGTCATTCTGCTTGCAATTAGCTGGGGCTTTGTGTGCAGCAGCTGGTCATAGAGGTCGGCAGTTATTTCCTGGTCTCGTGGAGCTGAAGCTGTGGATCGCTTCCTTGATCTCAAATAGGAAACATTTTTGGCATCTGTTCTTGTAAGAATGCAGAGGAATAAAGAGCACAATTGCCGTACTCCTGGTCAACATCTTCATTAGGGGATGTGGTTACGTTTCCACAAAAACACACCAAGCTTGCGACTAACAGAAAACAATCAAATAAAATATTTTACAGCATATTTTAAATTTTTTTCACTTCCCGAAGCTGCACAATTTACAGAGCCTTCACTTGAGCTCTAGGCACTGAGAACAATTAGGCTCCTGCAGTGATTACAGACTTGCCAATTTGAATTTGAATTTGACATCATTTGAATGATGTTACTTGTCAGAAGAGGTTCCCGTACCTGCCTGGGAGCCGCTCAGTGTTTAATTGGAATGTGGAGCATTACACATAGATCAAATACTGGGTTGAATTAAAAAGCTCTAACTCGTGGACATTTGGGTGTGATACCTTGAAACGGGGTTTGCAAAATACTGATAGTGGATAAATACTTTTTAGAAAGAATGTGTTTGTGGGATTGGTTTCTAAATGCAAGGGCATCAGCAGTGCTCTTGGCTCATAATGCCACTTCTGCATATACCTGCAAGGCTAAACTTTTTATAATCAAGCTTAGATGTTGCATATGCAATTCTCCAAAGAATTAAAGGCTGCAACACTGCTGTGAATGGTTCCAAAGTAGTATAAGAGAAGGAGGACTTTTGTTTTTATCATGAAACTTCTCCTTAGCTATTAATACATTCAAATGATTGCAATATTTAAATATTCGCTGTTTTTTTAAAGGTGCCGGTAGTGGCAGTGCCTGGGCCCGGTGTGCCGGGGCACAGGGACCTACAAAAGTATCAAGAGGGCAACTGAGAAGGGCAAAGTTTGGCTTATGAGGCTGGGGAATTTCAACACAGCTCAATCCTCATCCTCCTCGCTTCCTTCCGTATTCTCCGTTGGCTCAGAGCAGCACTCCAGCAGCTCCCGGAGGAGCCGGGTGGAGAGGTGCCAGCCCCAGACGGCGAGGTGTGGGCTTCTCCCACCCACACAGGCATCTTTCCTTGTCCCGCAGCCCACGATTCTCACGAACGTCAGCCTGCGGGACTGGCTCTGCCCGAGGTCTCCTGTAACCCCCTGGGGGCTTCAGCAGATGCCAGGCTTCCAGTTCCTGAGTAATTTGTCAGCAAAGGTTTATCTTGCCTGGTTTTTCAGTTTGGTTTTTTTGTTACTCCTTAGGATTGTGTGAATGTTGCTTGGAGCAGCCCAAAGGCAAGTGTTTCATCACAGTAGTGCAGCCATCTTCATCTGATTAACAGCGCTAATACACGTTGCTGTGAAATGCCATGGTGCTGAGGCGAAAGCCTTGAAACACTTGAAGCACACGGAACAAATGCTGCGAATAAGAAACCATACCTGGGGAACTGACTGTCAGGATCAGCCCAAACGAGTTTGGTCTTGGTTTGGTTTTAATCTGAAGTACCCAAAGCCTTACTGGTGCATGAAAATCCTGCGGTTGAACTCGGTGCCCCACAGTTCATTTCCCTTTGGAAATATCGGTGCCACTTACCAGCACCCTTGGGCTCATCCCTGCTCCTGCCACGGCCAGGCTGTTCTGGCAGCCTGAGCCCACCCAGACCCCTGGGAAGCACATCCCAGCCCTGGGAGCCTTACACAAACAATCCACAGAACGTAGCAGACACTTCGGTGTGCTGCCAAAATGCCTGCACCCTCCTCGGGAAAGATGATCCCTAAGGCAGCTAAAAAGGCAGCTGACTTGTCCTTGGGGTTTATTTGGGACTGTTGCAATGGGGATCACTGCACACCAGCACTTGCCTGCCCTTAGCTATTCACGTGCGAGATCAAAGGCTGTGGGATATGCCCATTAACTCGTTTGGAGCGGCCAGGTAACTTGCCTTAGATCTTGTTACCAATCCCCCAGCTTCCCATTGGTCTCATTGGATCGGTGAACACACCACGTGCAGGATTCAGCTGCATTTTACTTCACCCCCCCGCCAGCAGTAGATAAAGCACAGCCAAATGCCGTGGGCATGTTTTGCAAGAGCTCTCGCTGCCTTCACTAGCTGCAGTGACAAGATACTCACGTTACTCAGTGTCTCATTTCCCTTCCTTTTAGAATATGCAGCAATAAACTCCATGCTGGACCAGATCAACTCCTGTTTGGATCACCTGGAGGAGAAGAATGATTATCTACACGCCTGCTTGAAAGAACTGCTGGAGTCCAACCGCCAGACCCGCCTGGAATTCCAGCAGCAGAGTGAGCAGCAGAACATGGAAACTGATGTGCAGGGATCACAGCCTCCCACCTAGTGTGCTGGCCACAGACTCCCAGTTGGTGTTGCTAAGGGGACATTTACTGGTCATCTATTTAACCTAAAACTTGAATAGAGAGGTACCTTGTGCCTGTTACTTTTTCCTTCCCGTGGTCGTGTCCTGCCGTTCATCTCCATGTTCTGGTTTTCTTGAGCTGTGTGACAGGGGCAGAACAGCACAGAGGGATGTAGGAGAGTTGGTTCTTTTTGCTCCCCACCATGAGCCTGGCACTGACATTTGGTTAGAGCCGGCTGTAGGAAGCCTGATGCCATGCAGGTTGTTTGCCAGCAGGCCCTCTTCACAAAGGGGAATAATCATCTCTGCTCTTTTGTATTGTTAAATTGAGGCAAGGAGTGTTATGCCTCCAGCCTCTTCTCTCAAAAAGCACAGTGGGCAGGGGCTGTCCCGACTCCAGGCCTGCCCCCAAGCGTAACTGGTGACAGACTTTGAGAGGGGGACCCTAGACCAGCTCCTGCCTTGAAACTACAGCTTCCCCGTTATTCACAGTAACTGTGGTGTAAGAAATATTGGCAGATGGTCCCAGATCACTGGACACCTCTATCCCCTTCTAAGCACCTGAGACAAGCTGCCAGGGTAATGCTTTTGGCCGTTATAATTGGAAGCTACTAACTTTATACGCTGCCATTAAGGACTCGGGCGTTACAGGGAGGCAGGGCAGCCAGGTTAGCCCCCGCCACAGCATGAGCTCTGCAAAGCAAAGAGAGAGGGGTGTCCCTGCCATGGGCTGTGAGCAGAGTCCCCCCCCTTATGTTTTCACAAGAGCACACATGAGCGTTCTGTCTGACAAAGTCTGAAACTTTGTCATTTGGTCAGGATGGCCTGGGGCCAGCGCCACGAAGCAAGTCCTACTGTTCTCCTGCTGTAGAGTTAAAGGAGGTTTTGTTGAAAGTTAAAGAAATTATTTATAAGAAATCTCTTTTATTAAAATCAGTTTGAAACAAAATTTGTTCCTGAGAGTTTCCACTATGAGAACAAATTGTATTAAGCCTTGTGATAATAACAAAGGACCAAGATGCACGTTCTTGCCTGGCTTGGGACACAGCGCATGTTCAAGAAGGTGCATCTTTGAAATAAAACTGACTGAGAAGCAGAACTGGGCACACAGTCTCCCAAGAGATAAACTTTTCCTCTGCCTGAAAAGGAAACAAGAGGAACTACAAAGAATTCTTAGTGAAAAATAAGTCTGGATCCATCTGCTTCATGAACTTTGTCCCCTGTGGAAATCACATTACCATCTTCTTTCGGGTTCAACAATCCAAGCCTCAGTCTTTCCACATAATTGCTGTATCCCAACTGTACAAGTAATAACCAACACCATCCTGTATTAGACACGCTAAAGCCAGGCTTATTTTATTCTTAAAATAAAAACAGCAGTAAAGTTGAAGGTTTTTGCTCTATTAAAAGACTCCGAAAATAAACATTTCCAGCAAATATCATATGTAAAGGGCTCTCCCCTTTAAGGCCACTCTATCTGGGTTTGCGCCTGGTAGAGCGTCTGCACCCAGCAGAGGTAAGACTGGCTGTCTCACCTTTGGCTAGGGAGGAAGGCTCTGCCTCTGCCTCCTGGCCTGCGTTTGCTGCCTCATTCTGTCCTAAACCCCCTCTGTTCCCTGGATCCTGGCAGTCATCTGTGCCTTCCCTTTGCCTGGCTGCATTGGCTTCCTCCTCCTCCTTAGACACAGCGTGTCCCAGCAACTCCCCTATGGCACGGTTCTCTTCAGGGAGCGGGCAATCGGCACTAGCGGTAGTGAATTCGCTCTCTTCCTGTAGATTTTCTTCTTCTACAACCATGATTCCGCACACGTCATCAGTCACGCTGGCTAGGCTTTTCCCCTCTGCTACAGAGGTGGCCAGCTCACCCTTACCCTCTGGAGACCTCAAAGCTTGTTCTTGCAGAGCCGAGAGCTCCGTACCCTCCTTGTCTATCCCACGATCATCGTTCAACTTCTTGCTGGTATCTGCTGTTGTAGCAGGAGGCTGTTTCGGATCATCCAGCAATTGGGAGCTGGAGCCCTGGGAATGCAAAGGAGCCTCGGGGTAGGCAGCTGTGGCGCGATGCCTCGCTGCCTTGTATCTCTGCAAATACAAACAAACCAAACGTGAGAGACGAGCCCAGCTCAGCTCCTGTCACTGCAGCAAGTAGCAGCTGGTCCAGGAAAACCTGTACAAAAACAGTGGTGAGTGGCAGCTACAATCTGCAAGGGCACGGCTTGTCTCAGCAGCTCTCCTGGCCTGGCTGCTGAGGCTTTCAAGCAGAGAAGGGTCAGCTCCTGTGAGGAAAAGTGGCGATATTAAAAAAAAAACAACTGAAGTCCCTCTCACATTACTCAATGCTGAGCGAGTGCATGGCAGACCTGTGGCTCTCCCGAGACAAAAATCAGGTTCTGGCAACTGTTAATCTCAGTCAGACTCAGGACTGTGTAGATGTAACAGTGCAAGTGATGGCTCTTGCTTCAGCTACTGCCAGGACATAACTCTGGGCCTGGATATAACGTACCCTGGATATACGAGGCTGCGCAGCGCCCTCAGCCAGAGCTGTGATTTAACGTTCATCAGCCAAAGCAAGACTGAAGTTGAAAGCTTAAGATTTTTTTCACTCTGTTGATACAATCTGTGCAGTCAGTGAAAGTGTTGACAGGAACACTAAGATATCAAGAATATCTTCTTGTTACAAGGCACTGAGGTTCTCTACTCAATAAAGGTAAGCGTATCATCAATAAAATGACTCATTTGCACTTGCTATCGTGATGAACCAGTAGAGGTCTGTAAAGAGATTAAAATGGCTATTAGCCATTTTCAAGACAGGGTTTCAGAAAAACATCAACTCCATACAGCTGTCTAACATGCAGCAGGGCTCTGGTCTTCAAGACCCAGACAGAGCATGAGCTAAAGGAATAAAACAAAGCTCCCTCTTCTCCACAGTGGTTCCCTCCACAATCAACTCCCTTTCAGCTTTCTGCTAAAGGGTCCCTTGAACTGGCACCAGCATCAAACCTGACAATTTAAGGAAACTATTTTGAGTGCACTGGCTTTCACCGCTGCCTTAAGCGGCGCTACTGGAGTGTGCAATGTGCTGGAATTACAGCATGGCAGACAGGCAGCTTTACATTGTAATTCAGTTTGTCATTGCAGGCTTGTTCTTCCTCTGTCCTCAAACACTGGGATATGCACGGTATCATAACGCACTGGAGCTACATCAGTCAAGTCATAATGTTGTACCCAAACTAAGCCAGGGGCAGGCATGCCAGTTTGTTTTCAGAGTGATGCCGTGAACCACCTCACCAGTAGACAAGTCTCTGCTTTGAAACCCTCTGCTGAGCTACTCTCTGAGCACCCCAGAAACTGACAATGATTTAACTCAGACCGTGGCAACCCCAAGACACCTAGGCAGCCAAGAATAATAATTATCTGCCTGCAGATATTTAAGGTTGGACTCTCATCATCAATAATCTCTCCAGGTCACTCTGGCATCCATATGAGGAGTGTCTGATTTCAGCTCTAAGTGGGCCAGAAGGGAGGCACACACACTGCTGCTGCAGTTTCACTCTTAAGCTGATCTAAAATAAGCCAGGAAAACTGCAAGCCTGAGTCCTTCATTCCCAAAATTACTAGCTGTAAGAGTGGGAGAGGATGAGCAACCATGAAGGAACAGCTGTGGTCTCCTCATGCTCCTTGCCATTCCAAATCCACTGCTCTATGTGCTGGCTTCCGCAGCACCACATCCCTTTCTGTAGGCAGTGAGGATTGACTAGCAATAGTTAACCTGTCTGAAGACTAGCAGAAAACCAATAAGATTTATTTTTTAAACACTAACAAAAGCTGGATACATCTGTGGTAGGGAAGCACAACGGCTTTTGCTGGAGCAGGTTTTGGGTGCAGGCAGAGGACAAAATCAGTGTGGGAGCCTTCCTCCTCGGCAGGGTGAGGGGACACCACTCTCCTGCATGGGCAGGTCCCAGGCAGTGGCCATGGGAGAGGGCAGAGACAGCACAAGCCCTGAGGACCCACCACAAGGTACTATTCCAAGCCCCTCACCCCCTGGCAAGTCAACAAGGACAGAACGATGGAGGCAGATTCCAGGCCAGCCCAGTAGGAAAAGCTTCTAGATACGAAAGCAGCAAGGGGCAATAGGGCTTCTTTAGGTGGAGCCAGTAAAGCAAAGGAGCGGCATCAGCTGGCAGAGCTTTGTGCTAAGGAGCTTCCAGGAAAGGGTAGCAGACAGACAGACAGACTGACTTCCTGTTGCTGGCTGACCCTGGGGACCAAATGGACTCTCATCTGCTTGTGGCTTCCATCACATAAAGAGTCTGTAAAGTTAAATTTCCAGGTTTCTAAGGTGAATACCTGATTTTTACCAGGCCCCTTCACAGATGAATCACACCCACAATTTTGGCTAAAGGAGTTGTTCCTGCAGTATCGCATGAAAAGATGCGAATGTACCCCCTTTCTTTAAAAGGAACAGCCTCTGTCTCTTGTTCTTTCCCCATCTTGACCCACCTGTTATCTGTCTAACAGAGAAGAGGCCTAGACTGAACGACAGACTCCACAGGTTCAGCAAACAGAATAGACACTCTGAGAAGATTTCCAGCCAGAAATGGGCAACAAGATGACAGCAGCAGTAGCCAGGAAGCAGGACTGGACTGGTTTGAGATCTACAGTGGTGATGGGAGACAAACAGAGAGCACACCAGGAGAAAGCTATGGCACAACGGACACCAAGGGTGATGGAAATGAACCAAAGACAAGACAGCTGACGTGGTGGATTTGCTTGAAGAGACACGCATGGGGGTAACAAATGCCAGGCCATGCAATCGCCAAAGGGTCTAACCTGAAAGTTCTCAAAATGCATCAGGGACTTGCAGTGTGCGAGCCGGGCAGCAGAGTCGCTATGGTAGAATTTGTGACACAGCCTGCAGAGGTAACCTGCGACGGGGACCAGAAAATCCAGGCCTGCGAAACGGGAGGGGAAGGGAAATCACAGATCACATTGAATGGAACTCAAATAATGAAAGCATGTTAAAAGGGAAGGGGAGGGAGGAAAAGTGGAAAGCTTTGCTTCTGTTAATCAGGGATTTGCAAGATGACTTGCTGAATATCTCATCTTACCATGGAATGGCTGTGTGGTTGATATTCAGAGAGAAATCTAGCTGCCAGAGCAAAGAAACTACACAGAGCGTTAAGGGGTGGGGGGAAGGAAAAAAGAATACAATGGAAAACTACAGAGAACATGTGATCTAATGTAATGGGATCAAACCAAGCAGAAGACAGCAGGCGCGCAAGAGGAACACGCAGAGAACATTCACAGCATGAATCATTATTCCATCTGCCACACGATAGTGGAAGGTTACAGCGATATGGAAGATTGGTGTAAACAGAGCTCTCCTTGGGCACAAAACAGGCTCTGCAGAGCTGCCCTCCCCACAACACGAGTGGCCGTTAGAGGTGTGAAGTCAGAATCGCTTGCAGGGTGGGGACCAGAGACAGCCATCTGGAGGCAACACTGCCCACCAGTCCAGCAACATGTCTGAGTAACCGCTAGGTAGAGCGTGGGGGTTCTGAAGCGGAGGAAACATGCACAGTTTGGGCTCTGGCAGAGAGCGCGATACTGTCAGTACTGCTCAGTATCTCTATACAAGCTGCATTTCTGTTGGAAAGCATTCTATCAATATGCTTTCAGGCTCCATCTTTCCAGAGCATCCTTCATTTGCTACCTACTTTCTTCAGTGCTCCTGCCCTACTTACTCCATTTCCTACCTTAGTAAGGTATCTGGCTCTCATTCTTTCTTCTTCAAAGCAAAAGGCAGCTGACAAACATCAATCACATCCTTATGTTTTACCACACAGTAATAAAGCAACGTTTGGCTCTTTCTCCAGGCAGCAGTGACTTGCATCAGTCCGATGCAGATGCTGAGCGCTATGGGCCAAGAACTCATTACAGCAGTAGACAGGAACTGTCCTCTCTTACAGATACAGCATGTGGCCAGAGAAGGTTCTGTGGGCCTTTGTGCTTAACTCTGCTTGCTTACCATAGGCTGTGTCTGGACAATACTTCTCGCTTCCTTCGTAATCCTCCAAAGACACTTCCTTCAGCCCAGTCTGGAAACCAAAAGAACATTAGTGCCTACTGTATCTATGTCAATTCCCTTCCTGGGCTCTTACACTTTCCTGGTAAGCTTGGGAGCAAACCAGAGGATTCACATACCAGAGAAGGAGCTGTACAGCATCTGGTTAGGGTCAGATACAAAACCCAGTGTCAGGAGGCCAATTCATTACAAGGATTAAAAACGCCACTTGCATTCCAAGCCTGAAGTAGCTTAGCCATGCACCTCCTTGTTTACTCCCCTCTACTGGGAAAATTTTATCTATCAAGACAAACCTCCACACGTACATTTGCTATGACACCAAGCAACTGCTGGGCTATCCAAAGAGACTATGCCAACGTCTTTGTCAGAAATTCTTTCCCTTGGAAAAACATTGCTTATGCTCCTCAACAAAGACACCTGCAGGAGCTGTACAGCACGGCAGAAACACGCTCCGGTATCTTTGCATCGTCCTGTGCTCCGGAAGAACCCCAGAGCCCTCACCCTCCTGCTGTAGGGTACAAGGTTGACCGGACTCTTGAATCCCTGAGCTCAAGCAGCCAAGACCAACTAAGTCTCAGGATCCCACAACAAATTCTCAGATAGGTCATTCCTTCTTTTGCATAGCATACCTGCTTGGCAGCAGAATCCTCATTCTCTATCAGCACTACATCAAGGTCTTCCTCCTCACCAGCTCCTCCCTCCTCCTCCTCCTCTTCATCATCATCATCTTCAAAACAGCCAACAGCATCCACTGTGATCAACTCCTCTGAATCTTCTGGGCTGCCCAACTCCTTCTCTCCCAGCCTCACCTGTCAGGCACAGAAAACAAAGATCAGATCCACTCTGAACTCTCCATTTAGCCAAGGAAGCCCCCAGACTCTGAACAGACTGCATCTGATGAGTAGAAGGGACTGCAAGAGAGGCACAAAGCTATGTCGCTTCTAGACTCATCTAACTCCTTGTCCCTTTTTCACTCAATTTCTTTAAGTTCTAACAATTGAAATCCAGCAGAAGATGGAAAATTAAAGCAGGGTTGGAAGAACGCATATCTTCCTTCCATCCCTGCAATAGTCAAGGAAGCAGAAAGTTAAGCTGCTCCACAGTGTAGCTGCCTCTAGTCCTGCACAGCTCTCCCCTCAGGCAGTATTACCTCTTTGGCTTTCTGTTTGTGCTCAGGGGACTTCATATGTTCCACGAACTTGCGAGGGGTCTTGAAGTGGCGGCTGCAGACAGTGCAGAAAGGACGAAGCGAGCGTTTGGCCAGCTAAGGAAAGGGGAACAATTCAAGTAAGTCACAAGAGGCACGACTTTGGAGGAATGCAGATAAATCTTGAGTCAAACAAAGTCAGAGTCCTGCGTCTAAAACGGAGAGATTACAAAGAGAGTCGTCTTTTTAGCGGAAAGGACTCCCTAGCTCTTATCCACCAAAAAGATGGAAAACATGCAGAGCAAAATAAATGTGGCTTATAAAAGGTGTTCTGACACTTCTCCTTTAGGAGCCGATAAACATGATAGCCCACCTAATTTTTAGCTTGAAAATTTACAGGCCACCCACCAATCCTTCCCTTCAATCGGTGAGTACAACAGGCTGTATTTCTTGAGAAAAGTCAAGAATTATAAACTTGAAGCGCTTCAGGCCACGCTGACATAGCACAACAAACTGGAGTTCTAACGGTGCTGGTGTTCAGAGGCAGGAGGTAGCGTGGCAGTGCCCTTAGACAGCCAGGATGTTACCGGCAGAACTTTATGTGCATCTCTCCACTACAATCACTTTGCCTTTTGTGCTTGGGGAGCAGGAGATGCCAGACACATCCACTCAGTCCCCACAAAAGGTCAGCGCAAAGACGAAATCCATGCTATGGTTGTTACCTTGTGTTCTTGGGTTCTGCGATGTTTGATTAGATCTCCTGTGAAGTGTATCTGACAAGTGTTACACCATCGCTGCTGGGTCTCTCTGAAATGACAACAGATATATCTGCAAGTCACACCTTTTGACATTCTCCATGGAATACTGCAATCTGTTCTCAGCATTGTCTTCCCCAGAATTCCTATCTTTACAGGCTCAAATTTATCTTCTCCCCTTCACAGCCATTTGTAGGGGTTGCTTTAGCTCACACTGACAAGAAGGTGCCAGTTAAAACAAGTCTCTGACCTGTTGTACTGTATTAAAAACCACACAGCAGGTCAAAATTAACACTGGTGTCCTTCAGCAGGAAGAAAGTTGCCTGAAGGAGATTAAGGCCCCTGAAACCAGAGGGATTTTGTACCTTACCTAGAACCCAAGGGCACCCTGGTGCAGTAAGGAATTTTAGAACCCATGAAGGTCTGCATTCAGATTGTGTTTTCTAGCACAGACCAACACTCACCCATCTTTCTCTGCCAGCACCTTCTCCTCCTTCACCATGGGCAGTAGTGAAACAAAACAAACATTGCTCATGTGCTGAATCTCCCCAAGTCGCTGCTGGTGCTGAATTCCAGCCATGTGGGACTGGAAATTCTGAGAGAGAGATTAGGAGAACAATCCATTTAAATGTATTCAAAAATACAGAAAATAATAGGTAAGAGCTATGCTTTCCGTCCTCTCAACTGCTGTTTAACAATGAAATGGTATAAAAGCTTAAGAGCATGGCTGCCTGTGGATCCACCCACATTCGCTCTCTAGCAGTTGCTTGCCAGCTCCTTGGGAATGTTTTATTTTATCTACGTGCTTGTCATCATTTTTTAATGTTCCTTGTTCCCAAAGCATGAGCCCTTGCAAACAGGTCTTCTGCTGCACCCCACCATGGCAGCTGGCCATCCAATTCCCTTCTCTTGACTGCCCATATCGCAGTCAGACCTGGGGATTTTTACCTGCTGACTGCAGCAGTTGGTCTTGCAGATGTAGCAGTAGAATTTAAGGACGGATTCAGGGCTGGGATCGGCTGTGCCCACCTCACAGGTCCAGTGCCCTGGTTTCAGAGCCGTTGTACTGATGGCTCTGCTCTCGCTGCTCTGCTGGATAGTGACTTTCAGTGAACCTCCAGAGCTCAACACCTGCCAAAAGGAAGAGTCAAGATTAAGTCCAATCTGTCAGTAAAAATGACACCTGCTTTTTGTACGCGACCTAAGCTCTCTACCCCTTAAGAAAATGCATTTAAGCTCGAATCCACAAGAGGCTGATCAGGAAGACTCTCATACATGCTCCTTTTCCCAGCACTGCTAAATCAGCAATCCCTGTGTCACAGCACCAGGCCTATCAGTACATACATTTGTTTCTACACCCTCTGTAGACACTGTGTCATCCAGCCTCTGGAGACTGGAGCAAACAACAAACTGGTAAGAGACACAACCAGCTCACATTTATCTTCTGCAGAACTAAAGGCAACTTAGCACCACACCTCATGGACTAAGGTACTCAAACAAGGGCAGGATGATACATTCGACCACATCAACTAATGTCTTAAATTATGGAAGGCTATCAAGTCGGATTCATATCATTGGTTAAATCTTTGTCTGCTTACAGATTTACACAGTGTAAGGTCCTGGCTTAACATCTAGCATGTGGCAAGGTATTTCATGCAAAAGGCTCTCAGGTTGCTGGCTTCACCTGTGTCTCATTTGTCCAAGCCGCCTTTCAAAGGCACAGACTCCCACATTCTGCTCTTGCTGGCTGTGATGACAAGTGCCACAGCAGCTGCATCTTTACTACCATCACCTGAATTTTTTCACATCTGTTCTTCAGCAATATAAAGCACACATTTAGCTATGGCCCTCAATACATGTATTTTTCAGTGGCTCTTTCAATTCAACTTTCGATCTTCCCAGATGAATACTGAAATCTTAACGAACGCCGACATCCACAAACAGCCAGCAGTAGGTAAGGTATAGGCAAAGAGAGGTACAAAAGCAGCGAGTCAGAGCAGACTGCGCACTAATTGCAGACATATTATACCTTATTGCCAGGGACAACAGCTTACAGCAGGAGACAGAGCTCCAGACGTGGGTGCCATCTGGTTCCCAGTGGCAACGGGCTTCTCTGGGATGGAGGGGGTGGTTGTATGTTCTGCACCACCCCAGACTGCAGAAAGTGGTGTCTACTCACCTCAGGAGCCTTTGGTTCCTCAGAGAATTTCCTCTCCTTAGAGAGATCTTCAGCTGTATACTGCTTTGCGTTGCCTGTACCTAGGAAGAGAGAGTCCTTTTAGCTGCCTTAAATCAAAATAGCAATGATGGAAAAAACAAAGCAGCAGGTGAGTGAAATCAGGGAGCTTTCCTCACAGTGCTGTTGGCCATAAGCCCAGCTCACAAACCTTTCTCCAAAGAAATCCTTATTAAAGAGGGAAAGTTCCCATCATTTGCATTTGGTAGGCAACAGGTTTTAGGGGTTGGGATTTGGTTCCTAGATTTTTCTCCTCCTTTCCCCAACCTCTATGACTGGAGGAAGGACATTTCTGGCAAGACCCACGGGATCTATGGGTGCAGTTTCGGCAAGGAGTGCCCTAAAAGTGCAAATCATGGTGCCCGGCAACTCACCATCAGCTTGGACATGGGCGCTTGACTCTTCCGCTTCCTTGCTGTCTGTTACATCGGCCAACACAGACTCCTCAGTTACACTTCAAGGACAGCAAGAAAATAACCTTATTTTCCATGTTACAGACAAAGAGATTCAGACCAAGGCACAGGCTGGGGTCTAAGCTACCACATTCTCCCCTAAGCCCTCAAATCAACAAGCTACTGCAAGTGGTATTTCAGGCAAGGATTCAGCAGAAATAAATATAAACAACAAAGAGTGGGCATTCTAGAACAGATTCAGAAACGGCAGCCAAATAATTTAGACAAGGAGATTACAACTGATTTTTGGATCGCTGCCTTCTCCTGCAAGAGGCCTGCAGGGAAATAAGTTCATACAGGAAATATTCTTAATAAGAGTTCCGAGAGCTCACTCCTGTCTTGATTGGTGACCTGCCGGGAAACTGCAATACCTGGCCAGTACTCCAGGCTGCTCTGTGCGTGAGGGAACACGCAGAGACCTCTCAGAACTGAACAGGTTTTCAATGGTGTCTTACAGGGATTTCATTGTAACAGCCTGCTCTATTCACATCAGTTGTGTTTCGCTCTGGAGTCCCTACAGTTCTGCTTGTGGGGGAAGTGGAGCCGTACAAGACACCAAAAAAAAAAGACCTTGTTTTATTTGGTATTGGTGATTTGCTAAGGAGAAAAAAGATCTGCTGAGAATAAATGGTTGATTCGCAGAGGGCACAAAGTGCACTTTACAATGCCTTTCTCCATCCCCCATTTTTCCATTAGGGCTAACACTTTTCACCATGGCTTGAATGTATTCTCT
Source organism: Limnodromus scolopaceus (assembly GCA_028565335.1). Classification (NCBI taxonomy): domain Eukaryota; kingdom Metazoa; phylum Chordata; class Aves; order Charadriiformes; family Scolopacidae; genus Limnodromus; species Limnodromus scolopaceus. Next base: position 6,782,353 of record JAOXNO010000008.1, read on the forward strand.
CTCGGGCCAGCTCGGAATCCCACCCACTGGTGTCCTTCTGCCAACAGGGAGCAGCACGTTCTACACAAGCAAGAACGCAGACTGTGCAGGTGCTGCATCCAGTGATCCAAGCACGCACGCACCGCATAATTTACCAGATTGATAAGTGATAATGTAACTGGGTTACGTGGCTATAAATATGCAGCAGGGGTTGGGCAGTGCAAACACGAAGGAAACAAGAGTGGCTGGCATTAACATTATTTGTCAAGTGCTGCCAGCAGGCTCAACACTACACCACACACAGATGGTGACAGCACTCCAGGGCAAGGGTTTGCAGTCTAAACTGCAAATCTAAGGAGCAATCTAAGGGAGCAAAAGCCATCACGAGCGTGATCTAAAGAGGAAATGGTATTATATGGATACTTGTCAGGCCATGCTAGAAGTGGGTGTTCAAGGAGGATTTGAAGATGATGAGTGTTTTCTGCACTGGAATGAGGATGTTGTTCCAGGCATACAGATGGTACATAGGAGAAAAGGCAGAAGTGGGAAAAACCTGAAATGAAGAAGGAGGCTGGTATTCCTCACCAAAGGGAAATGGAACAATGAAGCATGAAACAAAAGTTTGTGACATGGATAGGGGGAATGCCCTTCTCATCTGTGAAGGACAATATGAGAACAGTAAACTATTTTTCAAAGATCCATCATCTGTTCTTTGGAAGTAAGCAGAAACACTTCAAAAAAAAAAAAAAACCAACTAAAGAATTATCTATTCTAAGTAAATACCAGCCATAATATATGCATCAAATCTGGCAATCCCCAACTACTGCTTAGGAAAGGATTTTCCTAATAGCAAACTTGCTGCAGTGCGATCTGTCATTCCTCAGACTTGATTCTTTTTTTCAGTGTATGTAACAGGACTTTGATTAATACCCTACTAAATATTAATGTAATTAAAATTAAATTAGCTTTGGCAAACAGATTAACAAAGCATATGCTCAAATGCATTCGACTTAGCTTTAATTGAATTTATTCACTTTCTGGCTAATCAGAGTCCGTAATTCACGATGGTCCCTGCTCACATAGCATTTATCACTCTTTAATATTTTACATGATCAAGGTAGTATCTGAACATCAAAGTAATCCCGGAATACTCTCCCTAAAGCTAGCCATTAATCTCTAATCTACAGACAGGAAACAGAGAGGTGAAGAAACTTGTCTGAAACCACGCAGTAAATTGTTAACAGGGAAGATAAGAGGACCCAGAAGTCCTGACTCATAGCCATTAACATATGTTGGAGAATTCTTAAATCAATGCCTCCAGAAATCTGTATTCACTCCCTCCTCTTCTCCCTCTGCACCAGCTAACAGCAACCGTTCTGGGAGAGGTTCGGCACCATACAGATGGCACCAGGAGCTCCATGATGTGCCTTCCCACTAGATGGCAATACAGCCTTGTCTGTTCCTTCCTGCACCAGGAGAGGCAGGGAGCGCCAAGATGGGCCTGCCATGGCCAACATGCCTGCGCTGCGCATCTCTTGCGGATAATAAGATTGCCTTTGTCTATTTTTACCCAGCAGACAGGGGTACTGGTAAGACAATATTCCCAGAAGGGATACAGAACTCACCACTCGTGGATACAGGCTTGGATACAAGGGAGTATTGATTCCCTTCCTTTTCTCAATCCTTTAAATAAAGTATCCTCTCCTACACCAACTATAACATATTCCAAGGCTTTTCCTCTCTGCTGACACATGGCTGCTCATTTCCTTTTTTGACATTTGGGGAAGAAAATTAGAGAAACTTATCAGAATAGAAAAGATCTCTCTGTTTCTCACAAGAATCCTGGCAGGAGAACACATGAGCAAACTCCACTTTCTTGCACATTTACACAAGCTGCATCTTATTTTTCATTCCCATAGTTGGATCACCAGATCCAGAGACCCTACAATCCTGGATCTCAGCACCATGAGATTTTCTGAATTGTCCACAAGCATCTGAAATACCTCCTACGTGCTAGACATCAGGCCAGTACAGTACAGCCCTAATTATTAGAAAATAAAACTAAACAATAATTCTAAAACCAGTAACTATTTCAGTACCCCATTCAATAAATACCTCTTCAGTCTTTTTGCTGCAGGCTCAGTGTCCAACACAGATCCTGTTGGAATTCTTGGCTCTGCAGGAACACAGAGGGAGATCTCCTTAGCAAAGCAGATCAAGCCACCTTGAACATAGTCCCTAACTGAATGCCCAATGGCAATAAAGCTCTGTTAAAATCTACCTGAAAGCAATCATTTAATCAGGTAATTTTCCCCACAGCATATACACTGGTCACAACATCGTCATATGCCTGCATTTTTAGATTTGGCACTCTTCAGTCAGAAATAACATTCCCAACATTCCCACATCTGTCACTGCAAGAGATTCATTGCCAGCAGTTTCTGTTCTGACAACTGGAGCACAAGTACTCTTTCAACTCCTCTTTTCCTTCGCATGTTGATTGCAACTGGTTCTGCTTCATACATGTGACTCCATGAGAGGCTGAGTTCAGCACAGGTATGGCAATGTGGAAGCTTTAATATAAAAGCAGCTTTATTTCCCTCCCCCCCCGCCCCACCCCCCGCCATCTCAAATGGGGTTCTCTGTAAAAGTGACTTCGGAGATTCTTCCATGCAAGAAATATGGAAATAGCTTATAAAACCCCAAAATATCCAGGAAAAAGGTATACATGAAGCACATAGCAGGGGGCTGCTACAGGCAGTTTATTTACAATTAGAGCAAAATGTAGATGACTAGGACTAAAGCCATCTCCCGTCCTTACTGCAGGAATAGCAAAGAGAAGTTTATAATGCCTAGAAGCATTTGTTTCTCTACAGGCTGCCCTTTACCTGTGGACGGCGAGTTGTTCTGCTCTGACTTTGTGTGCACTCCCTCTGGGATTTCCATTCTCTCATCACCTTGTGTCTGAGATGAAGAGCCAGGATCCAGTTCCCGCTTCCTGTCAGGGACCCTCTGGAAGTCCTGCAATGGGTAGAGAGTCACTGCCAGCTCTCAGTCCTTCCCCAAACCAAACACACTGGCCCAGAGCACCGGACTTTTACTGTGGGACAGGAACAGGAATTCCAGCACATGGCAATGGAAGAGAAGGTTTACAACGAACTGTCCTGCTTCAGGCAAGTTTATATGGTTAAACAGAGCAATGGACTTGAATTCCAGAGGCAGACCATGACAATTCTCCAGTGCTTTAAGTAGCAGCTTTAGCAGACCCAGCTGCTTGCAGAGAGTAGGATCGCTCTAGAGGGACTCTGGCAAGAGATGCATGGGCAGGGAAAAAGAATAGTTCCAAATAATCCCCTTTCATTTTGGCTCTGGAGAAAAGACAATCCAAGAGTGGAAGTCTAACTTATCCAGCACATCTTTTTGACAAAAGGAGACCAAACATACAAAAGCTAATCAAAGAGGAGGGAAATACCAGTCAATTAAACCAAGAGCCATTTCCAGGATACAAAAGAGGCCTTAATGGTGGAAAGCGAAACAGGTTTTTACAAAAAAAAAATAAATTGTAGACTTTACAAAATCCACAGGAATAAATATGATCCTGATCTTAAAACGAGGGAAAATAGCCCAAAGAGGCAGAGCGACATGTCCATGGTACAAGCAAGTTGTTTGGGAACAACAAACTGCTTTGGAAGGCTAATGGGGCAGAACTCCGGCCTCTGCAAAGAGCAAAGCACTCAGCCAGGATTTCTTCTATCACAATTATGCTGAAGGTGGTACTTCTAAAGGCTCTTTTTATATCTTAGGTTTAAAGAGTTCTGCTATGAGGAATTCTCTTGGGCAAGAAGCAGCAAGAAACCTTTGCATCATAAATGTAAATATGGGCCACAAGAACCTTAGGGATGGACTTATTTCTACACTTCTGTGTCAGCAGCGTGGTGCAAAATGTAATTTTCACTCTAAGGCTCTGTCCTTTCTCTTTTGTTCTCCACCTACAATACAGTCAACTGCTGTGCAAAAGGAACACCAAGCTCCCAAATGGTTGGAAACCACAAGCCCACCTTGCGAAAGGTCCGGTTCTGTCGCTGGAAAGGAAGGTTGGGGAAGCCCAGCCGAGCTGGCTTTAATGAGACCCCAACAGGTGGTGGCCCCAGGAGGGAATGTCTTGTAGCCTGAGGGAAAAACTGCTGCAATGCTGGCGCTGTCATGTTAAATCCACGCAGGTTTCCTATAAACGCAAACACACAGCATATCACCACCCTGCAGTGTGCAAAGGAGAGAGAAAATCTTCTACTGTACAAGCAGCAGGTAGAGAGGGGAAGGGCTCCTCTGCGCGATAGCCTGTACTTCACTGGGCACCATATGGGTGCTCTGTGCTCTACCCTCCAGCACCCACCAAATAATTTGATGTGATAGCAACCATTACCATGTATCAGACTATTTAATTATAATTGTCACTGCAGGCTAAGATCATTAAAGCAATTATTTGATCTGAGCACACTAGCGCTTGTGTTTGCAATGAACAAGGTCTCGTTTTACAGAAATTCTCTGTAAAAAAAGGAAAATTCATCCCACATTGGTGCAGCTGGCAGCTCCCACCATAGTACGGATGCTGTTTAACACAAGCCAGTAACAGCTTTTCATTTAAAACAACACTGGACTTTTCAAACAAAATATTCCAGAGTCCTCTCTGCCACCTGGTTGTCATGCAAGTTCAACATGTCAACGTAAACGCCAACACTTGAGACTCTGCCATTTCCAACTATAATGCTCTGCTTTCTGAACAGTTCTTTTCAGCATCCACAGACTATTAACTCAGTCTCAACAATTTCTCACGAAGGCAGTCCTTGCTATCCCCATTTCAGGGGTGAGAGAATGGAAATGACCAGATGCCTCAGCTACACCCTCAGAAGCTGCCCACCGTTCTGGGAACCTGGATTTACACACATTTGAAATTAGCACATACTCTGGCTTCTTAGAAGCTGTCAAAAGAGGCCAGAGAAGTTTGGAGACAGGCACCCCAAAATCTGATAAACCAAGCTACACTGTTTAAACCCTGCAACACAAAAGGAAGTACTCCCCTATGCTTGTCTTCAAAAGTAACCTAATCTCTTATTATTTACCATAAATAATCTCTTGCTGTAAAAACCCACAGCTATATTGAAAATAAACCTAGAAGGCAAGAAGTTATCTCCTGCTCTTGGTTTAATACCTTTAAATAACCAGACATCCATCTCAACTTGAAGTATTTATATTTTCCTATTCCCATTGCTGAAGCCACATACAGCCAATTAATTATTTATGCTGATGTTTCCCAGGTACAAAAGTACTACAGCATCAGATATTCTTACATGTAACCCAAACCTGAATGACCAAAAAAATTCAGATCCCTAAGAAGGGCCACACTGGACATTGCAACCACATGACATGTTACCTGTGGCCAGCTGATTTGGGTTATTGAAATAGAAGTCACAACTCAACTCTGCATGTAGAGGTGGAAAGAGGAAAAATGCTAAGTCAAAGCGCATGTAGAGTGTTCATTAACACAGCTTATCCTGCTTATCATATCTAATTTGCCTCAGGTCACTGGCATACTATTTAAATACAACTTCTCAATAAGAGATTTTGCTTTTGGGAAAAGGTCAACCCACGCTAACATCAAACATATCAGAAAGGAGTATGGCTGACTCGAGCAGAACCAGACTTTTTTCCTGACACAAATACATACACCAATCTTCAGAGTGGGGCTTGCCCTTTTTCACTGCCAGTTTCCCTACAACCTGAGAGAGAGATCTGTAGAGAGCCACTGGAGTCACTAGAGAGCCCTCCCATTAAATGGGCAAGAGAGAACAAAAGGAGCCTTAGCGACATGCAGAATAAATCTATTGTCTTCACATCTGGGCATGATTCACAGGCAAGATTAAAATTGTGGGCATTAATCTAAACTCGGCACTTTAAAACTATCCCAGGTACTGATTTGCTGTGTTGAAAAGAGCTGTCACGTTAAGACATAAGCAAAAATAGAAACATAGCTTTATTCCCAGTATCTTTATGTTAGACATGCTATTACTAAGGCAGCTTCATAAATTTGTTTTGAAAACATCACATCTGGCAAAAAAATCCACTTGTGGAAACACAGTGATGGAAGAACAGTGATATTATCCACCACACAAATGACAAATCATTTCAGGGAATAGGAAATTCACAAGGTGATTGAAACTCAAACCATTTTCCACCACAATATACTTCATTTGTTTGTACTGTGCTAAGTTTTGACAAAGACAAGCATATACTGCAAACAAGGTTGGCATATGTGAAACAGACAACGAAATAAATTGTTTTAACCTTCCAACCAAGAAAAACAAACAAATAATAAAAATCTAAGTATTTTATCTAAATATATTGATGGAAGAATATACTCTCTCCACCAAGTCTAAGAGGGAAAGTACATATTTAGTATCTAACCTGACACCTTCTAGTGCTATTCCCAGTTGCGAACAGTTGGGCACGTGGGATTTTCAACAACTGAAGAACCTCTGTGATGTGAAATATGGACAAATTACAAGAAAAGAAAGAAAAAAAAAACCAACAAAAAAGACAAACGGAACTGCCAAATACAAGGACTGCACTGATTTGGCAAGAAATAACCATGCTATGGTTTCAGTCCATGAAGGATGATTAAATAACTCCAATAAGTAAGCGTCTCCCATAACGACAGTACCTTGCATCTGCTGCATGAGTAAGGCCCGCTGAAGCATAGGATTGGCATTGAGCAGCGATGGTTGATTTGTTGCCCGTAAGCTCAGCATCTGTTGCTGTTGCGGTGGTGGCAAACCCCTGGAAAAGAAGGCATTAATCATAAGAACCCAATAAAAACTGTACCCTTCAACTCCAGGCACCTAACAAGTATAAAACAGAGGAGGAAGGAACAGCTGAAATGCTGATATACGGGCATTAAAAGATACCATACGCCGGCACTGTATCCTCTTTCTTCCACTCTCCTGGAATTTCCAAAGCTGACAGATTGTCTATCAAGGAATTTGAGGTCAGAGAGAGCTCCTTAGCACCAAGCCCACATAAAGCCTGTCAAGCAGCATAAAAAAAGCCCAGGAGCTGACTGCAGTTCTACAGAATTATGCAGCACTCGTCAGTAGAGACGAGTGATCTAGATCAGCACCTACATTTAACACAACAACAAAAAAGAAGTTTTAAAAACCAGGGAGTTTTCTCAGTAGCTTAAAGCACATTTTTCCAAAATTGATGCCTCCCACAAGGAGCCAGACAGGCCATAACTGTAAATAGTGCCCCCTAACTGCAAGAACCGGATGGAAAAATAAAGCACAGCCTTCATATTTAAAACACGAGGAGGAAGAAGCGAGCGGAGAAGGACTCTCCAGTCCTAAGGAGGGTGGAGCAGACATGAGAGAAAAGTCTGAAGAAACTGGCAGGCACTTCTTCAGGCAATTGCAAGGTCAGGCCCACCTCTAAGCACGACTGCTGACACAGCTCTATCTGTTAGGGCTGTAAAGAGGGACAAACACGGATCAAAATATCCACACTAACAAAAAAAAAAACGTAAATGCTCCTAACAGCATTTACGGCAGCTCATCTTCACGTTTGCCGCTCCAGATTGATCCGGTCTCAGAGCTGAGATATTTATACCACAAAAGTCGTACTTTTAAAGGTGTAAGATGCATCCATGCTATCTTGCAGTCACTCCCATGCTGGCATTTTAAGGGCAGCTTTGTTTATAGTACAAGATGTAAGAAAATGGTAAAAAAAGATTGAGAGATATTCATGTTTCTTGCAGAACAGAAAGATTCCCACGTTTACTTCTGAGATACATGCCTTATATGGATAAAATAATTACTATAATTTATTAAATAAGGAATTAATTTTCTTCTTAAATTCACCCCCATTGCTTTGAATTTCCAGAGGCTTTACAGAGAACAGTAACTGCAAAAAATGCATCATCTCAGAAAATTTGTGTTAGTTCTACAAATCTTAGCTCATCAGAGACAATTACTCCTGCCTAAGACAGTTATTTTATCTATTGCGTTTTTTTAGGAAACCCTGGCTATTTGCCTTTTCATTTCTGTCATTTTTCTTTTAACAAGCAAAACATGATTTTCTCCACCCCCACCCCCCAGTGCTCAGTCACATCCTCAGCGCCGGTGCCACCACAAAAATAAGTTCAATAATCTCACCTAGGCCAGGAGACCCAGCCTGAGAAAGAGCAAAAATAAATAAATAAGTGAAGTCCGATAATAAAATAAAGTGTGTGTCCCTGCTCAGGGCGGCTCGGTTCGGTGCGTACGAGCATTTCTGCGGGAGAAGGCGTTTTCCCCCCAGTCCCCTCTCCGAGCCCCCAGCCAGGAGGAGGGTCGCCCGGCTCCGGAGCATCCCCCCCTGCCCGGGGTCGCCCCCGGGGACGCCGCGGCGGGAGCTGGGCGGCATCTCCGTGAGGGGAAGAGGAGTCGAACGGCCGCGGTAGCCCCGGCAGCCCCCGGCCCGCCCGGCCGCCCCCCTCAGGCACCGCTCCCCTGCTCCCCGAGGCCTCCAGCCCCCCGGCTCTGCCCCGGCGGCGGCCTGCGGACCCCCACGCCCCCGCCTCCCTTTGTCGCCTTCCCCGCCGGGAGAGGACAGGCCCTCAGCCGGCCCCGCCGCGGCTTTGGCGGGGCGAGGAGGGACGGGAAGCGAAGAAGAACGGTCCCCCCGGGCCAGGCCCCAAATCCCCGGCCTCGCGTAGCGGCGCTTACCGGCCTCCCTGCTGCGCCGAGGGGTGGTGGTGCTGCTGCTGCTGGAGGAGGTGCTGGAGCTGCAGCAGCTGCTGCTGGAACTGCTGCTGGTTGAACATGTCTGGGGAGCTGCGAGCGGGGCCAGCCTGAGACAAAACACGGGAGGGCGAGGGAGGCACCGGTTGCGGGGCTGGCGCCTACCAGCCCAGCAGCCATTGAGCAGGGGAGCCGCCGCCGCCGCTCATTCATTCACTGAGCCGATCCCCCCCAGCCTCCTCCTCCTCCTTCCCCCCGGGGTCATCGCAAGCAGCAGCTTGTGGAGGAGGTTTCCAAACCCCACCTCCCCAAACCCCGCTCCCCACCCTCCCCTGCCAGCCCAGCCCAGCTCGCCCCGCTCCCCGCAGCCCCCTTCCCTTCCCCGCCGGCACTCACGGCGTTCACCGCTCCCCGCCGGCCGCCTCCATCTTCCCCGCCGGGGACAATAACCACCTGCCCGGCCCCCAGCAAGGCTGGAGGAGCCGCCCGCTCCCGCAAGGTGCAGGATCACCCCCGCAACCCCCGCTCAGGTCGCCCCATCTCGCAGCACCTCCGTGTCTCGTCCCCGGCAGGGCGAGAGGAGCGGGGTCCCCTCTCCCCGGAGAGGGCTGGGAGGGGACGGACACCATCTGTGCAGGGGGAATGGAATAAACGGCTGGAGAGGGGGAGCAGATGGCTTCCAACAGCGTGGGGTTTCTGCTCTTTGTTTTTTGTTTTTGTTTTTTTTTTAATAGTCCAGGGGAATCTTCGGTAACGATCTCGCCGAGGAGATGGAAAAAACCCAACACAGCCTCTGGCCATTCCCTGCGGCCACATCCCGCAAGTCTGCCATGTGAACCTGCAAGAAAACAAACAGGGACTCCTGCAGTATTACTCTCGTCTGTAAACTGAGATGACTTTTCTAGCAGGTCCATCCTTTTTTTCTTTTTTTTTTTTGGTGGGTTTGCAGCAAAACCTTTCCTGCAGCACCTGCTTTCTATAAGTAAATTAATTTTAAGGGTATTCAGTACTCACAGCCTCTGTATGAAAATGTACTGTGACTGTCATTTCTTCTTATACTAAACCTAGCAAGAGTAAAGATGCATTTCTGCTCTTGGCCATTCCAGAGAATCCATCCTGAAATAATTTACTTTATAGTCTTATTATTCATGCCAATAAAGACAATTCATTAAAGGCCTTGGAATTGATTTTTAGCTGAAAGTATTGTAAGCTGAACACAGTTACTGGTGATATACAGTTAGCATTCATAATTTTCAATGCAGCAGCATATGTTGATTTTTCCTTGGGGCATTTTAATACCACCCTGATTTTGCAATAATCAATTTGGAGATGACCATCCATATGAATCAATGGCTGGCCATGTTAATGCCCAGAGTCCTTCATCCAGTCACAGCCGTCTGCACACACAGAAGATGCTCTCCTGTTAAGCATTAAAGCTTAAATATCATCCCAGGGAATACATGCATGGAGCAGAAAACATACATGGGGTCTTTTTCAAAACATTTTGCATAATTGATCCTCTGCCCCTGTCATCACGCCATTACAGCAGCTATTGGCCTGGCTAGTTGCAGTGGGGGCAGAGGGAAAGGGTTAATTTTATGACCCTACAAATGTCTAGCTGGTCTGTATCTGAGCCAGACACCAAAAGACAGAATTCAGGTTGTATAAATAAATGTAAACCCAAAATTAATGTCTTCTGTTCTTAATTCTACACCTCAAGTTCTTGTAAGTTCTTTGTATGTAACCTTTGGAAATCTACAAAGCACCATGTTAATGAGATAGATAACTAACTAAATCTACTGTTAAATATTATATTCTGACATAGTCTAGAGGCTTCTCCTCAAAGACTGTGCTTTCTTCTGAGAGGTCCTATATACAAATTATTAAATAAAGAGCCTTTTTGAGTTTATGAACAGTAAGCCTACAGTTCAAGGCGCAGATACACTACTGCATCACACACGGGTCTGGATGTGGATTCAGTCTCATGCACACACAATGCAAGTCAGGATTAGGGCTGTAGGAAATGAAGACACAAGCTGCTTGATCAACCTACGATCCAAGGGCTGATTTTCAGAGATATCTTTATGTGCCAGACATAGATATCACACCTCCCAGAGATGGCTTAACTGAATCCAGAAGAGAAGGTTCCAGATTCAGCTAATCGCACCCTTCAGTTTGAAAGTCATACAGAGACGTAAAGAAACAGCGCAGAAAATTGGGCGAGGATCCCTTCTTCCATTACAGGCAATAAAACAGCATCTCTTAAGCTGACAACCAAAAAGTACTCGCTGCTGGTGCCCACTGAGCGTTGGTACAGCCCTTGACATCCCATCTACTTGTTTTTTCCTGCAAGGAACTTTCAATTATTAAGCAACTTGCTGTTCAGTAGCAGCTGTAAATAATGTCATTATGTGAGAATACATGGAACCTTAAAAACATAGCGCTACAACACAGACTACCACATTATTACTCAATAATAACCTAGGGATCCACTGGGCTCAGGGGTGGTTACGCAAAGATTGCGCCTCGTTGACTATGGGAGTGAATGAAACAGAATTAGAAGGTTGAGGCAAGAAAATGACCCAGAAAGTACCCTGCAATACAGACACCAACATCAGCAGAGTTGTGGGATCATCACTACAAG
>JAOXNO010000008.1:6793846-6810852 GCA_028565335.1 Limnodromus scolopaceus
AGGCAAGAAAATGACCCAGAAAGTACCCTGCAATACAGACACCAACATCAGCAGAGTTGTGGGATCATCACTACAAGGCAACCTCCATTACACCTCTATATGATTAGATCAGGGTTGTGAAATTTCTTGCAGATTTGTTGACAGATCATACGAATGCTTTTTATTCTGGAGCTGGGCTGCATTGAATAGCCAAGTTTTCGCTGGGCTATACGAATTTGTTCCAGGGACCAGATCAAGCACTCAGATAACTGGGGATTTCTAGTTTTCAGCACGTGACCGGACCGTGCAGTTGTAGGTTTTAATTTTGGCTTTGAAAAAGACTTGGTATGTAACCCTCGGTGGAGCCACATAGCTTTTGAAAATCCAAGTGTTTCTCAGTGCCTACAACAGCACCGAGAAACTGTGATGCCCACAATTTCCTCTGCAATCCGCAAGGATGGTGTTATTACTCATCCGTTTCACTAGGATACAACTAGTTCTCACCATAATGTCCTCAAACCTCCCAAACTCCCTGGAGAAAAAGGCATATGGAGCTTCAAAGTACTTTTTCCTCCTGCTTTTGGGGCCTGTCCGTTGAAAGAATGGGTCAAGTTTCACCAGACCTGCTCTCAACAGCTGATATCAATTACTGGAGTTACACTATTTTCCACGTCTGTTTTATCTGGAGGAAGACCATTTTCACACACCAGAAAGCAGCAGCACACAACGTTTCAAAGCAAAATGATCTGTGCATTAAGGGATATTTGCACCCACTCTTTGTTCTATTGCTCCAGAAACCTATTCCCAGTATCTCTTGATTGGCAGGACAGGATATAAACTAAGATACTGGTTTTACACCCATTTGCCATGTGGTAAATCAGGTTCTGTCAGTAATTTTCAGTCTCACAAGGAAAATATATTCCAGGAGTTATTTTGTATCATCTCACTGGACATGGAAAGCACAGAGAACTCAGCTTTGTTGCTCTTAAAATATTAATTTAAACTCACATCCATGTCCACATCCCTTTCCTAATGGACTCTAACAGTCAGTTTATTTCTTTCCTCATGTATACTCTGGCTTCTGTGGAGTCACCCCGAAAATAAGCCTGACCCAGTGTCTCATACACTAGATTTACCTTATTTTACCTTTTCTTGAGGGATTATCAGTCCAGTTCAGCAAATTTCCTGTTTCAGAACTGAAGAGAAAATGAGGAAGCATTTCACTCTTTTATTCTACAAAGAAAAGCTCTATATTTGAAAAACAAAAATTAAAGACTGCTTTTCTTTCAGATAGCTTTTCCAACCAATACGGAAATCACAGAGAAACTTTTCCTTTCTGAGCAACTGATACCACACGAGACCAATGTTAGTCTGGTATCATTGCTACTGTAGTAGCATTTAAGTACCTATAAAACAGACATTTAAATTTTTTCTATCTCTATAGGCAGCTTTACATGGTCATGGAAATTTAAGAGGTTAATTTTAATTAAGTTTTTTAACTATGACAGCTGTATAATGTACACTATAATGATAGAGACAGTGAGAATCCTAGCCCTGATTCTTGATGGAACTTGTATTCTAACCTCTGCTTGTAAACATTTAATTTAAATTCTTACCTGTACTTAAGAAATATTTCTTAGGAACCCAAAGGATGGAGAGCATCCACTTCACAACCCACCGCAAAGTGTTCTGATCATGTACAGCTCTACCTGGAGTCAACAGAAAGAATTTGCAGATGACTAGGAGAATCTTAAACTGATTGTATTCCACATTTTCGCCTCTCTTCTTTTTTTTTGCTAAGGACTAGATGTGTTATTTTTGCAAGGGCAAGAAACGAGGGACAGAATCTAGCATTCAAGTGTCTATTTCTAATTATGCTAACTAAACTGGGAGTTCTATTTGCATGAGGTGACAAAAATCAGTGTACAAAGCTGTCATCGTTTTGATAGCCATACATAGAAACATGCGTAGTTATGCCCATATGCATTTTTAGGGATTCATATTAAAGTACATCCAGAAGTATTTATAGCACCTTCGGGGGGGGGGAAAAAAAAGCTCTCATCCTCCTTGTTTTTCTTTACTCATGTCTTAAGATTTTCTATCAAGGTAGAAAGAAATAGATTTTTCCTGTCCACTCCAGCTTATAAAATTCCTTTTTATTTCACAGACATTGCAGTGTTTCAGTATTTCCCATGAAGGATGATTACACAGTTGTTTTTTCTCCGATAACTGCTTCATGCTGCCGCATAAGTCACAGGTGGGAGGTATTATAGAATCAAAAGGCCTGTTTGCTGCTAACTTCCTTGCAACTCGGTTTCTTGCAGAAGAGAAAATGGAAGGCTTTAAGAGTGATTCTGAGTGCCTGCAGTTCTCTCTTTCATCAATGGGAGGTGCAGGTTTCTAAAGCTTCTTAAAAACCAAACCTTGCTGTCTCTGACTCAGTTCGGGTCTCTCCAGGCTGTGTGATCACAATTCCTGCAGAAGCATTTAGACAGACTCCGGGACATTAATGAGTTCTTGAGGGGGTAACGCTGCAGGTGTACACCGTGGTCTCGTTTCCTTACAAGCACCACTGCAGGCCAGGGGAAGCAGGAGCACATTTTGTGCACCTTACAGTTTTACACTAATATTGATCTGCTGAGAAATCTATGTAAAGCTCACCAATATTTCTGCAGGTTTTTACCATTTCTGCCACCCCTTTTCTTCCTTTGTTCTCTACCTGGAAAGCTCACTATTAACTCTCCCCATCCCTCCAGAGTACTTTTGCCCTGTAAGTCAGGCCAAGGACCCCCTTAGATACTTCCCAAGATTCAAATACCAGTTTCACAGAAGAATAAAACCAAAACCCATATGAACGAATACCTGCAGAGAAATTACACTTAACCTTTTCTGCTGTACCAGCTCCTTAACTAGCAATAAGCCCTATTTCCCCCCCCCATAGTCTTGAATACCAGCTGCTGACATACTGTACTTTTTATATTCTTTCACAAACCTTTCTCAAAGCAAGTGTATTAAATTAATTTTAGCTTTTCCAGAAAACAGTATAATCCTGAATTATTATTCCTTGACTGAAGTGGGCTCACCCAGAACAAAATACCCGCTTAGAATGTCAACTAGGGAGTGGAATATCATACTTGCAAGTTGATGTTTCTATTGTTAGCAAAAATGTCAGTAGCCACAATCAAATAGTTGCTTTTGTAGAAGTATTAAAGGCAGGTGTGGATTCATGAGGTGGGGGAAGAGGGACAAGGGGAGAAAAGTCAAGTCATATTATGTACTGCTAAGCAGCTAGTGCTGTTGTCAGGGAGCAGCAAGAGCAGGGCTGTTCCCCAGGGGAAGAGGAAGCAGGAGCTAAGAGAGAAATCCCACAGTTGCCAAGGTTATTCCTAACTGGGGCCCAGTCCCGCAGCACCCAAAGGAAGCATACAGCATAAACTAAAAATAACAGCTGGGTCCAACAAGTAATTCAGATTATAAATCGACGGTATGGCAATGAGGCAGGTCCAAGGTCAAGCAGAGATACCAACCTGCAGGCCAGGATTAAGACCAGATCTATTGATCTCTGGGCACATCCATAGCAACGAGAATAACCAAAGCATCAGCCTACAAGTTAAAGCCAGACTCAAGGATACCATGGGCACGTAGGTTTGCAATCAAGCTAGAGACCTACACTTCTCCACAACTCATCAGAGACTGATGGCCCTGGGCTGAGTTTAAATAGACTTCCTT
This sequence comes from Limnodromus scolopaceus, assembly GCA_028565335.1. NCBI lineage: Eukaryota > Metazoa > Chordata > Aves > Charadriiformes > Scolopacidae > Limnodromus > Limnodromus scolopaceus. The sequence continues at coordinate 6,797,555 of JAOXNO010000008.1, forward strand.
GGCCCACAGGTGTGGGGAGAGGCGCCAGGTGAGGCTGGTCATGGCCATTAATGGTTATTAGTGCAGCTATTAAATCAGGTGAGACGATTGCAGTGACGTAGCTGGGCCATCTTCCTTTGTATTGAAATTAGAACTGTATGGGTGAATTTCAGGTTATAGCAACCTCTGGGAAAAGGAGAATTTTCTTCTTATGGTTCCTCAAATAAAGCTTCAAAGATCCTCACGATCTAAAGCTCCCTGAGTGTCAGCTCTGACCCAGGGAGGAAGGTGACATCACTCTTTAAGCCTCTGATACTCTTCACTGTTCTTTTTGTGGTGACCTCTAACAAGGAGCAGCTACCTGACTTCTGAAGGAAAACAATGGGTTTTTTTCTCCAGGTTCCTTCAACACAAATGATCAGAATGGCTGCAGAGATTCTCAAAGACTTTTGTCCACAGTCTATATTGAGTTTCTTAAGCTTGTTTCTTGAGATTTGCTAGGCAGTTTGCTCAGAGGAAAAAATAGCATTGACAGCCCCCAAAACAGCCCACATATGCCCTACAATGGTGTTACCCATACAGATGGAGCAGCTCCCTTCCCTTCCTTCACCTGCACTCCAGTGATATTTTCAGAACCTCTTCCTTGGGCATCTTCACTAATACAGTGAGACAAACTGACACCTCAGAATGGTTTGTCCAATTTCTCTGTACACTCAAGTAGGTATTTCTGCATGGATTACATTTGATGGACATCTGTGAAATCTTCCTTAGAATCATTATGACTAAAAAGTTGCTGTTTAAAACAAAACATACAGTGGAAAATCTGTTGCAATTTTTTGTTATTCCTTTCCCCCACCACCTCCAGCTTGCTCTGAGCTGTGAACAAGAGTGCTGGGTAGCACGAACTGAGAGGTGTGTGAAATGCAGCATTCTCCATCCTCCTGAGTCACCGCTAGCCATCGGCTTCTTTTCTGAACGCTTGTTTTCACTGCTACATTTTCAAATTAAACATGGCCTCACGTTATGTTATTACTACAAGCTCAGCCCTTTCAAAAGCCTAAAATCAGTTTCTTCTTTACTGTAGAAAATGATTTTTAAAATAAAAATCTGTGTACACGAAGTGAAGCACTTGTTTGTGTTTCTGTAAAACAAACATAGCAACAACAGCATTTTGTAGTTTTGCAGCCATAAACAGAAATTGATGTATTTTTCATCCATATTTGAATGAAGATGAAGCAGCGGCAGCTGAGTAGTGTTTTTGCAAGCCTCCAGTTTAATCGTATCAAGTATTTCTTGTATGTTCTTCAAGTGCTGTCCTGGCACAAAGCCCTCCCATACTGGTGTACCATTCAACTGCACCAGCACTGTGACCAAACTGCATGGGTGTATCAACCAAACTGTATGGGTGCAAAGACCGAACTGTGAGGGTGTAGTAACCAAACCATGCGGCTACATTGACCAAACAGGTGTAGTAACCAAACCATATGGCTACATTGACAAAATCATACCTGTACATTGAGTGCACTGCATAGATACAGTGACTGAACCCTGCGGGGATGGTGACCAAGATGTACAGGCTCACAGACAGGTATAGAACCATAGAACCATAGAATAGTTTGGGTGGGTTGGAAGGGATCTTGAAGATCATCTTGATCCAAACCCTGTGCCCTGGGCTGGGACACCTCCCACCAGACCAGGTTGCTCAAAGCCCCATCCAGCTTGGCCTTGAACCCCTCCAGGGATGGGGCAGCCACAGCTTCTCTGGGCCAGGGTATCAACACCCTTAGAGTGAAAAATTTCTTCCTAACATCTAATCTAAATCTGCCCTCTTCTACTTTGAAACCACCACCCCTTGTCCTACCACTACATGCCCTTGTAAAAAGCCCCCAGAGCAGGCAGGTACACCTACCAATGGAACCACGGGGCACGCTGACTGGGCCACACAGGTACGCTGGCTGGACTGCAGCAGTGTATCAACCCGCCATGGCACCCCACAGCCCTGGAGGCCTGGGGAAAACCTGTGCCGCTCTCATTTCAGATCATCGAGCTGGCCCATTCCCGACATCTCCGGGCGCGGACTTTGAAGCCACCCTTGCCCTGGAAGGAGGGTGTGTGTGTGTGAGAGAGCTTTGTCCCCCGCCGGCGTCTCCCCTCAGCCCGCTCGGACTACATCCCCCAGAGTGCACCGCGGCGCGGGCGCCCTTAAGGCCCCCTGGCGGCAGCGCGCGGCTGACTGCAGGCGCGGCGGGGCGGGCTGAGGCGAGCCGAGTCCGGGCGGCGTCGAGCGGGGCGAGGGACGCGGGCTGGTGCCGGTGCCCGTGCCCACCGGCCCGGGGCGGCGAAAGCCGGGCTTACGCGCCGGTGAGGGCGCGGGGGGGGGAAAAAAAAAGGTTCTGTATCGTTGAGCTCGCCCCTGCGAGGAGCCGGTGTCCGCGCCGCAGCCATGGGGAACCGGGGGATGGAGGACCTCATCCCGCTGGTCAACCGGCTGCAGGACGCCTTCGCCGCCATCGGGCAGAACGCCAACCTCGACCTGCCGCAGATCGCCGTGGTGGGGGGGCAGAGCGCCGGCAAGAGCTCGGTGCTGGAGAATTTCGTCGGGAGGTGAGGAAGGAGGCGGTGGTCCCTGGGGAGCCCCGCCGCGGGCAGGGCTGGGGGGGGGTTACGGGCAGAGCGGTGGGGTGACCGGGCGGTGCAGGGACACTGAGGGGCTCCGGGTGTCGCGGTGCAGGGACAATGGGGTGCCCGGGCATTGTGTCTGGGTTCCGGGGAGCATCGCGGCTCCCCCGGCAGCGCCGTGCGGGATGCATGTGCGGCGCAGGAGCCGGGGCAGCGCTGCAGGACGCCCGGGCGCTGCGGTGCAGGGGCAGGGAAGGGCGGAGGAGGTCTCCCCTCCTCGGAGGTGGGGGAGGCTGGGGGGGGCAGCATCTCCGCATCGGGGTCCCCACCTTTGTCGCAGCTTCGGGACTGCTGGGAGCCCCCACTTCCTTCCCTTCATTCCCCCCCACACCCCGGGAGGTGCGCCCCGGCTGTTACATAACGGGGGGGACACGCTGAGGTGTCAGCGGGGACCGGCCCCCCTCCCCTTACCGGTGCCTCCCTCCCCCCTCTCCGCGGGGCTCCCGGGGATGGATGTTGTCGCCGGTGCGTGTACATGTGTGGGGTATTTAAGTTTAATCTGCTCCGTCCCCCCTCCCCCAGCGCTGCTTCGCTGTCCTCCATAGCGGATGCCATGTCGGGAGCTGCGGGGAGGCTGTGGGAAGGACGGGGTTATCTCTCTCCTATATGCTCAAATCCCCGGGTGCTACCATTTTGTGACAGGCAATATACTGATGCCTTCCCTTCATGTGACCTTCGCATTCATCATCTGCAACTTGAGTAAACTGCAGACCGCGCTGCCTGGTTATCTGCTCCAGGGTAGACACACAACACCTGGGGGGGGGTGGTGGGGTGGTGTTCCTCAGCTGGCCTCGTTAATTAATTGTATTCGGTGATATACAGGTTTTGGTTATCAAGGGGATTTTTTAAACTATGAGGAGCATGCAAGTTGCTGGTGACTTGTCTTTAAAAAGCAGTGACTGCTGTGATACCTGGTCAGATGCTTGTGTGGGATTTTCCTCTTTCAGCAAACTGCATTTGTGACATCTACTGGATGTCATTCCCCACCCCCACTATTTCGTTTAAGCTGTTTGCTGCTGGATGGCTTATAAAGCTGTTCTACTGTCGGAAGGGTCTGCGGTGTGTATGAATTGCTTGTTTAGCTGCGTCTAGCCCCAAATTCTGGGCTTGTGCAAGGGTAGCCTTGAGCAGTGAGTGCAGGGTGTGCTGTATGTATTAGGAAGAAGGCACTGGGATTGTATCTGGTACAAAGAAAGCATAGTTGACATAAGATTATTTTTTTTCTTTGCTATATATGCACATTCAAAGAGTTTTTGGGATCCTTTCTAGCTAACTTCCAAAAGCCCAGGAATCCCCCAGGGATGCCAGGAACCCTGCCAATGGAAAGACATTGGAGGAAAACATTTTACTGATCCTCAAGTCATAGACCGACCAAGATCCACTTGCTTGTCCATAGATACAGGAAGAAAATTATGATTCCTAGCACCAAAGTGAAGAACTTGCTGTGCTCTAGCTTTCTAAGAAGAAAGGGGAAATAGGGCTCCTGCAATATGTGAGCAAAACAGGTTCACCTGTTGGCTCTGCTGTTTTCATGCTTTCTAAGTACTGACAGCCTAATGTCGTAAATCCTTTGGAGAGGATCTATGCAGTCAGTGCTGCAGTGGTGTAAAATATAATGTATGGCCATTGGGTCAGAGGAGGGTTTCTGGAAGGACAGTCAGTGTATCGGGGTACACTGTTCCTCTCTTTTCGACTGAACAAACAGAAGGGGATATATTAATCCTTGGTGTGTCTCCACTGGCATTAATTGAAAACTGGGGATTTTTCCTGCCTGGTGGGGAGCAAATGAATTAAATTGTTTTCTATCTCTTTCTGATGACCCCTGTCCCAGGAGAACTTGTGACCTCACTGTGTCCCATCAGTTGTCTCTCTAACAGCAAGCTATAGTGCCATTGCTTTTAGAAAATGAGATAATGAAGGGTCCCCTGAGCAGAAGCTGAGAGACCTGCCTGTAGAAAAGCATTTAGAGGAAATAATTGGAGTGGAAATGGAAAATCTGTCAAAGGGAAGAGGTCTTTCTCCAGTTGATACCCTTGAGTGCTGTCTAGTTTAGAGACTTGGTAATGTGAGACATCTTACCGCAGAATGTATGTGTATATGCTGCAAAAACCAATCCTCTCAAAATAACGTTGGGGCCCTGCTTTAATGTACAGTCTCTTTTCTTTTTGTGTGGGTATTGAAAACCATGATAAGAAGCTATGGAATTCTATCCAGAATAAGCATGTTTCCTCAATATAATTGTGATAGGGGCTGTTTTCTTGTCTGAACAAGCATAAATTGTGTGTAGACCTACTGTGTACAAATACAATTATTGCTGTAGTGTGGACATGACATATGTCACTGCTCCAGCTTGATACCAGGATGGTGGTGCAGCTATTGCTCAGCAGCTGCTCGCTGCACAGTGAATGTGAGCGCTGATGAGTTTCTCTCAGAGTGGATGGAAATCTGTGCAAGAACAAATGCTGATGCAGTTGGTACTGACGGATGTGCTTGATGGGGACACTTCAGCAGTGGGGCTGGAGGCCCTGCCAGGGCTGGTTTCCCTGCTCTGTACCTGCAGGGCTCCTTTCAGATTGTCATCACAGCATGTTCACGTAGCAGGGCAGCAGGCTTGTCCCCGCTGCCAGACCTAGCCTGTGGCTATGCAGGGCTGAAGTCTAGGGCTGCTGCTGGCACCTTGCATGGGATTCGGTGCTACTGCATGCTGGAAACCTTGAAGCACAGAGGAGTGATGCTGATTGCAATCAATATTTAGTTACATGTCTTACCAAACAAATATTTTGTTTTCCTCCCGAATGCGATGGCTTACTAGTTGCTGCTAATTACTCTTCCAGTGTCACTTACTCTGCTGTTAACAGATTATCCAACAGTGCAGAGCCTGTATTTATAATACCAGATGTCAGTGTGCCTGCTATGTGTGCTTTTGCTGCCGGAGACTCAGCATGGTGACTAGGATACCGGCTGATGGTGTTAAAATCATTGAAGGAGATGAGAGAAGGCATGTAGAAGCCAGACAGATGACACATCTCCTTGTAGACTGGTTTATCCTGGGCCCCAGAACTGGAAGGAAGGTTAGTCGGGTCAGCTCCAGGCATTTCCTGTTGGTGTGGTTATGGGCTCGTAGGATAACTCAGGTTGGAAGTAACCTCAGGGGTCATTTAGCCCATTCTTATGGTGGTGTTACTTCCTTGCTGCCACCTTTCTTAAATTAGAAGGCCTTAGAGTACCAGCGAAATTGCTCGGATAAAAAGAACAAAGCATGTACTAATTTGACTTGAGAGAGCCCGAAGGACCAATGAGGAAGGGGGATTTACGAAGGTGTTTGTAAAATCATTCATGTTCATGCCACTCTTATTTTGCTATGTGAAAATATCAAATATAAGTGTGGGTTTTTTTAAATCCTGAGATCTTGGAGCACTGTTAAACAAATCTTTGGATTTGTAGAAGTATTACTGTTATCTGTGCTTTACAGACAGGAGAAACTGAAAGTGCTGGGCTGTGTTCAGATGGCTGCATAAATGTCTGTGCCTTGTGTTCTTGTCTGATCCAAGGCACTGTGCTACTCAGCCCTGCTGGGACAGCTGCATTGCTCTTCATGGAGAAAACAAGGCACCTCTGACTTCTGGAGAACAGATGGTTTAAGGGGGCTGCTGAGGAGGCAATGACTAAGGACTGGGAACAGTAGGTGGAAGGACTTGAATGGAGGTGAAACCATCTCATTTATGATCAAGGGAGTTAAGCAGTGCCAACATTGTGGGAAGTGAGTTAGGGTTTGGTTGACTCCAGACCTGAATATCACCCCAAAAGCATCCTCTCTTAGGACCTTCTATGTCCCAAACCAAATAGGAACACTTAGCAGTCTGTCACCAGGCTCTGATGGTATATGCTGAATTAGCTGATGTTTGTGGGTTGCCTGGAAGGAGATTGGAGGCAGCATGGATCTAAACCCAGCTGTGTTGGGCTAGCCTTGCCTCTCCTAGCAAACTGAAATTTTGGCATGGGGAAATGCAGCACTGCAATGCCTGTGGCAGTTGTAGGGATAAGTACCTATTAAGCTTGGTACTTGTGCTACAGTAATTGCCTTGACAAAACCAGGCAAGGGCCAGGCAGCTTGTGCTGCAACTGCATCTCTGCCTTGTGCTGTCTCATACCAAAAATGCAAAGCTAGATCTTGAAGCTACAGGATTTAGTTTGGCTTCAGGTATAACTTTGAGGAGCAACTTAATATCTTCATAGCTCAACCTTCCCCAGCCATTTAGAGATAAATACTTAAACCCCTGGAATATGATGAGGGAATGCATTCTTTGATAGTATATAGTTTGCTTTGTTATGGGAAGCTTTTCCAGCAAAATATGTTCAGAGGCCTACAGCAGTGTTTAGCAATTATCTAGAAGTGAAAGACCCTATAGGGATGCATACAGAGATGCAGATGCTTGGCCTGTTGAGATACTACAGGAAAACCATTTTGAACAACATTTGTGCTTTTAAGTTGCTCAGGCTTCTGCTGTTCTACATGTTTTTTTAAGCTCAAGTCATACAAAGAGAACTGAGGGTTTAAATCTTCTAAAAACCATAGCTACATTATGTATAGATTAAGGATGTCTGCTGTACTGGTTAATGCTGAGCATCAATACAGTACTTTAGCAGTAGATTTGAATTTAAACAAGAAGATACAGACATTAACTTGCTCTGCTCTGGCCACAAAAGGTGTCCTTAAATATGATTTTTCTATTGTTTTGGGGTTTTGTTCTGCTTTGAGATACACTTACATGCCCAGAGTGCTGGCGGAGAGAGTAATCGCAAGTGATGGACCCTTAATTGCTGTATGATAAATACATCTGGGAGATCACCGAATGCTGTTGTGTATTTGTGGGTTAAAGACATGAGCATTGCTTGGAGACTGACTTATTTAGGGTTGCAGAAGATGGTGCAAGAGCCAGGAGTAGGATTTGGCTGTTTAGAGAAATAAATAGTGGTCAAACAGTAGTCCTTCAAATGGCAGCAAGCCCTTGGTCTTCAGTGAAGAAAATACCTGTTTTTGTCTCAGATGAATTGTTCAAAGAAGAAAATATGGAGCACTGTGGGAAATGGGTAATGTGTTACAGTAGACTGCAAGATAAAATAACTTAAGAGAATTCTGTACAGCACTCAGAAAATACTTGTGGGAGGAGGAACACTAGGAGGAGATACATAATTAAGTTGAGACATAACATAACATGGATGGCTGTGAGGAGGGAGGGTAGTGTGTGAATCTCAGTATTTGTAATGCAGCAGCAGTGTTTGCCTGTATTTGTCCTCTGACAACTTGCTTTAATGCCATAGGGGTTGGCTCAAACAAATACAAGTCTAATATCTTTTCTCCTTCCCGCAGCAGTTAGATGTGAGATGTTAGATCTCACTCTCTGTCTGTTCTTCAGCTTCACTCTTTAGTGATGATCTCATACTTCTGGTAACCACCCACTAGCCTTATATTCACTAAGAAAAGAGATCCTTATGGCATGTCTCAGATCATATCAGAATTTACCCGGGGAAAGGAAACCAGCTGTGTTTCCAGTTTAGAAACTGATGCTCAGTATTGTTCAGGTTAAGGCTTGCCTGGACCTTCTGGTGTGTGAAAATGACAGGTTGCCTTGTCGCTGCTGGAATACATCACCTGATAGCTGGCAGATCAGGACGATGCCGCCTTTGCTAGCACGGACTCTTCCTTGTTGCCATCATAATCCTCATGTTGGGAATCTTAAAACATCCTGAGCTTCGATTAGTCCTTGCTGTACTTTGAGATAGGTAAGTGTGGTGGGTTTTTTGTGTATCTGCTCTATAAACAGCATGCTGAGGCACAGGGCTGTAAAGGTTGTGCAAAACCAGTGGGGAAAGGAAGTCAGAACTTTGCAAAAACATTCCCCTATGCTAAAACTGTCAGCTGCTACTGTTTTTTCAAAACTCCACATGCTTATAACTTTTCATACAATCAAAAAAAACCCCAAACCAATGCAAACCTCTACTTTTAAAGGCTACTGATTGTTTTCAGAAGCCATGGTTCAATACATAGCTGGGGATGCCAAGTTGAGTCCTTGAACCGGACTTCTCCAGATGCTTTGAGTAGGCAGAACTCTGCTAGACTTAAATAGAAGGTGTGGGAGTCTGTCTGCAGCACCTCCTATCTGAGGCAGCTTCTGAAAATGTTATTCTAAGGCAGGAAGCTAATCCCCTTCCTGATCTGGTGATTTACTGAATGTCCCTACTTTGTACTTAACTTCAAGTTTGAGCCTGTCTGTCCAAGTGGGAGTAATAATTCTTTTGAGCGAGGATTTCTTAGCATCTTTAAGATGAGACTTTTTTGAGGAGAAATGGAAGAAGCTGACAACTTAGCGTAAGTTAATCAAGAAAACAGTTCTTGCTGTGTTCTGGCTACTGGAGTGAAACTTATTATGATGCCTTGAGCAGCAAATTTATTAGACAAGAGCAAACCCATGTGTGCTCCACCCATGTGAGCCAATACTCAGATTTTTGTTTCAGGCAGTGTATTTTAGTGGCAAAACCAGATTTATTGAAGGAGTGGCAGGCAGTCACCTAGAAGCATATGATGTTCAGCCTATATGCCCATGTAGAATTGGTTTTGAGGTGGCATCTGTGAAAGGAAATTTACTGGTAATACACAGGGTAAACCTACTTCCTTGATGTGCCACTAAAAAAACCACCCAAAAAACTTTGAGTGTAATACTTTCCTTCTTGGACTCACAGATCTGTAGCCATATGAGTCAGAGTACTGCTAGTTGGGAGGAGAGCTAAAACTAAATCTGGTCCAAAAAAAAAAAAAATCTAGTCATGCACGGTGGGAAAATAGCTCACTAGTAGGACAGTTTCTCATTCCACTTATTTTTCTTTTCCTGCTCTCAGACCTGGTTTTGTATATCCTGATAGAGTGAAAGCTCAAGGTAAAGGAATATTTTCTCTAACAGGCAGACAGGGATGTTCAACCTTGAGATAAGAGTTCTGTTCTCAGCTGTGAAACTAAATTCTTGTGTCACTTTTTTTTTTAATAACTTTTTCTCCATTTGTAGAAAGGAGGGGCTGTTGATCTCACATCATGGAGGTGTATCTTCTCGCTTAAAACAGTAGGAAATGTTAGCCATAAAGCAGGAAACTATTTTTCCAAACAATAAATTAAAACTCGGCAAGGGTGGTACAGTGATGTCTGCCTGAGCCCTTTGAAAGACCTGCCTTCTCTTCTGACGTGGTTCACCAAGAGCTTTAGCTGTTCAGGCAACCTTGTCTGCCCAGTGTTTCTGGTTACTTAAGTCTGCTCTGCAGAGAGGTTGGGACTGAAGCAGCCACCTTGGGCTGCTCGCGCAGATCAGATACTGGATTTGAGGGGTCAAGGCATTCTTAGAAAGCCTTGGGACTTGAAAGGCTGCACTAGATGACTTGGTAGCACTTCAATTTTTGAGTATAATCTTCCAGAGCAGGGATGGGTAGTGCAGCCTCAGAGAGGAATGAGCTCAGGGTTTTGTCCCTAGTGACTTTAAACACTCAGATGGTCTGGCTGGGCCTGGAGGTGGTCCTGCAAGCAGGATTGGTTCTGAAAAGCTCCAAAAAGCTATTTCTCTCTATTTACGTTTATCTGTGATCCTTCCAAAGCATGTATCATGCTTATTTTTAAGTGACTTGATAGAGTTTAGTCATGAGAATTGGATGTCTTGCTCAGGACTAACTGCTATAAATATTGGGGTGGCTATGAAGAGAGGACTGAGACAACATTTCAGTATTTACTGAGGAGCAGGCAAGAGTATGCATCAAAACATTGTGACTAGTAACTGAGAGCACAATTTAATGTTAGATATTTAAACAGTTATTCCTGGTGACTCGTTGATACTTTGTACTTAAGTCTAGCTTTTTTTTACCCCCAAAGCTCTATTGGTGAATACTTTAATAAAAATTGAATATAAAGTGGCTCAGTAATTTTCTTAAGCTGTTTTATATAGATGGGCAGACAGGACAATTAAGTTGCTGGTGGTTGGTTCCTGCATGACCTTGAGGCTTGTCACAGCTCCTAGGCTAGTGCTGACTGTAACAGATAACTGCTTTTCTTTCCCAGAAGACACAGTACAGGAAGTATGAACCCTGAGTCTAAAATCTAACAGTGTCTCTGATTGTTCTCTGCCATGTTCGATGCTCTGAGAGCTTTGGCAGACCGAGCCATGACCAAATGGGAGTGAGATGGTCTTTCAATCCCTGGTCAGTAGCTTCTTGCAGTTCAGCTTTTGGAAGCATCTTGGAAGCAGACGTTATGCAAGCTCCTCAAGCTGTGTCTTGCTGACTGGAAGCAAACTTGCCAACTTCTGCCACTTTTCTGCAAGTCTTGTGACTTGTGTGGCTTTTCTTAGAGCCCTGGACACAGCAATTAAGCTAACAGAAGAGCAGTGTAGCTTTTGTATTGAAAGCATCTATTTCTAACATGGATGTTTGAGAGTATTCTTTTTTTATTTTCTTTAAAAGATACTGTTTCTCTAAGTGCTCCTGGAGACAAGCGTAAAGAATCTCAACTTCTAAGGCTTGCATTGTCAACTTTTCCCTACCTAAAAATCAGGGCTTAGTCCCAAAATAAGATCTGCTAAAATACTTGTGTTGCAGTCACAATGAACAATAAATTGCACAAAATGAGGTTTGGAATAAACCCAGTTCCTCACTTGTGACTGAAATGGGAATTGAACTTGAGTCTTTCAGGGTGAAAATATTATTTTATTAATGTATTGCCTCAACAGTCCCCTATAACACTCCCTTTCCTGTTCTTTATGGCTTTAGGTTGCATTGTTGCAGCTGTGTTGAAGGGTGAAGAGTTAATGCTACTGTAAGAAACATGAGAATTGCTGGGATCCTGTCTGACTCTGCTATGACTGTCATTTTGGGGCTGTGAAACAGTCTTGGTGTAAGAGTGGCCAGTGTAGTAGTCTATGGGATGCCTGAGAGGACATAGCTGATATTAAACTGATACTGCTGTGGATTTTGGCTGAAGAGCCAGACAGTGTTGCTGTAACGCTGCGTAAAAGCTGAGCGTAAACTGCAGCCATATTTCAGAGTAGTTTTTCAGCTGCATTTAGACCCTTTCTCAAAGCATCATGGCCAGAAGTCTACAGAGATGCTGAGTAGTCGGTTCTCAACATCTGCAAATGTTTTTACAGCAGAGCTAACTTACCCTGGAGAGAGCTAGGAAAAACTATTTTTTTCATTTTTTTTTTTTTGAGAATGGAGATCCAGGGATGGGGGAGGTTGTACTGAATTTCTTAGAACAAGGATAGAATTACCTACAGGCAAAAACCTTGAAGCCTTTGCTCAGTTCCTTCTCTTTGCCTTCCTGCCACTCTCATATGTGTAAACGCAGAGTAAGCTATGTAGAATCTGGCCCAAGGCTCTGACAACAAATAAACAGGCTGTTTCAGCTCTGAGAGCTCTTTCTCATCCAGGGAATTATAAATTTTTATGAACAGGGGCTTATAATGAAGATAACTGTCCATTTGCCACCTGCCTGCTAGCCCAGGAACAATTCTCTGTCAGCAGGGGAATACACCTGATGACCTGCTAGTTTAGAATTAAGCCACTAAAAAAACAAACATCTAGCCCCTGCTCGTGATTTACTCTGAACTTGCACTGTTCTCTGTATCAGGATGGTGCCCCTTGGTTCTAATACACGTGGTAGGTTTTCTCTCTTTCAGGCTGCTGTGATCTCTTGAGTAATCTCTGGTTATTTCTTAAGCTGATTGTGCTTTTACTTTTAATAGAAGCTCCTCTATGAATAGCTGGGAATTGCCTCAGCGTGGTGGTGGCCTTGAGAGGAGATCTGTCGCAGTGGGGTTATAGCTAGAGGTAAGGAGGAGATTGGTACGTACCAAAAGAATGCCACTCAGGGGTTGGTGCATGACATGTGTCACGCTGCAGAGCTGATGCTGCGGCTCCAGTGCTGAAACTCAGGTCACCTCTTCTACATCTCAGCAGAGATCCCAGCAATATACTTCTTCCCTCTGGACTGTGCTACTTTGATTTGATGTTCCTGTTTCTAGGCACTGCTCTCTGTTTGTCTCTTCATACAAGATACGTTTGTTATGCCAGGCCTTCAAACTACCTGCCACCCCAACCTTATCTTAGAGAAAGAGGTCCATTTTCTGAATGAATTTTTAGAGAGTATTGAAAGAATGATATTTAAAGAATCCTTCCTGCAAAAGAACAGGTGAGGCACTGCATTAGCACTTGGTATTTTTCCCATCTTCTATTTGGACAAAGTTGAATTCAAACTGGACACCTGAACAGACAAGACCAAATGTTATTAGAAAACATTGTATTGGTTTGAAGGGGTGGAGGGAAGATACCAGGGGAAGGAATTTAGAATTCCCTTTACTTGTGGAAAATAAGGAAAGGGATGGAAGACCAGGAGACTCTGGTCTGTTTGTCCAGGTCACTATGCTACAATTTTGCTATAGATTCAGAGTGCCCATTAATAGGTAACCCCAATTTTGACCCTCCTCTGCTTTTTGAATTTAAGCTCTAAAAGTTTTCCATGTAGACTTAGACTCCTTTAGAAATTCTGTGGTTGTATATCTGTATATAAAACTGCCTTTGTCACCTCCTATGGTCACTGCCCAAACTTG
>JAOXNO010000008.1:6818191-6847161 GCA_028565335.1 Limnodromus scolopaceus
GAGGTGTTTGTTTTAGCAGTCAGTAAGATTAATAGTAAATATTTTGAGCCTTCCAGGTATTCTGTGGCTAATATGTTTTAAGGATTCATTTGACACATGCTGGACTAAGAATATATTTGAAAATACGTCACATGCTGTAAGATTAAGTGATGTTCAGAGAGATTTGTAAGTTTTTCATATAATGCAGCCTGTATGAAGATGTGAATGTTGCCAATCAGTGCAATGATCAGAAGAGTCAGACCTCAAAGGTACTGATACCCCTAGATTTTCTTGGGATTCTTGTAATGCACTGTGCCATGATGAGCTAATGAAGAACTGATCTGGATGATTGTGAGTGATGAATGGTCAACTGTAAGACTTGACAGATGAAAGGAAGATACCTCTAAGTTTGAGCAGGTCCAATAGTAACCAGATAATAAAATCCATAGGGTCAGGAACTGTATTTCTTGCTGTGTATGGGTATAGTGCTTTCTGCAGTTCTGATTGAATTACAGTCCCTGGGCCCCACTAGAACACAGGAAATAACAAATACTGGATTTAAAAACCAGAAACAGCCATGAGAAATTGTGGAAGCTGTGTGAATCTTAATTTTCTGGAACTAATATAATCCAAATTGGGGATTAATCACATCCCTTAATACCCTATTTGTCTGTAGATGTTTAATAAGAAATCAAATTGAAGTTAAATGATCAGATGGTGATGTTCACTCTTCTGTTCTTTGGGACTACTTTTATGTCTTCATAAGCTGATGTTTTGTCTTTTTAATTGAGGCTTTACCTTCTCTAGTGCATTCTAATCCAAGAATCTCAAAGGACTGTCAAACAAACTGCAGGGATGCTGGTATTGGTATGCCTAGACTAGACCTAGATTCGTATTTCAAAGCCCTCTACAAGCAGCTTTGTGGGCCTTCCAGCTTCCCTGGAGGGAGGGGAAGTAAGTGGTGGTAGAAGCGTTTGGTTTGCCTCCCCTTTAGAACAGGAGATGGTATCATGGACTCAGTTCTGTAGTTGACTGCCAGTGACTTCTGTTGCAAAGTCAGCGAAGACTAAAATCACGTATGAAAAAACTTTGACTCAAAGAACATATGTTGGGTCCTGGTCCAATTGGTCCTGCTTTCTGTTGGGTCTCACGTCCAGTTTTTCCAAGTATCTTTCTGCTCTGAAATTGAGTTCTTGCTGGGTTGAGAGCTGGATTCCTAAAAATGCAATTGTAATGCCACATAAAGGATTGCACTGAGCGTCCTTGTCTGGTCACGTTAAGGTTTCTAGAACATATAAGCAAAAAGAAAATGTTTTTGTTGGGTCTTTCTGAAGATCTGTGTTAATGCAGTCTCCTCTCATGGGTGTGTTTGTAGCTGAAATTAAATTTCTTGGTCAGTACTACATAATGATCTTTTGCCAAACCTCAGGGAAGCTCTGTTATTAAAGCAAAGAGCTACAAAGAGTAGACAGTGTCTGTGCACAGTGCAAAGGAGATGGCCAGAGGAGATGCTTTTCCACTTGAGTTTGATGGAAGGAGGGAATGCATGATGCTCGTGCTCACAGTGGAAGAGTATCTATTGAGAAGCAGCTGCAGTCTGAGCCAATACGTAGGGATGCTGTTGGTCCGTTGCCTTCCTTCAGAATGATGTTGTTGTCACTACAGAATGGCACAGCTACAAGATCATAGGTGAGTTAGCTGCAAATGCTACATTGCTGGAATTAAATGTCACTAGCTGTTAGAGGGAATCTCTAAGCCTTAGAGGACAAACCTAAACCAGTGATCTAGTTCCCTTCTAGCAAAACACAAAGAGCCCGACTTGCTCCAGCAGTTGCTTTTCTCTTGTGTTGATCAGATTTGAGGGCGTCTATTCTAACAAAGCAGGTGAGCCAGGCACAATGTGCCTGTAATGATGCTGGAAGACCAGTTCCTCCTCCACAGATTTACTTATCTCTTGTTTAACAAAAAACATGAGACTGAGGTAAATTGTTTGACCAAAGAAGTAAGCAAGTTTGGGGTTTTTTGGCTAGAAAATTCGTGTTTTCTAGGAACAAATGTGGCCCTGCTGCAGCAAACCAGCTCACGGAATTCTCTTATCTTAATGGATACAGTCACATTTTTGTCAATGTAGTAGTAATGAATAAACACAAGCAACTTGTTTGAAAGTTTCCATGCGTGCTTCTTCAGGAAGTCCCAAACTTTTTGTATGGGTATCTGTCCTACTTCGACTGCCTCTATCAATATTTTCTTCCCTTTCCATACAATATATGTTGAATTATACAAGCAGTTTGTCAATCTCCTGGGCCTTATAGAGTGGGAGAAAATGTCTTTGGTCCATGTTATGTTTAACTTCTAATCCTCTGTACTGTGCAAGTCATTAAGTGAACTCTGAAGCTTGTTTATAGAGCAGATGTGCTTTTTCTGTCATTAAGAGCACCTCGTTCTGTAGGATTCCAAGATACCTAATGCACAGAGGCTTTTTTGTGTGGAGCATCTGGCTTTAATTAAAGAAAACTGTTAGGGAAATCCCAAGGTCCCCGGTGTATAAATGTATTGTTGTGTGACACCAAGACTGCCTTACTATGTTTTTGACATGTTTGGATTTTGTCTGAATGTTGCTCTACAGTAACTGCTAGATTGTTTTCCATCCCTCAAGTATTTATATTTTTTTACTATTTCATTACTAATGCAGCTTTCAGCTCAAATCTCTAATGCAGCTCTGCATACTAAAATAGAAATAAGGCTGGGAGGGATGATGTGATTGGGTTTGCCCTGAGGTAGCTCATCAAGAACATGTGTATGCACTTCAGAAGTGAGCAGTGCAAAATATAACAATAAATTCCTTTTCAGGTCATTCCTTGCCTGAACTTTTTCAGCCTGAGACCCATCAGGATTTGCATCCTTGGTTCTTTTTGTTGTTTTGGTTTAAAAGAGGAGATCTATCACTGGTCAGACCAAGAATTTACCTAAATGTCCTTTCTCTGAACAGTACTCAATAAAAGATGAGTGTGAAATTATACATATAAATAAGTCTTCTAATAACTGATGGCTCGGGGAATGTAGCTGATTTGAGCCTAGTTTTCCAACTCTGATAAAATGCTTGGAATTTCATTGCTAGAACTGATACCTCAATATCTTGATAGGGAACTTTGAGTAGATAGCGAAGCAAAAAGATACGAGCACATTAAGCGTTTATCTTCCCTGAACACAGCTTCTCTGTCTGTTCTAGCTGCAGTTTGCTGTGTTGTCGGGATGGCGCTTGGCTGCAGAAGTGGCACAGTGCGGTGTTCCTGCTTGAAAGCAGGGGAAATCAAATGTTGCCCTCCACTTCTGCGTGTTACAAACAAAGCAACAAAGTAATTTTCAGATCTTAAGATACAAAATGAAGGAGGAAAACAGGGGGTTGGTGCACTCTAATTAATGTATTTCAGGCACAAGGTCTCGTATAGCGATGTGTGTAAGGAGGCTGCTTTTGATGTCATGCTAGAGGCTGCCTTGTCTTACAAGAGGAATCCCTGCTGCCCTTGTTGTTCCAGCACTCAGAGCCTTATAGCATGTTACATCTAAAGAATTATTCTATTTCCTTCCAATCCTTATAGCATGTTACATCTAAAGAATTATTCTATTTCCTTCCTTCAGCCTTGCTACTGTACATCTCCAGTGCCTGAATTGAATAAGCCAGTTTATCTAACCCTTCTGCTCTCGTCTGCCCACATCATCTGGAATATGGTTGTTCTTATCTCATGTATCATTTCCCTGATTTTGACAATGTCATCATTTTGTGCTGCTCTTTCTGGAGCAATAGTGTGTGTGTGTAGATCTTCCCAGTGGCTCTTGAGTGGACTTAAAACCTGGGCTGGACATGTCCATGCCACGCATGCTCTGTTGTTGTAGTTTATTTACAGAAGCAATTTATTATGCCTACTGCAAGAGGGCAGGCAAGACACCCATACAGTGCCTTCTCCTCGGCACCCAGCCAGTTTGCTGCAGAATTTACTAATCCATACTTTTTAGTGTCTATGGCTTGAAAGTCTTAGCTGCAGCAGGAGGAGGAAAGAGTTTGTCCAAGAGACTGTGGACAGAAAGGAGGTGAATAAAAGAATGGCAAAAAATATAGATACAGTGGAGTGATACTGTATCAATTGCTTTTGGTTTTTTTTTATAAAGCTTTTGGCTGTAACTCCAAGCCAAAGGAGCCATGGAGGCAAGTGTAGAGAAAGCTACAAAGTTGAACTGCACGTACCTCCAGTAGTTTGTGGCTCAGAACACACATTCATTTTCTGATATCAGGGATCAGATTGCACATATTTTCACTCACAATTAAAGCAGCACTAAGATTGTTGATTTAGGTGGCTAAATTTGGCTAGTGGATTTGTTGTCTTGTCTTCTGTGAGGGCTTAGTGTTTTTTCCTTGGAATAGCCTGGGAGCTACTTCAATTAACACAGTAAATTGGATCAATTTTTTTTTATATATAATGCTGAAGCTTGGATGCCACATAGGTTTTCTATCTGCCTGTGTCCTGAGACAGAGAAATCAGGATTTTGACCAAAGCAGAAAGCTTCAGGAAAACACGGAGCACAACATGAGTGGAATCTTAATTCCTAGAGAGCTCAGGTGTGTAAATGCAAGTGGTGCTTTTCCTACAGCAAAGCAGGATTTGATACTACCGGTCAGAGATCAATAACTAGAATATTGTGTCAGTGTGCTAGATAGGGAAACTATCGTAATAGGATACCTTTTTCTTCGGGTACAATAAGTTTAAAATAAGTCAGTGCAGCTCCAATGGATTTGTTATGCTCAAAACTGATGCTAGGGTAGGACTCTTTCCCATATTGACTACATCTATAGGAATGGAGCTGAGACAGCAGAAAGCTGCTGGAATGATGCAATGCCTCAAAGATTCCAGGGTTAATCCCACTGGAATAGAAAAACTAGAGCTGTATTATTTGAAAAACAAATGAAAGACAAACTCTGGTTAACTCTGAAAAGTCTGAAATAACGAGAATGGGTTACAGTCTTATTTTAACTGGTAGAGTTGTACCAGAGGTCATGTTACTCCAAACTTAGTACTTTACAGGAGATCTTTTTATTTGAGATGTTAGAGACTGTAGGATGCTCCTTACCCTTCCTTCCCTTGAAACTGCTCTGTGGTTTTTGGTGTTACCAGGTTATTCTGACAGCCCCAGAGATGGAGAATTACTGTTTTAGCTGAGGAAAGGGAAATACAGAGAAGGAGAACAACTTGTATAGAATTACATAGCAAATCAGTGGCCAAACCAAGAGCTGAAAGAAAACTGCTGAAGTCTGTGTCTGTGTTAAAACAAAAGCTCATTCCTCATCTTTGATTCCTTTGTCAGTGTTAAGCTCAGTCAGGACTAAGAGCAAGATGCTCAAAATGGAGAGCCCTGGATTTCTCGTTCACCAGATAGTTAGTCACTACTGAATTAGCAAAATTATTCATTGCCAGAGCCATCAAGAGAGGGAGGATCCCAGACATGTAGGCAGGGCTTCTTTTAACAAAGAA
Organism: Limnodromus scolopaceus; assembly: GCA_028565335.1. NCBI lineage: Eukaryota > Metazoa > Chordata > Aves > Charadriiformes > Scolopacidae > Limnodromus > Limnodromus scolopaceus. The sequence goes on from JAOXNO010000008.1 coordinate 6,823,696, forward strand.
AACTACATTCATGCTGTAGGAACTATGTTTTGAAATGATGCCTCTCTCACAAGGCAAGGAAGCAATGGATCATATTTTCAGGAATGCTCAGAGCTGCGTGAACAGCTGAGTACTTGAAAACCAGGCCACAAACTAGCGAGGCCATCAGCAGATGCAGTGGGCATGCCTAGCTTTGCTCAAAGCACTTGGGTTTGGAAAAAGAAAAAGCAAAGGAGAACTTGTGGGCTGTGGCTGCTTAGTCAGCATTTGGAGAGGGATAGTGAAAGGTTTCCTTCCTTTGAAATGATTTGAAGTACACAAAAATTCAGGATTCTTGTGAATATAGAAGGGAGCTGTTGCTGCTTTTGCTTTGGCAATACTTATGTCTTGAGCAGTTAGCCAGCAGAAACCCTGGGTGGAGGCAAGCCTTTGGCTGCTGTTTATTCTCTTTCAGACATATCATATGGTGTTTGCGCACTGGAGCAATGTGGTGTCCTCTTAAGCCCCAAAGTGCAGGGTGTGAGTGATTTTGTTGTAGTTCAGGCACTTGTATTTTGTTAAAGGGAAGCACATCAGTTTTCGGGCTCTGCTTCAACTTCTGTTTTCTTTCTGATGAAAGAGATCAATTTTCTCCAAAGCACAGACAGCTGTATTGAATGAGCTTGTTAGTTAGCTTGGAACTTCAGCTGAAGGAGCTATAGCTGTTACAGACAGGGTTAGAGGGGGTGTGCTGTGAGTATAGGCTTCTTCAGAACAACCAGCTCTTATTCTCCTTGAGAAAGAAACATTTGGGTTTTGGTGCCTTAAACTTTTTGTGCCTGTGGCTGAGACTCCCTGTTAGAATCCATGAATGCTTATAGAAGCAGAAAAGCCATATAAAGGGAAGGAAATAATCATTCACTCATCTGAAACTTCCTGTTTCATTTCAGGGACTTTCTGCCACGTGGATCTGGCATCGTAACCAGACGCCCTCTGGTCCTGCAGCTGGTAAATGCCAGCACAGGTATGTGAGCTCCCTTCCCTGCGTGTCCAGCTGGATCACTGTCTTAGTGAAGAGAGGTATTCACTGCTCAGTGTGGGGAAAAAAAAAAATTAATAAGAATTTTCCCCAGTAAAAATGGCCTGCAACTGTTTTTCGTTTCTGCCTGCTTAACAGCTGATGCATTAAGTGTTCAGAAGCAAAATGCCACTTACTTGTTTTAGGCAAGTCTCCGTGCATACCCGTATCACAATTTACCTCTGCCTATGTGGCTGTGACTCTTGAGTGGGTAAGACCTAAAAGCCAGATGACCCTGCTGATAATTTACTGAAATAAGGGGACGAGATGATTTAATGTACTGAAAACCCAGTGTGAGAGCTCTGGCATCTGGAGAAAAAGACTGCAGAGTTCTGTGGCTGGTCTTTTGGGCTGCTCACTGGTTTTGCTACTTACTTACCAGGATCCTTTCATTACCATTCCCCTTAAGGTAAGCTAAGATCTCATCCAGGACTTGGCAAGTGAATGTTTCAAGGTACTCTTCCTCTCTTCTCAGGTGAACTTGATCTGTCCATGGCAGTCCTCTTGTCCACAGTAGAGAAACAATTTGACTTTTAGGAGGCTTTTAAAATTGAAACAGAGGGTTCTTGGGTTGGTTAGCCTATTCCAGGACTGACACACCAAAAAACCCCAACCACCAGCCAGTTCAAAACTATGTCAAGAAAAGGTGTTTTTTTTCTCTTGAGACTCTTTTGAGTCTGTTCTTATTAAGTAAGAAGACTGTTATTTACCCCCAGCACTTTAATACAGAGCTAGTCCCAAGTTCTGAGTACCGGAGTATCTCCCAGTGGAACTGTGGAAGTCACTGCTGCTGCAGGCAGATGCATGCTAAGTTTGCTTAGTATGAAGAGAGAAGGTCCCGGATTATCACTTGAATGAAGACAAGTGAGAGTGCCACTTCTGCTGAGACAAAAGCTGGATTGTGAAGGTGTTGGGCTCAGCTGAATTTTCTCAGATGCTGTTCAGATAATGCGACTGCAGTAACTTCTTCTGTGCCAACCTTCCAGGTCCTAATGGGAAAGGCCTTTACTAGACTTCATTCCTTCAACTGTTTTTTGTTTTGCTTGGGGATATGATGCTTTCATTACACTTGCAGTATTTCCCCGATTCCATTGAGTATTTCTGACTCTCTGCTTCTGTTTAAATAGAATATGGCGAGTTCCTACACTGCAAAGGAAAGAAATTCACTGATTTTGAGGAGGTCCGTTTGGAGATTGAGGCCGAAACAGATCGTGTTACTGGCTCCAACAAAGGCATTTCTCCTGTGCCCATCAATCTTCGAGTCTACTCTCCCCATGGTGAGTCCTAATGCAACATCTGAGTCAGGAGACAGATGAGGCAGGTTGCTGCTTTGTCATGAAGTAAAGACAGAAAGAACAGGGGTGAAACAGGGAGCGCGCTCAGTTTTGGCTTTCATCTCCATGTGCCTGGGCTGTGCTGTATCAAAATGCTAGCTTTAGCCATACTGCTAAAAGAAATTTGTGTGCCAGCTGAGGTACCTGACTGCTAGCAGAACTCCTTGAAACAACTGATGTCTTTGCAGGAAGTTGTTCCTGAGGCTGTTCTTTTCCATCAGTTTGGGCATTATAGTGAAGAGCTCTTGTCTCTCCCTGCCTTCTGATACTGCTTTACTGAGCAAATAAAGGGAACAAAAAAATAAATTGATGGGGAGAGTGGCTTTCTTGAAGAGCACTTGCCTTTTGTTTGCATGTAAATATGTACTTTGTATAGTTGTCTCCAGGTAGTGCCTGTGTCATATGCCACTGATCTCAGTGGAAGAATTCTGCTTAAACAAGGGAGTGACATAGTCATAAATTTGCCAGCTCTTTAAATGTGAATGGTGTATGGTCATTTTTGGGAAGAAGCAGCTCAGTGCTGCATAGCTTTTGACTTGGTAGAACTTATGCGTGATTTTTAGGTTTTTTTCTCTCTCATCAAGACAATTATACAGTTACAGGGCTACATATTGTAGTCCTTCAGGAGAAGGCCCAGCTGACTCTGACAGGAGCCTCCCTTGAATAAAGGTGGCAGGACTGAGCTCTTCAATACCAAGGACAACCCTTAATGAGTGGAACCACCTCTTCTGACTCTCCAGTCTTTGTTCTGAAGTGAAAAAATGTACTGTCATCCCTTCCCTTTCAGTGTAGCATATATGGAAGGACTTTGAGGGCACAGTTTCCCCCATCAGCGTGAAAACAAGTGATTTAAAGGGAAGGGTGATAAGATTATTGACAATCATGACTAGTAGCAACTAGTAGCTAGTTCTTAAGTGGTAACAAAAAGGAGCCAGAAAGCTCTGTGTGCTTTTGTGTGTGCATCTATTATGCCTATTATATATTGGAGACACTGAAGCTACAGGTGGTACTTACAGACTAGAACATTCTTACCTCAACACTCCCTTGTGCTATCTCCTATTTCCTATGTCTAGTCCTGAACCTGACCTTGGTGGATCTACCGGGTATGACAAAAGTTCCAGTAGGAGACCAGCCCCCTGACATTGAGTTCCAGATCCGAGATATGCTCATGCAGTTTGTCACCAAAGAGAATTGCCTCATCCTGGCTGTATCCCCAGCCAACTCCGATTTGGCCAATTCTGATGCCCTGAAGGTTGCAAAGGAGGTGGATCCTCAAGGTAAAGATCTTTCTTATTTTAGCATGACGTTTCTAGACAGTGGCCTGATTTTCCTTTTACCTTTTGGTTGTGATTAGCCCAGTAGCTGTGGGTTCCTGGCTGTTGTCTTGGGTTGTATCTCCACCGGTACATGCTCTTCTGAGAGGTGTTAGTGAATGTTAACAGCTACTGTAATAGAATTTTTGTTATTCCCCTCTTCTTCCTTTGTCTGAGACTCATTTCTGAAGAGGTGAAGGATTTCCTTTCCTTTAGTCATCTGCGTTCTGGAGAAAAGCAGAAAAAGCTGCACTAAAATCCCTTTATGCTGTAGCATAGCGTATGCATGTTTCAGCAGGATATAACTGAGCTGAGCTCAATTACTGTCTGTTTTGCTCCCATGGCCTCTTGGACATGATGGGAACTGTAATGTTTGAGTTCAAGAGCCCTTGAATAGCCAAGTTGGGCAATCTGTAAGGTCTGTGAACACTGGAAAATAGTACATGAGTTGCTTCCTTGATCAAGTGTGCTTGTGTTTCTTCCACAGGGCAACGCACTATTGGAGTCATTACTAAGCTGGATCTTATGGATGAAGGAACTGATGCACGAGATGTATTAGAAAATAAATTACTTCCTCTTCGTAGAGGTATGTTTTTCCTCATGCTTTGCCCATGACCTCCTTCCTCTATTTTCCCTGTGTGAGATGTCCTGGCCTCATCCCCTTCCTGTAACATATGTTACAACTTGTGGTTAAGTCATCTCTGTTCCAGGCTGGGACTGAGAATTTGAGGAATCAAGATCAGTCATGCTGTTAATAGGAACTTTTTAGCTATTTGTACCTTGATATGTAGTCCTAGCAGAAGCATAGCCTTATGTGCTTATCTTTATTTTCTCTTTAATCAGGTAAGCTGCAATGGAGCTCCTGTTAAGACTCCCCTTGTCTTTCATCTAGATGAGATTACCATAGTATGTCAGATGAAATAATTTTGGACTGTGATATGTGCTGCATAGAGTCATAGCAAAGTACCTGTCCAAAGGATAGTTGCACAGTCATTTTTGTCCTGCATACCAAAATATCAGAACCTGGGCCATTCAGAGGAAATTCTAGTTTTAAATTCTTCTGGTTGGTTCCTAATAATGTGTTGCTACTAGAATTCCCCTTTTGCAGTGCTGCCAGCTGATAACTCAGTCTGAGCCCCATTTACATTTTCATCCTTGCAACCATCTGATCTTTAACCCCACTCTTACAGGTTACATTGGTGTAGTCAACAGAAGTCAGAAGGACATTGATGGCAAGAAGGACATCCAGGCAGCTCTGGCTGCAGAGAGAAAATTTTTTCTCTCCCACCCAGCCTACAGACACATGGCTGATCGCATGGGAACCCCCTACCTGCAGAAAGTATTGAACCAGGTACTGTCAACAGTTAAGAACTGCTGCCCTATGTCACAAGAATGGCTGGGCTGGCCATCAGGGCTCTTCTGAGATGGAAGGATAAAGGAAAAGCTAAAACTTGTGGGCAAGAAACTGATAAATACTTAAAATTGTTTTGCTGCATTCTTCTTTGTTTTGTGGTGCAGAGGTAGCAAACTCTTCCCAGTAACCACTTAGAGGTTTATTATCATCTTAAAACTTCTTTTTGTGCAGCAATTGACCAACCACATCCGTGACACCCTGCCAGGGCTGCGGAACAAGCTCCAAAGCCAGCTTCTCTCCATTGAGAAGGAGGTGGAGGAGTACAAGAACTTTCGCCCTGATGACCCTGCTCGCAAGACCAAAGCTCTGCTTCAGTAGGTGGCCTCAGCTGCATGTCCCTCCCTGGAGATGACTGCTCATCCATGACTTTTCTGCTTCATGCTTTTTGTTTTCTTTCAGGATGGTCCAGCAGTTTGCTGTGGACTTTGAGAAACGCATTGAAGGCTCTGGAGACCAAATTGATACCTATGAGCTGTCAGGAGGAGCTAGGATTAACCGCATCTTCCATGAGCGTTTTCCCTTTGAACTGGTGAAGGTACTGCTTCCCTGTGCTGCTGAGAGCTGCTTTGTCTTGTTTGTTACCTCTTCTGTCTGTCTCCTTACTCCTTGTGGTATCTTTCATCTGTCTTTCCCTTTGACTACCTTGTTTCACGTTTCTCCTTTTAACACCCTTTTTACTTATTTTGTCTCCTTTATTGGAGCCTTCCCACAGTACTGACCTTTCCTTTAGTCCCTGTCCTTGTGACAGAACTTAACTTTCTCTTAGTTAAATGACAGTATTTCTTTGGCTTAGTTCCTAATGGTAAATTAAATGTGCAAAATAACTTCCTTTAATGCAAACAATAGTAAATCGATGACAGCATGTCCTTGGAGGTATGTTGTGTCAAAGCTACTTTGACTGAATTGCACATAGCATGAATGATGCTGAAACTTGCTTGATCCTGAGCACTAGACTAGACCTAAAGTTGCCCTAATAGATATGCAAGAAGCAGGAAAGAGGATGTAGATGTGCCTGGGATTACTTTTCTGTCCCCTATAAATGGCCTAGAGGTGGGAACAGTGCAGAAACTGTTCTACTGTCATAACAGTCCAAGAGGATTTTTATTGAATTATTTGCCATCCAAGAAAACTAACCTGATCAGAAGTGGTATGGAAAAACTTTCTTTAATGTCAGTTGGAACAGACTTGAGAGCCAAATCATTCCACTCCTGGATTTTCTGCGTTTTGCTTTTCTTTTTTGTTTTTTTTTTTGCATTTGAATAAGGTGAGGCCTTTTAACTGAAATACAAAACTGTGTTATCCAATACAAGACAGGTTCCTATATGTGAGTTGTAAATCTATTTGTGGTGTTCATTGAAGAAACAGCTGCCAAGACCTCATGCTAAATCTTGGGAGACAAAACAGTTTGTTTTAGAAAGCAATCTAGTGCTTCAGTCCTATCTCAAAGAAGCTCCTTGGGAGCTGCTGGGGCTTGGCATCTGTAAATGTAATCCCTTAGCTATTCATACTGGTCCAGGATGTCTGCATTGGCAGTAGAAGCTTTATGGCTGGACTCTGTATCTAACACTTGGATTGATGTCTCATCTGTCACATGATGGTGCTGGCATGGGACCTCTCCGTACTGCACGCTGTTGTGTATCCTGGGGTTGCGCAAATAAGTGTCAGACAGTTTCTGATGAAATGCTCTCTTGGTTGCAGATGGAGTTTGATGAGAAGGAGCTGCGGCGGGAGATTAGCTATGCCATCAAGAACATCCATGGTATCAGGCACGTATCATGCACTAGGCAGACCATTGACTGCATAGCCTTGTAAATACCTCTAAACCTTCTGAATGGAGTTGAAGACTTCAGAGGTACGGTAGGTCAGCCAAAGGGGAGCGATAACCTCCTTGGACCACCCCAGTGGCCTGGGAATAGGGAGAATCATCCAAGTTTGTTTGCTTTCTCTTCCCATGTGAGTTGCAGAAGCCTAAAAGGTAAAACTGCCTCGGTGACTAGACATTTTCTCTCTCCTTATGTCTTGACATAAGAAAGGATAGAAAGAAGGATGCAAGCCCTGTACTACTTCTTCATTTAGTTAAGACTGAAATGTTGGTTTTTACTTTCTGCCTCCATACTAACCAACAGTTGCTCAAAACAGTTGTTGATACTGAGCTGCTCCTCTCCTTAAGATCTGAGGGAGCACTGGGGTGCCCATCACCAGGATCCCAATGGCCCCAGGACATAGTTAGCAAACACTTGTGTTCCCTTGGCAGAGGTTAGCTGTTCTGACATGACCGTGAGACCCTGAGTCGTGCTGCTCCTGGGAAGGTGTGCAGGGCCTGGTGCCCATCAGAAGAGCCCGTCCACCACACTAGGATGTGAACAACTATTGACCTGGTTTTATTTTCATTACTTTCTTTTGCTCAGTCACTACCTGAGCTTGATAAAGGGTATCAAACATGTTAGTGTCCTAATTGTTAAGAAAATCCTTCAGAAAAGGCCTCCCATCTGCTGCACAACTCTGAGGTCAAATTTGCTGCAGAGGGTTCAGCCCCTGCCACCCTTAAGCCTGGTGACTGAGGTAAAATGATGGCCTGGACATGGTTGTCCAGCTGGGATCCACTTTTCCTTCAGCACCTCCTTCCTGGGAGGTGCCAAGCATCCCCCACTTTCCATGGACTCCACTCAGGCTTATCCGGGGGACGTGATACTTCCCAGCCCCGTGTGCTGGGTTTCAGTGATGGCGGTGCCTGCTCCAAGATGTTTGTGTAACGCTGTGACATTCTCCTTGCCCCTTCTCCTCCTCCTGCCTTGTCTTGTCCCCACCCTGGGTGTTTAGAACCGGTCTCTTCACACCCGACATGGCCTTTGAGACCATTGTGAAAAAGCAGGTGAAGAAGATTAAAGAACCTTGCCTGAAATGCGTGGACATGGTCATATCGGAGTTAATCAATACCGTTAGACAGTGCACCAAGAAGGTAACCAGAGGCAGCATGGAGCTGGCACCTTCCACCCGCTCGCTGGCTGCGGCACAGCATTGTGACCTGGGCAGAGACTTGCCTGCAGCCACACTCGGTGTTTCTAACCACCTCCTCAGCATGACTAGACCTGAGCGGTAGCAGCCTGGAGCGATCCAGCCAACAAGCCAAACAGAAAGGGAAGCGCTATGGGATGTGGGCCATGGCCCTGCTCCCTGAATGTTTTAGAGAGCTGAGGGGTGCTGGAGATGTCCCTGCCACCTCTTTGTCTGTAGCATGACTCCCGATTCCTAAACTCAAGGGTATTTCATATGTGGACATATTTGACTTCAAATTTTTCCAAGCTAGAAACTGGGATTGAAATTTTGTCTGCTCTATTCTTGTAGAAGTGAGAGGGTTAATCCCAAACTAGCCTCTGGGTGCTGCTGGAGGGGATCTAGGGGCTGAACTTCAGAGGCTGCAGCTGTTATAGCTGTGGGCTGTAAAGAAGGGAAACGTTCCTGTGGTGTTTGGCTTGGTTTCTGGTTGGCTTGGTCCATATCCTGCTCTGGAAGAGCAGCACATGGCTGAGAAGAAGCAAGTTAGAAAGGTCCACCAACCTCTGGGGTCCTCCTGCTCTCTCTGAGAGAGAGAAGGGGACTTCAGATTTTGCCCTTTGGGATCCATACTGGTATTTCTTGGGGCTGAGGGAGGGAACCTGCCTTGATTCTGCCCTTGTTTCTGGGGTTGGGGTTGTGCCATTCCTCTCAGCCATGGCTTGCTGCTTCAGGCAGGGTTAGGTACTGGTGAAAAGGCACCTCAGTTAGGATGGTGGTATGAGCACTGGAGACTGGAATCACCACTGGCTATTCAGATGCAGGTAAATGGGCATAGCAGGAGGTGTCTGGAGAGTCTGACACCCTCTATCTGCAAGAGTGGTGAAAGGTGCCCAGGTGGTGATATTTGCCATCACTTGCAGAAATGCCTAGTCCTTAGGGCCAAGAGCCTCTATAGAAGGGCTCAGGCATATGCTTTGCCTCCCAGGGCAGACTGGGAAAGCAAAGTGGATGTGGTGAGAGATTGCTCAGGTTTCTAGAGTGCTGGAGGAGCTTCCTTTTTCTGTCCTGCTGTCCTCTCTTGGGGTGTGTGACTGTGAGGAGCACCCAGAAAATTGCCATTAGAGCCTGGCGACAGGTAAGCACGGGCCCTCGGGCTGCCAAGTATCCAGAGTCGCCTGCTAACTGGATCAGAAGGGCCCTCCTTTTTCATGCCCTCTGAAGCTTCCCTTGGTTTGTTCTCCATCCATCAGGTGCTATTCAAAATCTCCCATTCATTATTTCTCCTTGCATCCTTCCCTCCATTTCCCACTTCTTTCTTCATTGTTTCTTTTTGTTTCCTTTTTTACTGACAATTTCAGAATAGACCATCTGTTCTGACAGTGGCAGGTTCCTCAGGTGATCAGGTGGTGGGTACAGCAGGGTAGGAAATAAGAGAGAAGAAGAGCTACAGGGATGGGGGCAAATGTCACAGATTCAGGATTAAAGCATTTCATTTCAACTAAAATCTTACTGCTAAGAATTTGATGGTTGACTTCGGTGCTAGTTGCTCTGTGTGTGCTCTAGTAGCCATGGTTACAACTTCGTATTAGAGGAAACAAAATATTGTCATTCAGGTGATACTCAGGTACTGGAAGAGACTGATTATTTTTTTTAAATATTTATTTTTTTTTTTGTGCAGGGCCCCCCAAGTCTGGGGGAAACAGTGTATATTGAGCCTAGCAGGGCAACTGGAGGAGTAGGAAATTGCTGGGGAGTCAGAGGATGTGAACTTAGCTCTGGAAATGCCCTTGCTTTGCTCAAAAGGGGCGTTGTTGGCACCTTGAGAGAGACTCTTGGGTGAAGCTGAATCCTGAAACGTATTCCAACTCCTTGCTGCTTAAAAGGCAGACTGACTGTAGTTCCCGAAATATGTGTTGGAGTGTTTTAATAGCAGTGTTGCTTGAGGTCTTGCAGGTGTTATCCACAGAGATGTGAAAGATAAGGCAAAGGAGGAAATACCTGGTTTCCATGAGGTGGTAGTTATTTATAGTTAGTCCTGGATTGGTTGTTAGCTGTAGGTACCCCAGGTTTGACTATTAGCTGTACTTCTAGAAAGTCCTTCCCGTGTCAAGGGGATGTTGTCCCCCTGAAAGCACTTGTGAAGCAGTAATGCCCCATAATAAAACAAGTAACTCGGATTCTGTAACAAAGAGCATCCTGGTAGAAGCTCTAAAGTGTTAAAGATGTGCTGAAAAACTACTTTGGGTGCAGTAGTCCTGAATTGGATCAACCTCGGCCATATTTTAGTAACCTCAGTTTCTGTGGATTTTCTGCTATTTTGTAGTGGATCCACTGAGAATACTTGGTGTCAGTGGAAACTAATACTTTCTTATAAATCTCGATAGGACTGATGCTACAGGTTAGCTGGGGTAGAACAGATGCTTTGCATAGCTATGGATGCCCTGTAGCATGTTTACATTTTCCTAAATGCTGGGTACATCTGTTCTTGCTGAGGAAGTTAATGTTGCAGGGAAGGTGAGTGAGATGAAATATACTCCGAAAGTGGAGTAGCTTGTCTGAATCCCTGAAATAGAGCATCAATTCAGTTTGGTTCTGCCAAAACAAGATGGAAGTGACAGACCTTTGCAAGTCTTAGCTTGGTTCCTGTTCAGGCTTCCTGCAGCTGGAATTAGGAAACATGAAGGGGAGACAACCGTGGTGGGAAGGAAAGGGGAATGCCTGAGACAAAGGGAAATGAGATATGGTGAGGTAGGAAGAGAAGCAGTGGCTCACTGTGGCAAGCAACTTGATTCTAAAATCCAAATAAGCTTTCCTTCAGAAAGAGATCACTTGATCCCTGGCGGTTTCCATCCGTTCATCTTGCTCTTGACAGCTCACCATTTCACTGGCCCAGCTGCTCCTACCTCATTCCCCTTTGCCACTTCCATTTGCCTGTAGACTCTCCTGATACTTGGCAGTGCACAGGCCCCATAGCAATGCTCACCTGGTTCAGTAAACTAATGGAATGAACCAAAATATCACTTCTCATTTTGCCTTGTGTTTTCTCTCTTTTCCCTTTTCCTTCCTTCTCTTTCCTCCTCCTTCCTACTCTTTCTCTGCTTTGCTTTCTTCTTCCTCGTTGCTTCCTCCCACCCTGCCCCTGCCATGCAGAACGGGTCTCTTCACGCCTGACCTCGCTTTTGAAGCCATAGTGAAAAAGCAGGTGCAGAAGTTGAAGGAGCCGAGTCTGAAGTGTGTGGATATGGTAGTGAGTGAGCTCACATCCACCATCAGAAAGTGTAGCGAAAAGGTAAAGAAAAAAAAATACAAAGAAAGGTCAATGCCCACCCCATTCCCACACACTTCCATGCTGTTTCTCCACACGCAGCCCAGGAACTCCAGCAAACCTAGTGAGAGAAAATGGATATAAAGATTCATCTAAAGGAGAGCAGCAACCTGCAGGTATAAGAGCAGTTTAAAAGCAGGCTGAGAGAAATGGGCATCAGCTGATGGGCTCTTTAGCTGAGAAGTGAGCTGGGATCCAGCAGATTACTCTAGCACACCCTTTTCTTCTGCCTGGCTCAGTGTCATCCACCTCAGTGTGGATCAAACTCTTTGCAAGCCCTGCTTGCTGTGCCACTGCTTGCACATTTGGAACTTCTTACTTGTTTTTTTCAGGGACCCCCCCCCTTAAAATCCAAATGCCCTAGAAAAAGATCTTGCATCCCCACAGCGTTAGAGGTCTGCAGATTTCATCTTGACTGCAGAGCTATGTTGAGCAGTAGCATATACAAAACAACAGTCAATTAAAAGTTTGAGGCTCAAGATGTTCTGCAAGAGGTATTTGGAGTCAGTGGAACATTGCTGTCCCAAAAGGCTTGGGGAAAAGCTTTTCCAGGCATTATACCCTCTGCGTCATTCTCCTGCTGATCTCTCACTCCATGGACTGTGCTTAGTGGGAGGTAGCGTGGATGCTTTTCGTTGTATGCTGTGACCCACAGGAGGTGAAGCCTTAGGCGAGCAGAGGGCAGCAGCAGGGGGAGAGGGAAACTGTCCTGAGTGAAGTGGAGGGTGTCAAATACTTCTTAGAGGCTGGGGCAGGAGTGGGTTTCTTTCCCAGGCTGGTTTCCTCCAGGAGGGGGCACCACATTCCTCCTTTAAAAAAAAAAAAACCACAGTTGTGGCAATTGGTGTTAATCTTAGCAGTGAGGGGCCAGAAACATGTTTGTGGCACAACAGAAGTATGTTCTGGAAACTGAGTTGGAAAGGGCTGTTTTGTGGGTTATTTTAGAACTTGAAAATTACAGTTCCCTTCCTAGAGGGTTATAGCCAGACTCACCAACGTGTACCCCTAACTGGGAAGGAAGGGAAGGCAAGAGTTGCCATGAGTTCAGAGTGAAGGCAAGAGCTGAGCTAATAAAGTCTGGTTGTACTTAGGAACACAGAGCTCACCTCTGCCTCTGTTAAGGAGACACACTTCACATGCCCCAAGCTCTGCCCAATCTATTTCTTTCAGAGTCCTGCTCTTGCCAGATTGTGGGGACTGGTGTGGTGAGGCAGAGTAACTCCTTTCCAGCCTGTTTCTCTTCTTGGTGGTTCTTTTTTTTTTTTTTATTTTGATGGGTTTGATTGCTTATACTGTTAACTGTATCTGGCTGGAGATGTTTGCTCTGGGTGGGGAGGGAGAAAGATCACAAAAACCCCAAGGGTGCTGAATTCCAGTTTCTCTGGTGGACCATGCCATTAGGCTGGCTGGACACCTGCTTGCTCAGTGGATTTTAACCAGTGATATGGTAGAGGACCCTGTGAGGATGTTCCAAGGTGATGCAAGGTGTTCCAAGGTATATCCTGTAAGGAAGGTGATAGTAGCAGTGACTTTGTAGGAGACTAATGGCTGTAATAAAACCTGGAGAGGCCAGGGAGGCAGATGTTAGGGATGGAAAATAACTGTGAATTAAAATATGTAGCAATAGTACGGGAAAATAAAAGGAAGGCTTTAGTAATGCTTAAAGTCAAATATTGACATGTAATGAGAAGGTTAATCCTGCCTGTATCTCCCTCTGAAAGAGTAGAAGGTAACTGCCATAGACCACTTTAGGATAGCAGCCAGCCTGAAAATGGGTTCTGATGGCATAAGGTAGTAACAGCACAGGGGCATTAGTTAATTTATGATATTTATCTTGCATGTTATAGCCCTAACTGCTTGACGTGGACAAGAGCATGTGCTATTAGGGGAAGCATCTGGAAAAGGCTACTTTAGGACTGATGCTAATTGTAAGGTAATACCAAGCCTGCTGTGTCGTCGACTGATGGTGCATTTCTGATGACAAAACCAAACCTTTAAACTCACTAGAAGGCCCACAAGGCTTTTTGAAAGGAAGTCCGCTTGGGCTAACACCTCTTGAATTAGCTTAACAGTCCTGTAGCCTTGGTTTGTTGCTGTCCTGAACTATTGTGTGTTACTGTTTGTGTGCTGCCACAATTATTTCATTTCACCCCAGATGGTGAAGAAATCTTTGTACGTGCAGTTGATAAAGCTGCATAGATGGAATAATATGAGACTATTAATAAAGAACACAGGAGACAGACCCATCTGTTTGTTGTGTGCTACAGAAGTATAGCTTTCCTGTATGAAAAGAGATTTGCAGTTGACTGCCTCTTGACTATTAGACAACGTTGAGGGCTGAAGAGAAGGTAGCCATTAAGAGCTGTTCTGACTGGCCTGATTATGAGCTTCTACCAGTTGGTTAATGGAGAGTAGCTCCAAAATCAACAGAAAGCTGGTGTAAGCATGCAAGCCCTTACATTTAGAAGGATAGAGTGTTCTAGCCAGTGTTTTTCCAAAAGCAGGAACCTTCTGTGCCAGACTGCACTGCAGAATCTCACAAGTGCAGGGACGTCTTGCAAGTCAGCAACCCTTCAGCTAAAAGTTGATCTCTGGTGTGCTGGCAAGGACTCCTGGAATCTGCAAAGAGGGGAACTAAGGAACATTGGGAAAAATTGGTTTTCAGAGGGCTGTGAACTTGTGTTTTGATTAAACAGGCAAACGCAGCTAAAACAGGATCAAAAACCTGCTTGAGCTGGGACATGATCCCAGGCTGACAGACTTATCCCCTTGAAGGGTCGCCTGCTCTCCTGTCTTTCAGAGTCATGGCATTTCTGGGTGCTGTTTGTACAGCTGGTGATAACTCCTTGCCCCTCTATGCCCAATTGCACGTTCCCTGGTGGTGTGACATCCTGTGGCTTGTCTGTGTCCTTTTTCCTTGCACACTCTTGCTTCTCCTCTGCATGCTTGGGGTTGGAAGCTCCTGCATGGGGACTGATGCTGGCAATTTATTTTTGCACATGAATGTTGCTGGATGACCTGGGTTCTGAATCAACCACAACTTGTTTTGCACTTTGTGTGCATTTGTATCGGTTGGGAGTGGGGTGATAGGGGGGAGGTTTGTGTGGTTTTTTTGTTTGACTGTTTTTTTTAATTTGAAGCAAAGAAGCTGAGACTTGCTTAGAGGTTTTCCAACTTCCTGTTTTTCTGTTTTGACATAACTTGCCCATCTATCCTTTGCCAATCCCCCAAAGGAAACAGGAAGCTTTGCCTGTGTGTCTCTGAAGCAACCAGCTGCCTGAACCATAAAGATCATGGAGAACACCCAGTTTGTACTTTCAAGACAAGGTGGTGGGGAGAACACAAATTCCACTTATGGGTTTTTTTTTTCTTGCCTCTGTAGGGTCATTGGCATTCAAAACAAAGCACACATTTGAAAATACAGTGTCAAAGCTAGTCCTCAATTTCAGATTCCGGCTATTCCAACTCTCTTGACAGCAAGGGTGCTGAAAAGATTTGAGACTATTTGTAGTCAGATGGTAGGAATATTGTTGCTGGTTAGAATAGGATCTGGCTTCTGCTAGTGATGCTGAACACTTTCAGCCAGTTCCTTCTAGTATGTTATAGTTGCTTAGCGTATACAGAACAAAAGGGCTAACCAGTTTAGGAAGAAGCTATCATGTAAATTGGAGGAAAAAAACTAATGCAGTGCATATAGTAGGCAAATGAGACTTCTTTTTATGCACCTCCTTGAGGGAATATAAAAGGCTCATATTAGGAAATGCTGTTTGACATTCTAGTCAAATTGAGGGTAATATTTAAAAAAAAAAAAGGAAATTAGGTGAAGTGGGGAAGAGAGGGCTGGATACTGGGTCTGGAGGATTAATTTCATTTGACTGTGCTGGGCCTGACCTGAGGAATGTACAGCTACTGCTATTGAAATCACTAGAGGCTTATCAATCTAGGCAAGTAGGTAGGTGCTGTGTGAAACCCCCAGGGCTTTAAGGGTGATCGTTTTGGAAGGGCTTCTCATGTATGATCTCTGGACATATTCTTCTTTTGAACCACAGCTAGTGAAGTCCTACTTCTCTGTCTGGACAGGAGAGGATTCCCTTCTCAATAACATGGCAAAAAGTGTGGTGTAGGTGCGATATGAGTAACAGACCTCAACTATGTAATCCTGCCCCAGTGCAGGGGGTGATGAGCGGGTGGGAGCAGCTGGATGCCCAGAACGCAGTGTTTCTTGAAGATATGTCCCCTTGAGTTGGTCAGATCCTCTGTATCTGCTCGCCGATGTTGATGGAGAGGGCCAGATGTTTTTACTTAATGCTTCAGCAAATGGAGATTGAAATCCACTTCACTTCCCAGGGAGACTTCCCATAGGATTTAGCAGGTTGTAGCAACAGGCCATTCATCTGCTTAGCCCACTACAGTGAGATGCTGAACATCTAGAGAAATTGTTCACCTTAATGGGAAAAACTTGACAAGGAGTAAGCAACATATTTACATCTGGGGTTTGTCAACAGCCTCATGCCAGGAAGAATGTAATGGGTTTGGAGCAGGTCTCTGGTGAGGCAGAAAGGTTGCTGCAAGAGTGAAAAGGACTTTTCTCTGAAGCCCAGAGCAAGAGGGAATGAACCTTGCCCCCAACAGACCTCCAGGAACTTGGAAAAATCTCTCTGCAAGTCCAACTTTCTAGAACTTCCCTTGAAAATATCTGATTGTGGGGTATATGTGTGCATGCATACATGTGGGGGGCTGCTCCCCCCTTTTACCTCCCTTTCCCATGTGCACGTGTTTTCTCTCTCTTGTAGCTAAGCCAATACCCCCATCTGCGTGAGGAGATGGAGAGGATTGTTACTACTCACATTCGTGAGAGAGAAGGCAGGACCAAAGATCAGGTAAGGGATCAGGAGTGTGTGTAAGAGGGGAGGTTGGGTGGAGTGGGGGACACCTTTGAAGGGACAGTCTAGGCTAGAGCGGCCTGAGCCGAAGGGTGTCTGGCCACAGAGGGCTGATCAGATGAACAATGTACAGGGCTCTGTCTGCCCCTGAATATTAGCAGCGTCAGTCACTAATGTCTGTTTTCCTCCGTCTGTGCTTCTTTGGCAGGTCATGCTTCTAATAGACATTGAGCTGGCTTACATGAACACAAACCATGAGGATTTCATTGGCTTTGCCAAGTAAGCATCTGCATCTATTGCCTCCTCTTCTCTGCATGCGTTTCCTGTGGCTCTGTCCTATAGATGCTCCAGTAAATGGGTTGCAGAGGCCCTGGTGCAGATGCTGTGGTCCCAAAGTATGGTTCAGCTCTCAGTATTGCTTGGTTTTTGGTGGCCTCTGTATTGCAAGGCTGGGGAGAAGAATAGGGATGTGTAGAAGGGGGAGATAGAGTAATTAGGGTTGTGTTGGGAGGGGAAACAACAGAAGCTGTGAAGGGTTACTGACCCAAGAGTGGTTCAGGTGGGAGTGAGAAGATGGAAATATATTGGGTTATCAAGGCTTGGAAGCCAGTGGCTATCTGATGGGAACAGGATTCAGATGATCAAGAAGAGCTTGAGGGGTTTTGAATGTCTCTGTTATTTGCAGTGCTCAGCAGAGGAGCAGCCAGATGAGCAAGAAGAAGGCGGCTGGCAACCAGGTAGGCCAAGTTTCATCATCTTCACTGCTGCAAGAAGGACATGTTTGCTACCTGGAAGCTACCAGGTGGACAAGTGCTGGGTTGGATGCAG
The DNA here is from genome assembly GCA_028565335.1 of Limnodromus scolopaceus. Classification (NCBI taxonomy): domain Eukaryota; kingdom Metazoa; phylum Chordata; class Aves; order Charadriiformes; family Scolopacidae; genus Limnodromus; species Limnodromus scolopaceus. Next base: position 6,840,826 of record JAOXNO010000008.1, read on the forward strand.
CAGTGCTCAAAGTTGTGTTGTTTTTTTTTTTAGTCATTAAACTGTTTATACCTGGAGAATAGTGTTTAGGCTAACTGCAGCCAGGAAGAACTCAACATGTAGGAGCAATGGAGGGAAAGTGTTGGAGAGGGAAATGGATGCTTGATAATCAAGATCTGGTCTTGCTTTTCTGGTACCAATCTAGTGGGAGGTATCCCTGCCTGTGGCAGGGGGGTTGGAACCATTGATCTTTAAGGTCCCTTCTAACTCTAACCATTCTATGATTCTATTAATGTGTAAATCAGCCCTTCACAGGCTGTGCTAACTCTTCTGCTGAGGCGAGGGGTACAGAACACTGGGTCTGAACTGTTACAGCACAGGAACATTTTTTCTAGTTGTCTTTCCCATCAGTGGTATCTACTTTCTGGAAGGGGATTTAAAGAGGGTTCACAGACTCTCTTCTGGAGAACTTCAGTGGAAATACTTAAACCTCTATACAGGGAGACAAAGGGTGATTATAGCCATGATTGCACTGGGTATGTATGAGAACACACCCATGGGAGAAGACAGCAGTGGATGGGGAGTTCCCTTATTCCTTCAGGAATTGTCAGAAGTGCACATACAATTAAAAAGGGGCTAATGACACTTTATCTTAGATTTGCTGGGGACATGGCAAGGCTACCTAAGCTTAGAAGACCTTGTGGAAACAAAACCTCACAAGCAGTGTCATAGTGAATGGAAGCAAATGGTTTTGGTTAGTCTTTTAAAAGAAATTCACTCCTGACATCCATCCTCTATAACATGTTTGACCACCTTTCCCCGAACATCAACATGCAGACTGTTTCCGTACTGTTGGCTGGCAGGTAGGTCAGCAGGTTGGGCTGGCCAACCATCCATTTCATGGGATCTTGGAGCAGCTGTAGGGAACCCCACCCTCTGCAGTATACCTTACAGAAGAGCTGAGCGTAAAAAAAAAAAAAAAAAAAGTGCAAAGGGCAAACCCTGGATCCACCTGTAAAGCGCTTTGGCTTTTCCGTTAGCAGACTTTATTTTGGGATGGGGGTTGCTTTTGTTAACACCTGGGTTCAAAAGATTTGGTATTGGCTTCCAATTTATTTTATTTTATTTTTGAGCCTCTCTTCTCCTCCTCCAGCTTTCCTAGTAACAATCTCTCCTCTCTTTGCTCCTCTCCTGCTCTCTGCTCTGCTGCTGTTGCTATGGTTCCCCTTTGCAGGATGAGATCCTGGTGAGTAGAAGGCCACTCAGCAGGGTGTGCTAATGAACATTAATGTTGCATCTGGGAAGGCAAGGACAGCTCATAGACAAATTATTCCCTCTGCTGCTGAATGGGGAGAAGAGGGAAGCAGGCACTAGACGCAGGTGAAGCAGAAATTAGGTGGAAAGGTAGTATGTTGGGGAAAAACTCAGAACTGCTGGTACATCTTGTGAGTAGGTGGAGATAAAAAGCAGTAATCCAAGGATGTGTGGTTCTGTTTCACTGCCCCCTCCTGCCCACAGAGAGAATAGGGCTCTCTTGAGCTTAACAGTAGGCATGAAATGAAGATCTTGTGCTCCTACATTTACCTCTGTAGGATAAATTGGCAATAAAGAGGATTGTGTACCTCTGTGGTAGGCTGCTCACACAGTGCACCTTGCTAATATGCAGTGCAATCAAAAGGGTTTTTCAATGCCAGGTCGTTTTCAGCAAGCACATCCAGACAACAAGGTACACACATAATGCATGCAGATGTCTTTGGATGTTAATGTTGCAGTAATACATACATAAGCTAATGCATTTAAGCTGACATGTTACTTCCATTTGATTAATGCACGTATGAGGCTCTAAACCAGCACTTGGTGAATTGGAGTTTCCTAGACAGTAATAGCCTGGCTTCTTTACAGACTAAACTTAAAGGAAGTTATTTTGCCCTAAATTAATATGACTGCTTAAATACTTGGGTATGCTGAAGTACTAATTCCAGATGCACCATTTTGTTCTGTTGTACCTAGTGTCTCCTTTTTACTAAACTCAATTCTTTTTGGGGTCTTTGCCCATCTCTTCTTGAAGTGGTTCCCCCTACCCCTGAGTTGGGTGAAGCACTCCGCACGTGCAGTCTGCCGGAAGGTGTGCTGGTGTCCTGGTTTTCTCTAGGCATGGCCTTTTCTGGGTGTGTTGCTGTGATCTGGTGCTCGTAGGTTGTACCAGTGTCCAAGGCTTGATGCAGTTCTTCCTGCATCTCTTTCCTCTTGGCAGAGGGTATAATGCACAGCACTGCCAGGTTCCTTCCTGCGTCCTTTTTATGCTATTCCTGGCCTCTTTGAGGCAAAGACCTTCACTGGCCAGTTGAGTTGGGGGGCTCTTCTGGCAGCAGCAGAGAGCACGGTGTTCCTTGTCTTTCCATACTACTTTGTGTGGATACCCTCTGATGTTTCCTCTGTCGCCTAAGGACAGGCTTTTAGGGCCCTTGTTAATGCTCGCTGCTTCCACCCCCTTAGGTCATCCGGAAGGGCTGGCTCACCATCAATAACATTGGGATCATGAAGGGTGGCTCCAAGGAGTATTGGTTTGTCCTGACAGCGGAGAACCTCTCCTGGTACAAGGATGATGAGGTGAGTAGCTCAACTCTGTCACTTGAGTTTTGGGTTCTATCTTCTGAGTACTTGTCTGTAGCTTGTGTCAGAAACTGAAACTATCTTTGGGCCAGGTTCTGTGTGGTCTCAGTGCTGCTGAGTGTTTGAGTTGATGTGAATGGGGCTTTTTTGATGCACAAGGAGTAACATCTGTGTCTGAAGCCCTGGCTCAGCAGAAAGCTGACAAACACTTGAAATGAACTTGACCTTTATTTGTTTTGCTGTGGCAGCTGTAATCAAGGGTGTGATGGGTTATTTCCAAGATTTGGACTTGTTGGTATTTGTGGGACAGCCATGATGAGTTTCCTGAAGGAGTATGGCAGAGGTTTCATGCATCTCTCCTGGTCACAAGAAAAAAGCTCCCTCCTTTCTGAGTGAAGCAACAGGAGCTGTGGACCTGAAGCTGCAGCTCAGCTGCTGGCTCCTTCTGACATAGAGTAAATTACTTAATCTCCAGGATTCAGTTGTTACACCTGCAAAGCAGGAATGTCTTTTTTTGTTTCTACATTAAACATGCCAGTCAATACGTTATTTGTAAAATTGTTTGGTTGTGAATGATGTACTGCTGATCAAAAGTACAGTGATGTGTGGAATATCACTGACAGGAACATAGACCCACTCTGTAGAGTTCCTTGAAAATATTGAATATTAGTAATTCTGGTGTTGTGCTCTGGTAGTTTTCTGCTTCAGTGGGAAATGATATAAGCAGACAGAATTGTCCCAGCTGAAATGATCGTTGTCAACAGTGTGTTGCTTCCTGTGCAAGACAAAGGTAGATAATTGTCTTTTCTGATTACTTTGAAAAGAGAAAGAGTAGCTGGATGGTTTTGGTAAGGACATAATCGAAAGGGTTAGACCCACTCAATGTGCTGGGGGATGAAAAATGCCTGGTATGATATAGTCACGCATTCTGGGTTGGTCAAGGTTCCTGATGGCAAATAAAGAAACTGCTCTGCCTTTTGCTGTAGTTTGTGTCCCTTGGGTGTTCCGAGGCACACGGTAGCCACAGCAAGGCCTGGCTTCTTGTCTAGTGCATATCAGTGGGCCTGTTTCATTCTCGGCAGGTGGAAATGATGACAAATACAGTGATGAATCAGCCTCTAAATGTCACTTTCTGCATGGAGACTGCTGCTGTGCTGCTATGGATGAGCAGGCAGCAAATTCCTAATTAAAGAACCAGGCATTGAAATGTCTTTTGCTAAATCGGTGTGGCTCTGCTATACGACTGCTGACCTTTTGTGTTCAGAGTTGCTTGGGGAGGCTTCACTTTCCTCTAGGCTGCATATGCAGGTCGAGTGGTTATAAACATCAAGTAGTTTAATCAAAGCCAGCTGCTGCATCTGTACTACAGAGAGGATCAGAATTCCCTGTTCTTCCCCGGGGAGTGGGAGGGAGGGCTGCAGTGGGGATGTGTAAACTGTTGATAGATTCCAGTTGCCTGGGATGGGGTTTGGACCTCCCTACCCTCCTGAGGGAGGGCAGCCTTGGGGGAGGTCAATAGCAACTGCAGGTCTGCACCATTTCCCTTCTGCATAGCAAGAGGTAGAGTTGCCTAATGAAAACAGCTCCCTGCCGGCCTTGGTCCCTTAAACACAGGAGAACCAGCGCTGATGGAGTCTGAGCTGCCTCTGAGAACGGAGCCTTTGTCTTCGACTGAGTGGGAGCAGGGGGAAAAGGGAAGCATGGTTTTATTTGCTTCCTTCCCAAGTTCAGCTCCTTGATCTCTGGCTGTTATGAGGACAAAAGGCAGTAACTTCCACCTGGGCTCCTTAGTTGAGTCAGGTTGATGCATTTGAGGGGCAGCTGGAGAGCCTTGAGCATGAGGATTCTCATCCCAAACCTCAGTCCTGCATGGAGCTGGCTCCATCCCGAAGAGCTGTCTGCAGCGCGTGGTCCTCTGTCAGACAGTTCTTTGCATTTCTGTCTCAGAGTTCTCCATCTCCACCAGTTCAGGAGAATTTGTGTCCTCTACAGCTCCTGAAATGTTGTCATGTGTTTTTAGTGGTACACCATGATCCTTCTTCACTGAAGCTCTGGGAGGAAGGGGGAGGCTTTGTCTGCCCCACCCTGCACTTCTGTGGGCTCTCTTGTCCCAGTTCCCCTGTGCTCTGGACGCCGTCCAGAGGGAACAAGGCAGGAGCCGAGTCTGTCTTGTGTGGATTGAAGTGCTGGTGGTGGAGCTGTGGGTGATGATGGCGGAAGGAGTGGGGTGAGAAGGTGTGCAGTGGGGTCAGGGTGCAGACTGGGCTAGCTCCTCTGGGGCTGGGGCGAGTTGGGAGCACAGCTTCTCCCTCCCCTGTCTTGCAAGCCAGGTCCCGGAGTGTGGAATTAAGACATCTGGACCCCATTAGTGAAATACCAGTCTTTCCGCAATGCTGGCTTGTTTTCCCTCTGCCTCTGAAGAAAGGAACTGAAACTTCATGTCTTAAAGGGCCCAGCATTACATGTTAGCAGGGATCTATATGGCTGCTGATGCTCTGGAGGGCCCTGAAGGAGTGTGATGGGGAATGGGAGGGGAAGGAAAGAGCGGGCCAGGCGGGGGTGGAAAGTTGGATCCCCACTCTGCCTTGCTGCCAAGAGCATGTGTGTGTGCTCCTTGGGCTCTCTGTTTTTCTTCCTGTCTCCTTTCAATGAGTCAAACACTGGCCCCATGGAGAGCGGCCCCACAGGCAGCTGGCCTCCCAAGACCTGGAGACCCTCCTGAGGTACCTGCACCTCCTGAACCCCGTGGGATTATGCTGCAGGCCAGCAGTGGGAGGGAGATGTGGGGAGGAGCATGCTCTGGCTGTTGGCAATATAGAGTGGGATTTCCTTGCTCAGGGAGGCCACAGTGTCCCCAGAGCTGGAGCAGCAGCACAGCACACTGGCTAACTGCTCGGCAAGCGACATAGTGGACATAATAAAGGAACTTAACTTGAATAGTACTTCTGCCTGAATCCCTTACAAAATGCAGAGTGCCCACTTCTCTGCAGGGCTTCCCCACCTGCTGGAAAAGAGGGTCTGTGAGCTGGGCTAGAGCTGCTGGTGATGGGCACCTTGTAGGCAAGATGCAATGAGCACTGAGCTCAGTGCTCCCCATCACTGAACTTACTGCCTGCTGGAGGTGGCCCCTGTGCTCTCTCCTCTGCAAGGGTGACAGTTTCTGCTGGAGTGCCTGTGTGCCACTGTGTGCCGGAGTGTTCATACAGCTGGATGGATGGATATATCTGCTGTTTCCTTTGGGAATTTGTGTGACTGTACAATACAGATGGGACCTTCTGTCCTTACTCAGGTAAATCATGTACTAGAAATTTGGGGCTTGTAAGAGCAGGTGACTACATGGGAAGAATATGGCCTTATTTCTTGTGTGAAAGTGTTGGTGTTGTGTGCAATGTCGGTGTGTTTGAGTTCTGGGTCTATACAGGAGGGGTGGGCAGAGAGTTTCAGGTACTTCCAGGTGAGTTGGGGAGCGCTGCATATTCTTTATGCATCATGTTGATTCCTGCTGCACCAGTTGTGCTTAGTCTCTTTCTTCATCTTCGTACTTTCTCTTTTGCTTGAAGTACAAAGGTACTCTCTCCTGTCCTGGGAAAGATTTGACCTTGTTGACAGTCACTAGGTAGCTGCTTATTCTGTACCTGTCAATATCTTGTACCCCATTCTGGTTTAAAATTACGTTGATCAATACCAAGATTGTTCCCCCACAACATACACATACACTCCCCCCTTTGCCACCTCTTCCCCCCC
>JAOXNO010000008.1:6854775-6890228 GCA_028565335.1 Limnodromus scolopaceus
CTCTTCTCCAGGCTAAAGAGTCCCAGCTCTCTCAGCCTTTCCTCATCAGGGAGGTGCTCCAATCCCTCCATCATCTTTGTTGCCCTGCGCTGGACTCTTTCCAGTAGTTCCCTGTCTCTCTTGAACTGGGGAGCCTAGAACTGGATGCAGTATTCAAGCTGTGGCCTCACCAGTGCAGAGTAGAGGGGGAGAATGACCTCCCTCGACCTACTGGCCACACTCTTCATGAGTGCGTTGGGATAACTGTCCAGGAAAGATTTGTGTATCCTTTAAGGATAGCCATTTTTTGAGGAGACAGATTTCTTTTTCTTTAAAAAGAAATTCGACTTTGTTCATTATGGTCTTACAGATGTGTGCCGCTGTCATCACCAGTGCACGGTCTGCTGTGTGACCTTAGTCTTCAGCTGTTTGGTGTGGTTACCTGCATCTGGCTGTGACTGGACTGTATATTTATGATCAGCATTCTTAGCGAGTGAATAGGGAAAGCTATAGGAGATACGGGACCCAGATTGTCTGGAGAAGTCCAGCAGTGAGCAGAATTGAAAAAGGAATCTCTTTCAGACCCTATTGAAACACATAACTGATTTGGGGGTAATTAAACTTGCTCATAAAAAGAAATTCATTTCCTTTCCCTTCTGCAGGGTCATCATGAGGATACTAGCAAGGGACTAAGTGTCTCTGCCTTAAAGTGATAGGAAGATTCCCTGGTCATTGAAATCTTTGTCAAATATGGGCAAACATCTGATTTTGCAATAGAGAAGAATAAAATCTTTGTCTTCCTTTCAGGAATGTTTACAAGGACTATCGGCAGCTGGAGCTGGCCTGTGAGACCCAGGAGGAGGTGGATAGCTGGAAGGCTTCCTTCCTTCGTGCAGGAGTCTACCCAGAGCGTGTTGGGGTAAGATACAGCCATAATAATGGGATGAAAAGGAACACAGCATGTATTGTAAGAGGGAGAGCTGTGTCCTCATATGTTAAAAAAGTCCATGAAGGTTTTGCCTCTTTCCTGAGCTGAGGATATTTTGGAACGGAAAATTTAAACTTTTGGTATGTCCTGGTGCTTCCTTTAAGGAAGCTTGGGATAAAGTAGCTGGCAGCTTCAAAGGCAAGATAAAGTAGGCAAAGATTGCCTTGATTAAACCCATCTGGCTCTCGTTTTGTGGGCATTAAATTCCCAATATAAGGAGGACAATTAATTACCTGACTACTAAGTGGTATGTGTCTGCTGAGCAAAGGTACTGTTCCTCTTCAGTAATGCTGTGCGGCCTCGTTAGGAGCTTCCTGGCTTATTAGTAATTGTTCTCCCATTCCTTCCCAATTAGGAAGGAATGTTCTTTTAATTTCTTTGCTTAGTAGATACCTAATATGCTACTTTAGCAAGACCTCTTGCCTTTTCCCGTAGCCTTGGCCCACAACATTTGCTGTCAGCATTATGCTCCGCTTTAAAAGCGTGTTCTAGAGAATTGTAGTACATGTTCCTGTTCAAAGCCTTCCTGTTCCTCTGTGAGAGGAAGCTGCTATAAATAGTTTTCCCATTAGGAAAGTGATAATTGCTTATCTGTTTGTATTTGTTGCTTCTAATAGACCTCTTGCATTCATTTTTCCTGTTACACTTAAAGATTGTGTGTTTTGCCTTAAAGCATTTCCTGACAAACTGATGTGATATTAAAAAAAAAGAGGATTAGAGACTGGACCTTAACAGTGTCATGACTTCAAATTGGCTTTGGACCAGACTGGGCCTCCTTAAACACATACTGGAAAAGGACATATGCCACCTATTGGTGTGCAAATGGAGTGGTTTCACATAGGAACACTGATAGCTAGGTAGACTGTCTCAAAACCCTGTGTCACTAATGACAAGTAGCCATTGTAGGTAAGTACATTGCCCTTTGTTGCAAACAGTACAATTTCCTTTGCAGAGTGTCCCATTTTGATTTCCAGTTTAGCTGAACAATTCACGTCTTCCTCTTCCAGGGTAATCTAGGTATTTATGTACTTTTAGTGGGATTGGTCTTTTGCTTGTTCAGTGCTATATGGGAACTTCTCCAAATTCTGAGACCAACTAAAAGTTTTCTTTTATTTTTTTGTCCCTTCTTGTTTTAATTTTTTCCACGTATGCTCAAACTGGCCTGCCAGGACAAGGACAAAGTAAGTCTGACCCTCTCTGCCTGTGTTGCCTCCTGGGGCTCTTAATGGATAGTTCTCTTTTGTTTTTTCCTTTTGTCACAATTTCCTGAGAGGCATTTGCTTCTTTTCCCTCTTTATACCTTCTGTTGGATGGCTGCTGTTTGTTTCTGTTCTTGGTTTGAGCTTTCCTTTTTTCTTTTTATTTTTTTTTGTATGACTTCTGAATCTTGGTGCAAACTTATTTTTGGGGGTTTTAACCCTGATTTTTTTAAGTTGTTCTCTTTGTCCACTTTCACTTCATTTCTCACTGAGACCTTGCATTCCTTCATTATGTAAGATCTTCTTAGGAAAAGCTCAAATGAACAAAAGAATTTGCCCTTTCTCATATATTTGTTTCCCAAAACGAAATATGGTAATAAGTAATTTCCTTCACTGCTGCAAATCCTTCAGACTGGGATGGTTTAAAAGAAAGATCGTTCTTTATAAAATCAAGGGATTTTTAAATAAGCATTGAGGAAGACAGCAGTCTTTCATGCTTTACCTTGCAGAGAGCCAAACAATGCATTTCAGTAGAAAAAGAGATTCATCTGCTTAGTGTGGAAGAAAAGATAATTATGACTTACAATGCAGGATTTGCAGTTAAAGTGATCGGAAAGGTTTTCTAGGTTATTCCATCTACTTGTGGTCTGACTGAGCAGTTATTTCACCTCTCTATCTGTTTTCTCATTTGTATAATGAGGATAAAGATGCAGTGTGTCGGAGAGCCTGTGAGGCTTAATTTATGGTAAATGATTCTCAGGCCTAAACTGACTCTGAGCATGGAAAAGCCAGCTCAAATGAAGAACCTTTCAGGAAGCCATAAATATTAAAAGTAAAAATACAGCTTTGAGTATTCACTAGAGCCATAACCTGTGAAATCTGGCTGTGAGTCCCCATTGCCTTTCACCTTTGTGTAGTAACTTCCTACTAAAAGAGCAGCTTTATTGTTAAAGCTCCTCAGATCTGAACTGGAGAAGTCTGTACAAGCTGAGCTGTGCATTGTCAATCACAGCCCAAAATGTAAGTTTTATTAACGTGCTTCCTGCGTGTTCCCTTATTTTCTTCCCTTAGTGCTCTCATGAAAAGCTAATTTTGTGTTACATTTGAAGAACCAATCCGTTTCTCCTCTTCTCTGCAGGCTAGTGAGGCAGAGGAGAATGGATCAGACAGTTTCATGCACTCCATGGATCCTCAGCTGGAGAGACAAGTAGAAACAATCAGGAACCTCGTGGATTCCTACATGGCAATTGTCAACAAAACCATCAGAGACCTCATGCCGAAGACAATTATGCACCTCATGATAAACAATGTATGTGTAATGCAGTGGTTGATGGAGGTGGGGAGACAGAGAGAAGGGGAAAAATAGGGAGGGAGAGAGAAAGAATGAAGAAAAACTTAAGGCAGCCTGGAAGAAGGAAAAGGAGGGGACAGAATTGAGTGTTTTGGGGAAGAGAGCGGAAATTGATGTCCTCTTTGTCCTCCTTTACAGACCAAGGACTTTATCCATTCGGAGCTGCTGGCAAACCTGTACTCCTGTGGTGACCAAAATACGCTGATGGAGGAGTCGGCAGAGCAGGCCCAGCGACGTGACGAGATGCTGCGCATGTACCATGCCCTGAAAGAGGCCCTGAACATCATCGGGGACATCAACACCAGCACCATCAGCACCCCCATGCCCCCACCGGTGGACGACTCTTGGCTGCAGGTGCAGAGCGTACCATCTGGACGCAGGTACCAGAGGCTCAGGGGGAGAGCCCCACAGACCGGCCTGATGCCTCTTCAAGTGGCTAGCTGGGGCCTCCTACTGAGACAGGGAGTCCTCCTCTTCCCCTCTTCTCCCTGTGGATGAAGAGCTCGGGGTAGTTGTGTTGGGAGGCTCCTAGGCCTTGAAAGCTAGGCAGGGCTTGCTACACCTTCACAGAGGACGTGGAGGCTTCTAAACCCAAAGGTTAGATGGGGTCTGACGTAGCTTTGAAGGCAACCTGGAAGCCTTGAAAGCCAAAGGGTGGTGTGTAAAGTGACACGAAACTAAAGAAGGAACGCTGCAGGCAGCATATGGGGACCTGATGGTGACGCAGAGGGATCCCAGGCCTGTTGTTGCAGTTGAATTTCTCCGTTTGTTTGCCAGGTCTCCTACGTCCAGCCCCACGCCACAGAGGAGAGCTCCCGCTGTTCCACCCGCCAGACCTGGGTCTCGAGGCCCGGCTCCTGGGCCACCTCCTGCTGGTGGGTCCACGCTGGGTGGTGCCCCCCCTGTGCCCTCCAGGCCAGGTGCCTCTCCTGATCCCTTTGGGCCCCCACCTCAGGTTCCTTCTCGGCCTAATCGCGCTCCTCCTGGTGTTCCCAGGTAAGTCCTGAAATGCTGCTCCACACAGGTGGGATATGTCCAACTTTTGGATAGTGGCCCTGGCAGCACTTGGTCTGCCTGGGCCGTGGAAGGAGAGCAGAGTGCGTGGTGTGTGTACAGTCTTTTGACTGTTGGAATTGGGTCCATAGGCAGGAGCATCATTGGCCACTGATAGTTCATTGTACAGATGAGGCAATGCCAAGGCAGCTCTCAGAAACAGAGGGGCAACCTCTTCTCTGCACAAACCTCTGTGCAAAGGCTGGGGGAAGAGGACCTTGTACCTGAGGGCTTTATGAAAGCAATCACACCACTGCCTCTGCTCACAAGCAGGAGGTGGTCACCAGAAAAATCACAGGACTGAAGTGACAGTACACCTTTCAAGGCAGTTCCCCTTTGTGTAGTCTGAAGTTGCCCCTTTTCTTCTGGCCCAGAGTTCTTCAAGGTGAGTTGGAGAGACCTTCATCTAAGCTGTTCAGATGCTTTTTGGCTAGGGAGAATATTTCAATATAACTGGCAGGGAGACGGAATTTTTTAGGTATTTTTGTTGCTTCTGTAACCAATTTGAATGTTTTTCCAGTCAAGAGGGTTCAAATCACACACCTTTGCTTTCCCATGAGGAAACTTAATTCCTTTCCTGTTCAATCACTTCAAACACACTTTAACATAGTAATAAGGGATTATCCCCTGTGCAGCTAAGCACATGTTCCTGAACAGGACTTAGGAAGCGATCTGGAACTGGGAATGCTTTTATGTTAGGTACACTGTCTCCATGTGATGAAGAGAGGATAATTGCAGAGTAAAGAATTAACATAACCAGAAACTCCCCAACGACATGCCAGAGGGAACACTTCCCTCGTGGAAAATACCTCCTCTCCAGTGGGTGCTGGTAACACGTGTCTAAAGCTTTGCCATTTTCTGTGGAAACCCCCAGCTTGTCAATGGGTGGTGATGGTACATGGCAGAGGCGGTTCAGGCTTCGTCCTGTGGTAGTGCCCCAGCTCATACTTGGTGCTGCCTGTTTGGAGGGGAAGTGTTCTCTGCCAGGCTGTATCCAGCCCACAGATGGATGAGTCCAAAGTTTGGAGACCGGTTTCTGACTCTGATGTGTGCAAATGGTTTTACTTTCTTGGTGCCTCTGCCCCAGTCCTCCCTATGCACCTTGATGCAGCTCCCACAGTAATTTGTCCACATGTGCCTCAGTGTTGCCCCAGGGACTGCAGTCCTGCTGGTGGCACCAATGGATGTCAGCATGCTTCTGCTGTGTATTTTAGCTCTTGCTTCTTGTGACCCTGCTTTTCCATATACTGTTACTTTGTGGTTTTGTTTTTAGTATACTTATGCTTCTTTTTGTCTCCATCTCTCTACTTTCACTGTTTCATTTTTCACTCATGAAAAATATTCTATATACCTGATCATCATGATAGGATTCCCCAAATGGGCTGAAATGAATTGGCCTTTTTTGAAGAAATCTGTCATAGCCTATCTTAATGGCTTTTCTGCCTTGTGCATGAGGTAGAAGGGTTTAGGGGGATGTAGGAAAACAGCATTGGAGCAGAGGAAGAAAGTGTTTGATACTTAGCAGAGCAATCCTTTGCTTTAGAAGGAGAGATGGTAGGTTGGATTGCATGCTACTGACTATCCTGATCTGGAGTTGAGAATGTAATTCCAGAAGCTGTGAAGTGATGCTCATTCTCTGATTCCACCCCCCCCTCTCTGATTCTTCCAGTTGTTCATAGACTCCTCCGGATCCTGATACCAGCTTGTCATTTGAGTTCACTGATGAATGGAGAATTTCCAATGACAAGGGACTCTTTCTCTTCCTCTCCTGTATATAGAATAAGAATGTTCCCTGCTAGCACTTGGACTTGGGTCCTTCTGCCATGGGTGAACGAATGCCATATCCATTGTTGCTTTTTTAATACCCATCTTTTCCCTTGCTAACCGGGCTACACTATTGTGTGTGGGTGAGAGGAACAGAACTCTTGTGTATGTGGCATGAGTGAGTTTTGTTGTAGGAGTCAGTGTTACTTAGTGAACTGGAAGTGCATGGTGGTGGCTGGATGTACTTTGTCTGTGTGTGTGCCCACTGATGCTTGTGTAGAAGTTTGGCAGTTTGTTTGTGCCTCCAGTTTCTGTGAGCATCTGGTTTTGTGGATGATGAACTTAGTGTTGCTCCAATTCTCTCTCTTTTTTTTTTATAAACATAATTCTATAGACACATGCTTTCACATACAAACACCACATGGTCCATTTCCTTCCACAGGAGGGTTTTCCTGCATATAATTAAGTACACTTAAAACAAGGTTTATTTACCATCCTGCTTCTGTACTTAGCATTTATTCAGTCTACTGTGGAAGACCATATTGCCAAATACATGCCTTTGGGAGCGGAAAGTTACAAACAATATAAAGTCCTGTCTGCGTGCAAAGAAGGACTGCATTTGGACTATATGCCTGTTGGAGCTATGCAGGAGGATTTGCTCTGGGAAATAAAACTATGAAGATATCCTTCCAGGTATTTAGTATCTTTAGTTTAAAATAGCCTGATAAATGGTAGGTGAAAGAGCTCAGGCAAGCTCAAAGGAGAAATAAGAAAGGTTAAGTGAGAATGATTTAACCATCAGAAAAATCTGTTGGGGGCATTAACAGATTCTCTGATCTTGGGTTCATCTAAGGAAAAAGATGCAAGTGATCAGCATCACTGTAAGCGTAACTTCACACAGTTTTGACTTTAATTATTCAGGAGGTCAGAGCAGCTGATCTCATGATTTGTGACCTTCAAAAATGTAAGTCTTCACCTGCTTCTTCCCTTTGTGGGTAGTGCTCAGGACTTGCATGTTATCTCCCCGTTTCCTGAGCTGTTTGGTTCAACTCTAGCATTTAATGTGGTCAGAAGATAGGAATCCCCAGTGAGAGACACGTCAAGCCACCAGTGCCCAGCTGGTGGGCGCTGAGACCTAGGTGTGCTGCTGGTCCAGCAGGTATGAACGGCAGCCTGGATGGGAGAGTGGGCTTGCTGTGTGAGTGAGCAATGACTGGGAGGTGTGTGAGAAGGTACATTGCTTTCAATGCACCCGTGTGCATGAATGTGTGCAGAGATGAGGGTGTGTTGTATGTGCATGAAGTCCTGTGTGGTGCAGTGCAGCCCTGCCCAGCAGTGCACACTCGTGCTGTGTTCTGGAGGGGGACGTGCAAATGTGTGTCTGTGCAAGTGCATGTGTCTCTGTTCCACCTTCCTGACAGTCTGTGCGGCCTCTGCCTTGAACTGTCTGAACTGCCATGTTGATTTCATGTTGTCTTTCAGAATCACTATCAGTGACCCCTGAGGACTGGCAGCCACGGTACGTTTTGCACTCTCCCTCCAATGCATGAGTCATTGTGTCCCCATCCTCCATCACTTTGCTCTGCAGCTCACCTCCGCTGCCTAGTTCTTGTATTAGTAACAGAGTCCCTTGTCTGATGAACCACCTCTGCCAGGATCTCATAAAGGGAGGAGTCTTGAACAGAAAAACTGGCTGATCAGAGACAGAGCAGCTGCTTGTGCTGCAGGAGCTGGGAAAGCCTCAGTACCTGACTTAAGGTTACAAGAGGACTATTTCTCTGCTTCCAGATAGAGGAGGTGGGATGGGGGAATGAGCTCTGGCAACAAGGTCTAAACTCTGGGTGTCTTTCATTTGGCTTGTACCCACACTGACTGGGGGATCAGCTGAATGAACTCTTTTGATTTGGTTTATCAGCTCTGTTAGGATCGAGATAGAGACTTGGGGAGCTGTTAGTTCAGACTCCTCTTCTTACAGTCAAATGTCTGGCTGGAGAAGTGCCCCCGTCCCTATTGCTCATGGAAGGCTGAAGGAATTTGGGTTATGAATGTCAGGACTTCCATGTTTGAGTGCAGGGTAACTCCGACATTGAATGTTCCCTGTTATCCTTGTGTCCCGTCATCACTGGTAGAAGCGAACTCCCTTTGCTTGTTCTCCACTTGACCCTTTACCTTCTAGGTTACTCTTTTCCTTCCATTCAAACTGCCTTCTCTCCTCTGCTTTCTGCTCCTGTGAGAGGAAGGGTTTCGTGATCCATAATCCCCCCCAACACTCAGCCCTGAGCTCCTGCCTGTTCCCTTTTCCTATCTCTCCCTGCATTTTGCAGCATTGTACTTGTTCAGTGATGTAGCAGGGTATTGGGGCAGGCTCCTGTGTGCTGTGCTGGCCCAACAACTCTTTGTCCCATTAATGCTGAAGGGGGTGTGGGTGTGTGAAAAGGGAGATTGAACCTCCAGCCCTTATTGACCAAGGGGGAGATAGGGCAGAACAGGGCAGGTGTGGGTGTTTTGGGCCCTTCCTCCCTTTCCTGTGGATGTTGTTTCTTGAAGTGAAAGGTCTGACTGAGAGGAGTGGAGCAGCAGCTCCTGTAGCTTCCCTTGCTGCTGGCTGTGGTGGAGAGAACTGGAGGAGTGTGTGCTGAAGTCCTATCTTAGTAAGAACAGCAAGAGTTCAGGCCCCTGTTCCAGGGCAGGGGAGGTCACAGCTTGCCCACATCTTGCAGCAAATGGTGTCTGTTACTGCTGCATGGAACTGCAGTTAGAGCTGAGAGGTGCCACATCACATCAAACCAATGCAGTGATTGTTCAGTGATTGACATGTTCTTTGAGGACATCATCCGTCAGCCCTCCTCACTGATGACATACTGCAGAGACGTTGGAGCAATCAGCAGTTTCCTCCAATACTCTGCCCACTGCAGACATCCCTGACAGCCAGAGAAACATGCATCTTGGTGAACAACCTCAGGAAAGAGGCTCGCTGTTGTCTGTACCTCGTTCTGGGACTCGCTGTTATGGGGCGTTCTGTTCTTAATCTGGCATAAAGAGCACCAAGGAAATAAAAATTAAAAACCAAAACAACACCAAAGAGCAAACAGCCCCAAAACCCCCACCCTAAACCTTTTGCAGTGCAAGTGAATAAATGTAGTGTTTTACCATCTCTGTTAGGTCCTTTTCAGCAGAACTCTCTATCAGCTGGTTGGTTTCTAGATATGACTAGCTCTGTGTTGCAGTCTGGGTATGGCTTGAAAGACTGACTTCAATGGATGTGACAGTCAGTGGAACTGATCTCCTTGGGCTCCTGCTTACTCAGAGCTTCCTTCCCGTGTACTGGAGACTGCCACAGGCTTCCCCGTGAGCAAAACTTTGTTCCTTGTCCTTACAGAGGAAAGTGACTTTTCAGTGATGTAAAAGGCCTTGGCTAGCAACGTAACGAGACAGACTGAAGCAGCGTTTCAGAGGTAAACGTTGCCCGAGAGATGTCTCTGTCCCTTTTTGAGCTGGGAAACAGTTTCCAGCCTCCTGTAACCTTACAGGCAGATTCTGCAAGCGTCTGCAGAACACCTGAGCAGAGACAAAACCCATAACTTTAAAAAGCGACAGCCCCTCCCTCTAAAAGTCTCTGAGCGCTGAGATAAGTGTCTGCAAAAATCAGTCATAGTACATTACAAAAAAGCAGCCCATCTACCTGAAAACTACTTGTGTTCTGTTCAGCCCTGCTTATTTTGGTAGGGTCAAGTGGCCTCTCTTGCCAGAACACATTATGCAGCCCAGTGACCTCAAGCGTCCTTTTCGTGTAAATCCAAAGAGGCTGTTAGGACAACTTGTCCAAACTCCTGAAATGCAAAAGTCCTTCAAGCTTCTCAAAAGGGAAAAAAAAGCCTTCTAACACGTGACAGTGCAGCAGCAACTCACTAAAGGCTGAGCTGAAGTTTCAAAAGGTTTTGAGTGTTATTACTGTCCCAATGATGGTAGTAGCCATCGAATGGTTGCCATGGCTGCATTTACACCATGGGCACCCTTTGGAAATAATGTACAGATCCCACATGTCATGAAGTTCAGGGTCACAGATTCCCCAGCTCTAACATCTCATTCCAATTTTTGCTTCTGGGACATACTATTTCAGGAGCCTTCCAAGACAGTTGTAATTTCCAGGTTGGCTCAATCCCATCATTATTTGCTGTGCAGGAACAGTAATTTGATTGGCATGCTGTCATTAGGGTCTTGCAGTCCCCATTGACACCTTCAGTCAAGGAAATAACATTTGGAAATGTTTTACTGTCTGAAGCTTTTTTCATGTATCATTTCCCAAGGCAAGGAGCAAGTGGTTGTAATTGTTTTGAGATCTGGGGCTTAATAGACATGGAGCAATAAATTCTGCTGAGGTCTAATAAACAGGACTGTAGAGTTGCTCTGGTTCATTTGCTAAGATTGCTTGCCCCAATTGATGGGAGTACAGCTCCTCTGGTACCAGCATGGTTATAGACTTGCAGTCAGCACAAAGCAAAGCCTTCTCTACCTCAGAAAACTTTACTGGTGCAAATATTCTCCTCTGCCCTTCTTCCCTCAGCCCCTGCCTTAGGAGAGGGCCTTCATTTCCAGAGGTCAGTCGATTCTCTGTAATCTAAATTGAAACTTGTCAGTATGGAATTGGTCAGTCATTGATTCTGTGACACCCGGTTCTGTATCATCAGTGCAAACACTTTCTCTCGACTTGGTCTGCATCCTGTTGGGTTTGCTCTTTGCATTTCAGGCAGTTTGGACTGTAAAACTACTCTGGCTTGGAACTGAATGATTTAGTTATAATGATACACCATCGTGATGCTGTGTAGGTTGCAGACACTGCAGGGAGCACGCTTTAAAGGAAAACCAGATTGGACTCACTGACTTAGAGAACACTTTATTGTAGACTTCTTAAAGCCTGTAGTCTGGGTCTGAAGTGGTCTTTCAAGTAGTGAGTTGAGAGAGTTGGCAGGGGTGTTGTCTTGTCTTTTCTGGGGTTTTGCTTTCCCCCAGAGATATCCTAGAACACTTAAGCCATGCAGAAGGTGAACACTTAGATTGCTGCCCACTTCCGTAGCTAAAGTACAAGCAAAGGGGCCGAAACAGAATGGAGTAGCAATGGCCAAAATTCCTTTTATTGAAGGAAAAGCTGCATTTGCTGAGCACCAGAATGAGAGAACTGAAGGTAGCAAGCTTGACCCTAACATCAAAGATCAGGATCCTGTATTGGGAATAATAGGGAATCTTAGGCTTGCAGTAGCATCGAGGGCAGGGGAAGAAGGTGCTCCCCCAAATCAGCCAAGAGCCTCTGACAGCAGCGCGTCTCAGAGGACCCCATCCATGCTGTGTGACTGTCATGTGCTTGATACAGGAGCTCACTGTTGTCCATGCTTCTCAACTCTCATTCCAGAGCCAGTGCACTCACTGGCAATAAATCTCTGCACTTCTAAATTTCAGAGGGAAAGCGAAACTGCCCGTCCAGGGGATTGCTTTACTGGTGGTCCATGCTGTGCAAAAAGGCCAGTGCGAGGCCCAATATAAACTCCTGAGTCTCCTTTGTGGAGTTGCGGTCTGATAGTTTGTGCCTCAAGCTTTATTCTCTTGCTGGCTCAGGCGAGGTGGAGAAGCATGTGTGATTGTGACTGTGATTGCTGTGCTAACCACAGTGTGTGTTCTCTTGTTTTTGTTTTCTGCTTTTTCACAGCAGAAGGGGCCCCGCCTCACCTACTCGACCTACCATAATCCGACCGGCTGAACCGTCCCTCTTAGATTTATAACTCGAGGCTGTAGACAGCTGGCGACGAACGCCGTGCTGGCGGCTTCCCCATCCCACCCTCCCTCCCACAGCCACAGTCACTCCTCTCATCCATCCCACATCTCCGCCTCCCACCACCCCTTCCTGGTGTGTCGTAAAGCACTTAGCCTAGTGATCGAGCTCTTCGTCTCCACTCGTGCGTCCTGTATTGCTTTGTGAGCGTAGAGTAGCCTTCATTCAGTGGCACGGATCCCTGAACTGCACAGGCTCCTTGGAGAGATCAGCTGCAGGGACGGCATTAAGTCCAAGTGGTGGCTGTCCGTCCGATTATTTCACCTGCCTGGTCTTAGCCTGGATAAGTGTCCTGCCTGCATCAGTTAGCTGTAGCACCTAGGACTGATCTGTAGCTATTTTCTTTTCTTGTAGTTAAGAAGACAAAAGTGTGACTTAGAAGAAAAAAAAAAAAAAAATACTGTCAGAACATGTGACACCGTTAGGAACAGATTAAATGTCCTGTGTAGTAGTTTGACTTCTAAGGTGCAAAAATTCACGTTGGGAACAGTGCAATCAACCTTCTGTCAATGAGGGAGGCAGGGAGATGAAGAAGGGGGGAACTCAATGGATCGGCATAGTCCTGCTAGAGTGAAGTCCGAGATAGCGCACACACCTCCGCGTGTGGGGAGCACGTGGACCCGCTCGAACACAGCTCCCCCAAAAAAACCGGGGAGATCCTGCTGGGGACACACTGGCTCCTGCCAGCAGTTGTCTCGCATCATCCTTTTTGGCTGACTTTCCTGAACCCAGCAGGGAGAAGGGGAATAGATACGCTGCTCCCCCCTTGCAAATGGACAACCAAGTGTTTTCAGGGAGTTCGCTGTGTAATGTTTTTGTTGAAAATATATTTCTGCTTTGAATAAGCACATCTTTCAGTGTTTTTTGGGTACTGTGGTGACTTCTTCCGTAGCCTTTTCTTCTTGCATGTGGATGGTACGTGTTTGGGGGAACTTGTAACTGTTGTTGATCACAACTCATCTTATGGTTTGATTTTTTTTTACTTTTCATGCTACATGTATTAAAAAAAAAAAAGACTTGAGAATTAAAAATATATTAACCCTGTTCATCTCAGATGTCATGTCTCTACCAGAGCTAAATGAGCCACCTGCGTTGCAGGCTTCCAAACAGGCCTGATTCGGGTTTAAGTTATCTTATTTCAGTGCTATTGCTCTTGATTTCTGTTGTGGATCCTCTGTTGTTCTGATGCTGGTTCCTTTCTGTATTTTTAACTATTGTTTTACTACTTCTTCCCCTTTCCCTTCCCTTCCCCTTTTCCTTTTTTTGTTTTTTTCCCTTTGTTTTTCTTGTCTTTAAACTCCAGCCGGCCGGGTAAGGCCAGTCCCTCCCGCCCAGAGAGCCCAAAACCACCATTTGACATGTAGGCCTGCTCCCTCTGAGACTCTTTGCCTGCCTCTTAGCTGTTCTGTCCTGGAATGGTCTGACTCGAATCTCTCACACTTGGCTTGTTTTGTTTGTATTTTGTGACACACACATATCAAATGTGATTGTAGTGAAACTGTTTTGTTGGTTTTTTTTCTTCCCAGCTGCTTAAAGGAGTTAAACAAGTATATTGTAGTAATGAGAAACATATCTTTACTGTTATAAATATCTATAAATATATATATATAAGATGAAAAATCTATATATGTCCAGGTGTTTAAAGCCATTTGTGCTTCCATGTGGATATTAGGAAATACT
Source organism: Limnodromus scolopaceus (assembly GCA_028565335.1). Lineage (NCBI taxonomy): Eukaryota > Metazoa > Chordata > Aves > Charadriiformes > Scolopacidae > Limnodromus > Limnodromus scolopaceus. Next base: position 6,868,614 of record JAOXNO010000008.1, read on the forward strand.
TAAGTAGGGAAAGAATATCTATATACATATATATATATATACACACACATCCAAACAGTTAACCAAATCCTGATGTTGAGTTTTTGAGCTGATTGTTAAATTCTCTGCTGTGTGCAGTTGGGTTATTGTATTACCCCAGACTTGTGGGTGAACTGTCTCAGTGCTGGTAGTAGCTGTGCTGCAGTTTGTGATCTACCTGTCACTCTTGTTTATTGGATGAAATAAACTCTCATTTCTGTATAATGAAGGTCTCCATGATGAGAATAAAACCATCTCTCTTTCTCTTGCTCTTTCTCTGGGTGATTTGCAAACTGTGTTTAATCATAACCTAATCCTTTCATCCCATAGAGCTTAAAAAGCTATGCATGCAAGCAGGTGCTGTCACTAATAGGGAAGGTGGAACAGATCTGCATCAAGAGTGGTGTCCAGGAGCTGCAGCAGAATGAAAAGCTTTGGTCAGATGTGGAAGGTGCAAAGGAAAATACATGGAGGCGCTTCAGTGGCTGGACGTAGAGGAGGTGGGAGTTGTGCACACACAATTGCTTGGTTCTGGAAAAGGTATTTTTGCTTAGGCTGTGTGTGGAACACAGCAGGGGGGGTGTTGAGTTGTAGTTTCTCTGTCAAGCGATGTCTTTTAGGCCCGTATCTGCAGAGCAGTCTAACCACAGTCTGACACACGTGGCCATCTCCTACCTGGAGCTTGCTTTTAGGCTCCCCTGGGTAAACCTGTTCCTGCTGTCCCCACGCCAAAACTGTGAGTGCTGCGGAGCTTGGATCGTGGTCACTGCTTCTCACAGTGACAACCACTTTTCTCCATAATTCCTGAATTTAGCATTGTCATCCCAATGACTGTAACAGATTCCTTAATCCCCTGTGTAACAGGGCTCCAGCACTGCTTCCGCAGGAGGAGACAAGGAGCTCTGGGGTTGCTGGCTTCTATCACTGCACTACTGGTGCCTTGGCTACAGCTGGTTCTGGGGCTTGTGCAATTTCCCCAGTACCTCTTAATAAGACTTCAATCAGCAAAAATATCCTTGAAGACTTTATTCATAGTCGATGAATAACTGGTGTGGGTTGAGAGAACAGACTAGATCTCTAGTGCTTCCTTCCTATGTGTGTTCTAGCTCTCCTGCGTGTTTTTATGGGTTCTAACTGCAGCTTCTACACAACTGAGACTGTTCTATTTTTTCCCCACCTCCCCTGCCCAGGCAGGATAAACTCCTGTCTGCTGATCCACAGCCCTGTCAAACAAAGTGTCCTCTCTGTGTAACAGCTGTTTCCTGTTACCTGATGCTTAACGCCTTTAAGAAGCATTTTTCTGTTTTGCCTCTGCACCTTGGATTTGAGGCAGTTCAATTAGTCCAACTTAAAGCAACAGTTGTCAGCTGAAGGGTAGTTTCTGCTCTGAATTCACTCAGAGTAAAGGTGGGGTGAGGGAAACACTCCTAAAGGGAGCAGGGTGAAAAATGAATCCGAAGCAAGGGTTTGGATGTGCAACGCTGGCCAAGAGAAACATCCCGGGCTTGTCAGCAGCCTGTCTACAGGAAAACATTCATGAAAGCTAACTGAAAAGGGCATCCATGCCAGGGCAGGTCTTCTTAATAAAGAACTCATTCTTCGCTCTTTTTCCTGGCCAAATTTCAAGGTGATTTGGACAGAAGAAATACATCTAGTCAGTGCCCATCTGAATAAGTTTATTCAGAAAGCGGATTTGTAACAGTCACCTCTACAACAGCCTGCAGACCTTCTTCACTGGTCTTGTCTCCTTCACAGTATTAGAGTAAAACACCCAATAAATATTTATTCAGTTTATAATAATGCTCTGTATTAAATCACAGCCCTGCCCCCATTAGTTATGATACAGATTTATGAATAGCCTGAGCAGCCTTAAACACTGCAAAAGGCTTAGTCTCTCTTTGAGGAATATACAGCATTTTACACAGATACACTATGTACACAACCCTGTGCAGCCAGGGGCTTGGGAGCCTGTGTCACTTGCATTGTACAGTAACAGACACCACTAGTGTCAATCAAATGAAAGGAGTTCAAGGAACAGCTTCCATCTTTCCCCTGTTGCCTTCACAGGAAAGTACTGTTTGTTCTGTGTACGCTTTTTTCAGTTGCATATGGAAACATCAAGACAAACCATTTTTAAAAATAAAAAAAACCCAACCCACAATCTGCTTCTGGCATTAGAAGAAAAGCTCTTTCTGCGGTGCTGGTGTAAAGCTTGAGCAACTTGGGCACAGAAGAAATGAACCGTCTCTGTTTTTGTTGTTGACAAACACAAAAACTGATACTGCATTCTTGTGCTTGCATTGCATCTTGACAAGAGGCAGTAGGTGCTGCTCCAGGCACCAGCCCAGCCCAGGGTGTTGGGATCGCACAGCTGTGACCCTCGGGTCCCTCAGACCTCCCCTGTGCTCTTCCTTAAAATGCCATTGCTGAAACTAACCCTCCTAAGAACAGGCAAATTTAGTTGCAGGACAGCTGCAGGCTGTTCACCTCATCACTTGCACACCCGAGGGATTTGCTTTGTGGCTGCTTCAGGGGGTCTCTCTCCTCCCACCACATTTTGTTTTCTCATTAGCATTAGAGCTACAGCTTCAAGGCAGAGCCAGGTGATGCCACTATTGCTGATGTATGTCCCAGGAACCTACCAGGGGGTACAGGACCTTGGATTCCACCTAATGCCCTCCTCACCAAAATAGGAGAGGAGGAAAGTTAAGTGATGGCAAACTAGAACCCCTAGAGTCCATAAATTCAAAACAAAGCATGTTTATTAAGTGGTTTCCTTTTACTTATTTCTCCCATTTGTTAAAATAAATAAAACCTTCAGACACATACAAGTGAAACACATCATCCTTCAAAGTGCAGTTACATTTCCACCCCACTCCCAAGAATCACATAAAGCTTTGTCAAGTAACCAAAAAGACTCAAAAGGCCACCCTGGGTCCCTTCCCCGAGCAATGAGAATCAATGGGGCTGACGCGTGGGCCAGGAATCTGCATCTTTTGGCTGTTCAAGACTGACCAGGCCAGTTTCAGATACAGTTGCAAGAGACAGGCTGCAGAAGAAAGTGGGAAATTTAAAGATACATAGTATGAAACAAAACCAACCTGTTTGTTTAGAGTCCAAAGAGTTTGTTACCAGAATAAGTTAGTTGCTTTGGGAGCCCTGGAAGGATCTAGGCCGATTACAGTCATGAGCAATGGATCAGAACCGCTGCTCAGTCACTGCTGTGAAGCTGGCTGCTGGCGGCAGAGTCTGGGACAAAGGATCAAGTCATTTTGCCCAAAGTCATGGAATCCCCTTCCCCCCGGCCCAGGTGAAGTGCTGGCACCAGCCACCTCCCAGGATTAGTGTGAGTCTGCCTGCCTCCAAGCACACCAAGTAACAGAAGAAAGAGAAAGGGAGGATGACCTCTGATGTTCGAGTTCCGTCTGAAGCAATCCCTCTTTTCTGATGTCTTTAAGAATCTGTTTTCACCAAGGGCACTGAGCAGAGGTATGGGCACGTACAAGTCAGATAAGTCCTTTCAGACTCATAGAAAATTGCTGTAATTAAGATTTAGCGCCACTTAAACTACCATGATTTTGACCTCATCGTTCTCATCAGCGCGGTAGAAGAAGGGAATGCAGGGGTTTTCCAGCAGGGAGCTCAGCCTCTCCTGAGGGTTCTGGATTTCTCTGAGAAGCTGCATTATTTGCTTTGCTGTGGGGTCCTCTTGGCTTGGCTGAGCAGCTTTACTGTCAATAGGGGAGAAACCGGATTGATGAAGAACAGCAGCCTCTTGTTCCGCTTCATCTGCTAAATTCACTTCTCGTAACCCTGCGAGGAACACAGACAAGGCAGGCAGGTGACACCCATCCACGCACAGCACCGAGATCTCGTTATTTCATTTCACAGAACGTGTCCTGGCAGCAGCTTACCTTCTCCATCGGTGGCGTTCAGTTCAATGCGCCTCTCCACTGGAAGAACGCTGTCGTTCTCGCTCGCCAACAGCTCTGGGTTCTGAGCGGCTGCTACGTACTTGCTGTACCATTCATTCCTTTCCCTGACCAGACGCATCACTAACTCCTGCAGCTCCAGGAGTTTCATCTGCACCAAAGTAAAGGAAAGCCTATGAAACGTGCACACAAACACTGCCCTATAGGTTGCAGTCCTGCCTCCATCACAAATTAGCAACCTGACAGTTAAAGTTAGCTGAAGAACACCACGCAAAGGTTTGGACTGTGCAAATGCTCCCCAGGCCTGCACCACTTGGAGCAGTACTACAGAAAAGATTCCTTGCCTTCATCTCTTCCTTATCCTGGGCCAATCTGCTGATGTACTCCTCTTTCTCCTGGTGCCGCTGTTTGAGGATAGCCCTTTGACTCTGGTATAATGCAATATACTCCCCTGGAATACAAGAGAAGCATAAGGGATAAGCGTTAGCAAGACTGGGGTATAAGCCTTACGGTGAGCATAGAACTATGTGGTATGAGAATCCAGCAAATCCAGCCCCGGATTGGGGATCCAGCCTAGTTAGGCAGCAGCAGGAGACGAGAACTGCTTGGTAGTTGGAAGACTTCAGCTCCAAAAGCTGATGGGGTCCTTCTGTTCCCCAAATAAATAACACACTGATCCAGCTTCAGCTTGTGCTGGTGTTGCCTAAACATACCAATGGTGTCTGTTTCCCCGGAGAGCTGTATGCAGCGATGTTCTAACTCTTCCAGCCGTTCCTTCAGATCAGCTTTCTCACACATCAGGTCTGTGAAACGGGACTGAACACAAGAATTGGTATCAATCATCTGAGCTGCTCATGCACAGAGAATCCCTGTGTTAAAGACAACACCCTCCAATCACATTGGGCTGAGCCTAGGAACAAATCTTGCTGCTTTTACAACTTGTCTCCAATTTAACGCTAAAAAGGAATAGAGAGGAGACTGAGAGCTAGAGGTGGTGTAAAAAGGCATCTCTGCATGTTGGGAAGCAGAAGGGCTGATGAAACAGAGTGCCTTTTAACCTCATTGCTGGGACAGCCCAGTTCTGGTGATACTTGGCTCCAAGACTGCAATCACCTGCTTCATCCCAGCAGGGTGAAGATACTCAGTCTGGTTTTCAGCTATTTCTTTAGAAAGAGACCACAGGTCACTGTTATGCCCTTATACTCACAGTCTTTGGGGGTGGGAGGGGAGTTACTGCTGCAAGCTTTCCTGTGCTGAGACAAGCAGTGATAAACTTTTTAGGAAGTAGCTTATTATGGAACATCTACTTATTCCCCTACAGTCTGTCTGTGTGTGCTGTAAGAGTGTGACACCAGATCAAACTCTAGCTGAGCAGCATAGCAGGGCTGAAAGAAGGTGAGATCCTTTGCTTACCTGTAGTTTCTCCATAGCAGTTTTCAAAGCCTCATGGACTTCCACTGGAACAGTATCCATGGTGGAACCTGGAAGGAACACAGGTAATTTACAGTTCCTCCTTGGACATGATGCACTCACAAAGCCTGTAGCTGTGTTTCAGAAGCCAGAGGAGGTGGCAGAGCCATGCCTGAGCCATGCCTCCATATTCACTCCATATCCCCAAACTGCACAAAACTCTTACCTCCCGCCAGCGTGACGTTGTGTTGCTGCTCCTGCCTAAGAGCTGCTATTTGCTGCAGGAGGCTTCTGCACTGCTGCTTCTGAGCAGCCAGCTGCTGCCTCATGTTCTCTCGCTCCTTCTCCACTTGGGACATGGCAGATGTCAAGAAAGCAACCTAAGAATTCCAGAGTACGCACATTAGAGCTTCCTCTGTGTGAGGCATGATCAATGGTCCATCTCAGGACAAACAGAGTAACATTTCACCTTATTTTATTTATGGGTACAAAACCGAAGTACTCAGTGACTGCCCTGGAACTGAACCAAGCAGCAACTACTCCATCTTTTCTCATTCCCAAGCAGTACAAATACGCAGGTTAAATACTAGCTCCCATGATATCTGTTTGATGACAGTGTTTTCCAATTATGACTCTACTTACACAAAAATCTAGTAGATATTAGTCAACACCATTTCCAAACTGCCTCCCAAACTAAAGAGAACATCATCATCACGATTAGAGAGCTACTCTGCCAGCTGAGTTGTCTTCATTATTAAAGCCAGTGCCAGAGTTCCAGCAAGGATGCTGCAGAAGTCTTGCGGTTTTTGCTGCTATGCACAAGGAACTGTTGCCTTCCCTCATTACTGCACCTCCATTGGTAGGAATTACAGCTGATCGACAGCCCACTCCATGCACCCAGTGCAACCTCTCTGCAATTTAACCTGCCTCCTTTCCTAGACATTTGTTCAGAACTAAAACCAGAGGCTTATCTACCCGTTAAGACTCACCATTTCTTCATGGCTTTCAAACTTCTCTGGGATCACAAATGAAGACTTTTGGATTTCTTCAGTCATTGCTTCACTTTCAACTCCATCTCCTGTAAAAGCAGGGAGGTGAACAAGGAGGTAATACCCCAGAGAGCCCAGCTCTGCCTCCTCCCCGAGACCAGCTGCAGCTACTCACCCTCTAGTCGGTGCAAAACCCTGCCATCAAGGTCTGCTGCCAACTGACTGATCTGGGCCTGCAGCTCTTTGTTTTCCTTAGCTACAGCTTCCAGATTTTCCTGTAAGGGAGAAGCAGAAGTCACTGAAACCTGTGCAGGCCAGACTGCAAACAGCGACTACATCTTCAGGCAGTAGCACCACATGCACAAAAAGCAATGCTTCTGCTTCAGGCCAGGATCATTCACCTGTATCGCACAGGATGGAATCACAGAATCACAGAACAGCCCAGGTTGGAAGGGACTGCCAAAGATCATCTGGTCCAACCTTTTGCTTAATTAATACTTAATGCAGGTAAGCACTTTTCCTCCCATCTTTCACTTGCCCCTTTCTACTGTTACCTTGGTCTGCTGCAGCTCTTTCAGATGCATTTCCACTGTCACCTTCCCCTGAACTTCTTCATGCTGTAGCCGATCCATCAGCTGTGTCTGCAGCAAGTACTGTTTGTGCAGTTCCTCCTTCTCGGCAGCCAGCTGCTGGTAGGCCACGGTGTACTGCTGTAAGTGGCCGTAGTACTGGTCCCGCTGCTCCTGCAGCCCCCGAGCCTCCTGTGTTTTCAGTTCCAGCTGACACAACAAGATCAAACCACCATATCAAACCATTTCTGCCAGAAAAGCTGATCTGTGTGACACGATCCAAGCTGTCAACATTACCCCAAAGCCACCAGCTAGGCAGGCAGCCACCATCTGCCCCCACATGCTGGTCCCTCACATCAGACAGCAGACGATGGGGGAAGGTTCCCAGCTTGATCATTACAATACCCATTTCCATCCTTCCATCAAAGTTGGGAAAGTTGCCAGCAGTTTGCATAAACTGCTCCGTGTCTGCCCTGCCATCCCAGTGGCTGTTGCTTACCGTCTCTTTGAGGTCCCCCAGGTTCTCCTGCAGCTGCCCGAGCCTCTTGGCCAGCTCTTTCTTTACATGTTGCTCTGACTGTAGGGCACTTGTAATCTCCATGTTCTCATTTGTCTGCAAGACAAATGCCACTGTCTAAGGAAATTGCCCCAACCAACATAAACCTATACTCTCAATAAACCATGTTCCTTCCCAATACAACAGGGTGCCATCCCTTGTGGCATTCTGGGGAGTAACCAAGGGCCATAAATTTGACTATTCAGGGCAGTAAATAACTTACAAAAAGGTTCAGAAGACAGAAGAAGAGCAAGGAAAGAGCAAGGGGAATCAATGCTGGGACAGTGCCAAGAAGAGGCCTGGCACATCACACAGCCTGTCAGCTCCAAAGCAGATGGGTGGTATGAACACCCCAAACAGAGCCACAGACATTCAAAACCAAGAAGAGTTCAGAAAGGACTAAAGAAAAATTAGTGGCTAGACCATGTGTCAGTTTGCCAGGACCCCAAAGGGGAAGCTGTTACATTGCAAGAAGCAAGAGTAAGGACTTAGCTCCAGGATGGATACGAATAAGAGCAGCAGGAGAGAAAACTGCTGAGAACTTCTTCCTCATGGGCAAATACAGGGAACAGAAAATGGAAAGGGTCAAAGGGTAGGAGGAATAATCAGGGAAAGAAATAGCCTGACTGCCAGGGGATGAGAGGGACAGGAAACTGCTCTGAACAAAGGTATTGGTTCATCTGCCAGAGCACCCGAGGGAGTAAGGGATTACAGGGAACCTCCTGGCATGGCAATATGGATCACAGAAGTTGGAGCATCCATAGCCTCAGAGGACAAGACATAGATAATGTTTCTACCAGTTTTTTACATCTGTGCTACGGAAGGATTGCACGAGGGAGGGAAGCAGTGGGAAAAGATGCACGAAAGAAACATACCAGTTTCACAAACCCGTTCTGCAGCTCAGCCAGCTGCTCCTTCAGCTCCCGATTTTGGCTCAGTGCCCTGCTGATTGTGGCCTTGTCACTCTGCATGTCCTCCAGGATCTGCTGCCTGTCCACAGACTCCTCGTTGTAGCGCTGCACAGCCTTCTCGAGCTCCAACAGCCGCTCCTCCTGCTCCCGGTTGAGGTGGCTCAGCTGCTCATTGTCCCGGACCTGGGCCTGGAACTGCCCATGCAGCTCCTCCTTCTCTTGCTGCAGCCGCTGGATCTCTTCCTGCAGACTCAACTCAGCGGCCGTGGGCCCTGCTGGTGAGGAAGGCTCAATTTCCATGGGCTTAACTGCTGAGGAAATGGAATCAGAAGCAGCTCAGTCAAAGGGCTAAATGACTGTGTAACGCACATCACTATTACAGACATAAAGCAAACCCCAACCTATAGAGCTCTGTGACCCAGAAGGTGTCACCAGCTGCAGTGTCCAATCCTGACTGCAGGCCATCGAGAGGAACGAAGGGACCCCAAACCCAAGAACAGCATCCTGCTGTGTGCCGCTGACTCCCTCAGCCCCAGCAAGAGCATCCTGCCTCCTCAAACTCCTGGGCCAGAGAGGCTGGCAGTACAGTCAGGTGGGTACTAAAGACATAAAGTCTGCTGGTCAATTAGTTGAAGTAGTTCTTCTGTTGTTTGGTAGGATGAAAGGTTTCTTAGGGTCACCAGACCTTCAGCTGCCTTCACAGCTTCAGAACATCAGACCAGCTTGCGCCTCTGTGCAGAAGTTCCTGCACAGCGGGGACAGAGTTAACCCTCTGGTGCTCTGCAGTGCGAATGAAGCCCCATGTAGGAAGCCATACCTGATTTGTTCAACAGCTCTGTAATATTGGCTTCCAGCTCCCGAATTTGGGCCATATACTTCTCCTTCTCCTCTGCCATTGTGTGGACCTGCAAGGCCACACAAGTGAAAGTTAAAACAACGGTCATGGTGTATTTACTCCCACCTGGGCCTGGCAAAAGCAGCTGCGATGCTGCCCCTGACGTTACCTGCTCAGAGAGCTGCTGTACCCGCTGCTGCCAAACGCTCCGCTCCTCCTTCAGTTTCTCTACATACTGATCCCTTTCTGCCTGGAGCTGCTGAAGTGACTCCGAGAGCTGTCCAAAACAAAATAAAACACAAAGAAAATCGTATTGGCTAAATTAAATTGGCAGTGACTGCTTAAGGGATAAAGCTTGAAGAAGCCAGTGTTAATGCAAAGCTCAGAGTGCGTTCTTCTGCCACAGAAGTTTCTTTACGGAAGTCAAGATTTGGATCATATTTCATAAATATGAAATTTTTTTTTATATATATGTATATATATAAAATATATATAACCTCACCTGAGCAACCTGGGTTTCCAGGCCCACCTTCTCTTCCAGTGCCATCTGCAACTGCTGGTTGGCATCCAGACTCCCTGCCTGATTTGAGAACTGCCAAAAAAAATCAAAAAGTTATGGTGAAATGTTAATACTCAATTCCTGTGTAGCCTTTCCCCTGATAGTAACCTGCCACATGATCCACGTTGTAACCTTCTATAGCCCTTTAAAGTGCTCCAATAAAAAAAAAAAAAGCAAAGCTTAGATTTTAGCCCTGTAAAACAGGCTGAACTGGGCATCTCCTCCCTACCAATTTTATGTTTACTTCTTTTTTTTAACTAAGAAAATGTGCTTTAATCAAATTATTTGGCTCAGAAACTTTGTGCATTTCCAGAATCTGAATTATACAGCCAGATCAGATGGTATAAAAGCTTGTGACCTTAAAAGTTGTCAAACGTGTCAGGAATTTAAAGCCAATGTCTGGCACATGTCAGTGGGCTAAGTAGCAAGGCTGGTTCAGCTGAGACACAGTACTTTTCCTAGAAGAGTAGCAGTTGGCTTGTTTTCAAGGGTAACTTAAGCCACTGTCTGGGGGAAAAAAAAAAAAGGCAAGGGGGAAACCTAAAAAAAAAAAAATAAAGTTTCTTGCCTCACAGGCTCACCTTAACACCAAGCTTGACTCTGAACTGCTCACAGCTGGCTTCAAGAACTCCCTTTCTAACTGGCTGCTTCTCTTAACATTCCCCATCTGACCCTCAAGTTGCCATTGCCCAACTCAACTGGATTCTCAGGGAGACTAGACAACAACTGACCAAAACGCTGCACAGGGACAAGCAGGAAATTCACTGTATTTCACACTTGGTATGTTCAGTCACCCTCTCGTGCTGCATAACATTCTTTTAGCAGACCAGTGCCACAATGTCTTTCAATCTACTGCTCCTGCTCCTTAGAATATAGACTTTCTGTTCCTCAGAGCCCTCACCGAAAGCCTTTTACTAAGAGGATGTCTTGATGGGATTTTGCTCCTTCTTTTAAAAACAAGAGCTTTTGTCAGAAGGACTGTCAGAAGCAAAGTCTTACAATGATCAGCATGATCTACGCTCACATCCCAGGAATATTATGGTTACCTGTTGAATCATCAGTTCAGCCATTTCCAGTTTCTTATGTAAATCCTCCATATCCAACTTCATAGCTGAGTTCGCAGAAACCAAGGAGTGAACCTTCTCTGACAGCTCCGAATTCTGCTGCTTTATTTCCTCGCTACTTTTGCTGGAACAAACAAAAAATTACAGTGGCATCACTATATGTACTCTGGGACTGCTGATGTCCATGCCATAAATTTACAATCCAGTCCTTCATAGCAGTTAGAATCAGAGAAATCACTTCTAGTGACTTTTTTTATTATTTAAATTGAATACCAAACCTCCCAAGTGGTCTGTGCCCCTTGTTGTGTTTTGTGGCTCTACTAAGAAAAGCCGTGTCACTCTGCAGTGACAAGCAGAATGGACTTACCTCTGCTTGTACAGTTCCATTTTCAGGTTGTCTCGTTCCTTCACTAACTCTTTATTATGCTGGAGAAAAATGAAACGATTGATTCATCCACAGACTTTAGCCAAACAAGTAAGATGTTAAAAAAATACTTTATTACACCTTTAGCAGATCAGCTGAAGTGGAAAAGGTCAAAACTTCGGCAAACTCCTCAGGATGGATTTGCTTAGAACCTCTTGAATTTGCCAGGAATGAGTCTTGTTCAGTCTTTTCAAATGTGAGGCTACTGACTGAACATGAGGTTATTTCTGCAAACTTCTGGATTAATATCAATACTAAAGTGTCTGTTTGAGGGAGACCCTCCTGGGACATGGTCTCAGTGAGGATTCTGTTGTGCAGAGCTGGCAGGATTAATAAAGAAAAGTGCCAGACCTGAAGACAGCAACAGGACCATGTGATTAGTGGTCACAGAAACCTGAATGAAGTTTGCCTTGATCATGGAGAACACAGGGCTTTACAAGGTTAATTAACAAGGTTAATTTCTGCCTCTTCTCTAAGCAGGGACTACAGACTTTGTAGTAGTGTCGTGACAAGCAAATAGCCAAAGGCAAAGCTGCTGGTTAAGCATAAACAGAGGTGACTCTTACCTTCTCTGACTGTTTTTGCTGCATAGAGATGGAGGACAAAGTACGTTCTAGCTCTGATACCCTCTGGCGAGATGAATGTAAACGAGCAGCCAGGTTTTCAACTTCTCCTGAACAAGTCAGAGCAGAGTCAGTCAGTTGAGTCTAGACCACAAAGAGCGTTTGGGAACTGGCTTAACAGCACTTTCTACTTTGTCAACAAGCTCTTCAGGCCCCACAGAGCTTTGTAAATCAGTAGACCTGGTTCCACTCCTGGCTCTAGAGGTGAATCACTAGCGACTCTGGGCAGAAAAGCTCTCTGTAACTACCTTCCTTACTTTTAGAAGGAGATGATGAAACTTCCTTTGCAGAACAATAGACAATGTGTTGTTTGGTTGGAGTTTTTTTTTCCCTAATAGAATTGCTCAAATTTAATTCAGAATGAAAGGCTCGAGTAAAACCTAGGTTAACATGACAGCTGTGTGGGAGGGAGGGCGGAAAAAAGGGAACAAAGTTTTAAAAGAATCAAAAAGTCAGAAAGGAACAGTCTGGGGTAGTCACCAGGCCCAAACAGGGCTGACAAGGCTTTAGTGATGCACAAAAGAACCTCAACTGCCATGGGATCAACATGCTCCAATTTTGGGGCAGCTACAATGACAGACGCAGTGACAGTGCCAAGTATTGCTCATTAGGGAGTCGGTGACTGTTGTGAGCTGGCTGCCAGGAACTATCATGCCTGTGACTTGAAATCCACAGTTTAACAACAGCTTGAGCCAGAGCGCTCACATCAATTACCTGATTTCTGCCGTGCAGCTTGCTGAGTATGTCCAAGGGCCGTCTGCAGCTCAGACTTCTCAGAAACGAGAATTCCAATAGTCTGGATGTGAACCTTTGGGAAAGGAAAATCAGCTCAGCGCAAAACTTCTTTGCTTGTAACTGCAACGTCACTGATGCCAGAAAAGGATAATTCCGTAAAGGCAAAGAGCTCTTGCAGGGAAGTACAGCCTGGCTGAGTGACTCCCAGTTTCCCTGAAGGAATGGACTCATGGCTTCCAGGATAAAGACTATGAGTGGTCAGTGATCCAGAGATCAGCAGAAGCCAGGGGATATTACTGTAATGGAGGCTCTGTCTTACCTGTAGCTGTTCCCTCAGTGCTGCTTGCTCCTTAGAGAATTTCTGTTCAAACTCCTTCTTTTCCTGCATAAACAAATGATGCCTATTCAGCACAAAAATGTAAATAGTTAACCCTTGTTGATTTATGTCAAATTCAAAAAGCAGCGATTCATTGGTAGTGCCTCCAGCACCTAAATGACACGAGTATTTTTAAAGACATACTTCAGTCTTCCATTAATTGAACTCCTTCATTACTTATCCATCCTAGAATGGCAGTGACAGCACAGCGCAATCACTGTGAGCATAAACGTGGCAGTGTTTGGAATGCAAACTACTGGCAAGGATTTAAACTGTGATCCCCTGCCTCCACTGCACTCCTCCAGTACTGGAGCATTTAAATATTAGCTTCTGTCTAAATAAGCAGGCTACCTGCCAGGCCTAACTCAGGAAGTCAAAACATTCAACCTTATGCTATAAATGAAACTGAATCTAACACAAGATCACGTATGCCTGTGCCACAGTCCACTCTGCTTTCTGCTCCTCAGAGAAACTGATACCTATTTCTGTATCTATCCAAAAATAGGACACACTTTACCTTCTCCAGCTGATTCATTGCTTCTTGGTTCTGCTGTTTCTATGGAAGAAAAAATGATGTGCCAGAATTAAGAGAAAATACTCTCATACTGCTGAAACGCATTTTCACTTTAATCAAGTAGGATACGTGCCCAATTACTGCAAACAGAATTTCCATTATCCTTTCTGTAGAAGAGTAGGAAATTCACCTTAGCTATTAAAAATACTAGATTTGGGTCTTCCTTCACAAATATACCTAATATGCCAGGTATGTTTTCCATTGCACAGCACATATTACCATAGTTCTTCTCAAACACCACTACTGAAACCCCTGTATGTTTGTATCTGAGCATCCACCAAATTCAGTTGAACTTACACCCCACATCTATGAAATTGATTGCAGCAATCCTGGTGTAGCAGGATCATCACCAAAAAAGCTTTTTTTAAAAAAAAAAAAACAACAACAACAAAAAACTGCCCCAAACCCAAACAAAACCCATAGTCTTTTCCTTTAACTGAGACCTTAGATCTTTATCCCACTTCACAACTGGCCTTTAAGTCACGCAGAGCCACACTTGTGCTGGCATCTGCAGAAGGTGAAGACAAATGCAGAAAAAAGGGATAATTCTGTCCCTGCCAATTTCGATCTTATGGGGATTGTTGACTGTACACAGCTCAAGACCAGGCTGGATGGGGCTTTGAGCAACCTGGTCTGGTGGGAGGTGTCCCTGCCCGTGGCAGGGAATTGGAACCGGATGATCTTTTAGGTCCCTTCCAACCCGAACCATTCTATGATTCTATGATCTTTAGACCAAAGCGGCAGCTCTCTGTCCAGGCTGCACACAAATTGTGCTGCTCTGTTTGCCATTTGCTGTTGTTGTCCCCTCGGCAGTTTTCTCACAGATGCTTCAAAAGTAACTATATAATTAGTATTTTTCCCCCTTCCCAAAGAATGCACATTGGCTGAGCTGTTTCTTCACCACTACTGCTTCAATGTATTTTGTAACACAACTGCAGATGGAAGGGTGATGAGTTAGAGGTTTTGAATCTAGCAATGCCAGTGCACAACATAACCAGGAAAATCAAAGACAAGACCACAAATGCAGCAAAGGCCCTACACAGTTCCAGAAAAGCAAACAGAAAAGCAAGCAAACAAGGAGAATCCTGGCTGGGCAGTGCACTACACCAGGTACCTCTGCAGCCCAGCTAAAAGACAAAAATAAACAGAATGGAATAAAAATAACCCAAAACCAAAAATAAAACAACAAGAGGGGTCATGGGGTACATTGGGAAATGCTGAATATGGGGAAAAGTGTAATTTGAGAGAGGAACAAAATGAGGAAAAGTATTTTACACAAGAAAGGCTCTTTTCAAACTGAAACAAGTCCACTTAGCTGCATTTCTTGCAGTGTTAAAGCTGAAAAGCAGCAGCAGGAATCCATGCAGGCCACAGGACAAAGCAGTTCATTCATCGTGCCAAGAGAAGCTGAGGATATGATCAGAAACCAGCCCCAGGCTCTCTCTCAGACCTATTGCTCCCACTCTGCTGATATATTTAGAACAGCATCACCACCTGCAGAAAGGAGGTCTTCACGCTGCTGCCAGCACCAGAATTCTGTGTTTCAAGGATTCAGACCAGGATCAGAAATAGCTGTTTTATCAGGATGCTTATCATCCAGGGCAAGCACGATGAGATCAACAGAGCATGCTTAAATGGAAACAACAAAACTCTGTTTCTTGTCCCTCAGATGAGCCAATACATTCAAAAGTGGCCTTAGACTTTGATCCTCTTAAGCGGTTTTCCATACAGCCCATTTTGTTTCTGACAAAGCGCTGTGTAAGCAGCCTTCCTTGTGGCACTGTGAGAGAACCCATAACCTCGCAGACACCCAGAGAGCATGGAGGAGCAGCAAAGACAATGTCAAACTGGTTGGTTGGATTGTTTCTTACCAATTCCTCTATCTTTGTAACGAGCTGTTTGTTAGTTAGATTGCTGGAATCCAGGGCTACTGCCAGCTCCTGGTAACGTGTCTGATGGGCACATGCAGATAGGAGAAAAGGGAAGGAGCAGAAGACAAGGAGGGGAGGAAAAAAGCATTAATTAAAAAGGACAGAAAAATAAATCATTACCACAGTTTGATACAATTAGATTCTCCAAACAAAAACAAAATCTATGGTTTCAAAAAAAGCAGCCAGGATGTGAACATATTTTATCCATTTCTATCAAGGCTTCATTTTGACATAAGTGAATGAGAAATAAGTGCAGTTGCATGGAAGCCAGACTATCCCCAGTCCCCAAACTGGAAACACCTCTAACACCTGCCTCCTACTGTAGATCACAACTCCCCAGTTACAGCACAAGACAACAGTAGACAGCGGTGTATGTGAGCTGTGCATTCAATTAGGTCTCATTAACACTGCTGTAAACACAGAGTCCCAATAAGCAATCAACAGTCACAAATAAGAAAGAAGAAATAGACTGAGAACAACTTACTTCCATTTCCTTAATATTTGTAGAAGAAACAGCACTTTCCCCATTCACATACGATGTAGACTAGAAGTAAAGCAGTCAAGTAAGTCAGTTTTATTCCCCAAGGCAACAAATGACTATTAAGTAAGAACAGACTGTCATAATACTACTTCTTATAGCACCTTTCACTTCAAATAACCCCACACAGGCACAGAAAACAGACTTTTCTGGCTAAGGATAGATGCAGACTCCCCCTGTGACAAGCTGATGTGAATTATGCAGATTGACTTAGATTCTTTTCTACTAAATCAAGAATACATCTTTCCATGAATACATGCAGTTCATTCATCCCACTCTGCTCTTCTTCCTACTGCTCAATTTCTACATTCCTAAAACAGGACTTTTTGCTTCTCAATGCTTAAATACTGTATTGTTTAGTAGGATGAGACTGCAGACACCTCTGAGACTGAAGAGTGTTTTCTTGAGCTGACTGCTTAAAGCTCCGCATCAAACACCAAGAGAATTATTAGGACAAATGGATCCAAACAAGGCCGTACCTGAGAAACCAGGCCATTGAGTTGTTCAGACAACTGGCGGAGACTTTCTGTTGATGAGATAGACCTGGGGACAAAGAAAGACCTCACAATGAAAATTTCTCCCAGGGAACTGCCCCCCAGTCAGACCAGCACTGGGGAGGAATAAAAACTTTATTTGTTGGACACTTTGGGATCATGTTGCAAAGCTGTCTGATGAACAAACAGACACTCACCTGTTCTCATCCAAAGCATTTTTAAGATCCTCAGCTTCATGAATCTGTGGATTGAAACACAAAAATTTACAAGCCTGTAAAAGAAGATGGGAGTCACATTTGCGAGTGTGTCGCTAAGACTTGATTACATCTGGGGCTCAGGTTCCACAGCACCTGTAATTACTGCTTCCCAAAGAAAGACGGACTTAAAACCACCAACTCAGTCCTGGCTTACACATCATTTCCTAGTGGTGTGAGCCCAGGTTTCTTGGAATGGAGAAACTTAACTGTTACAGGCTTTACGTTTGCTGTTACTACTTATCAGTTTAATCAACACTTTGCATTGCTGGAAAAAACTTCAACTTGAAGTAGTGAAAGGGAACGTAGATTGGTCTGACTGGAGACCTTCTGTCTTACTAAGGGCACTTTCTGCTAATGAAACGAGAGAGAAAGGGAAGGAAAACAGCAGCTTTGGGAGATGCAGGGGCCCATGGACACTACTTCTCTGCTCTCACAGATAGATGATGACTAGATGGAGAGTGGAGAATGTAGTATTTTTAACAGGAGAAGATCTAAACTAGTCATGTCATATTTATAAAGATCATCTTTCTCAGAAAAAAAAGGTGGTATTGCTAACCAGTGTTCAATGGTTCAATGGCAATATTCATGATGATTCACAAACCTGCGTCAGCTGCATGCTCCCGGGAGCAGGCAGAACAGAACCACAACTAGGTAGACTGTTGCTGTTAGATAGCACAGGGACATCGGTAGCAAGCTGTTCAGCGTTACGAGTGGCAACATCACTGTCAAAGTACGCCTGTCACAAAACACATCACAGGGATTACAGCCTTCATGCAAAATGAATGAAAACACACGTGAACACATCACCTTGTGATCTGCCTGTGAAAACTAGACAGGGGTGAACAATCAATCATTTAGAAACACGTGGAAGGGAATCTGTGTTCTCCCCAGAGCAAACAGGGGACTGCATCGACCCACGAACAAATGCTGTTCCAGACCTGTGCCCTCTCAGAGCCAGTCTGAAGAACCTGTGTCCCACAATCAAACTCACTTCTGTGACACGGGGCAATAACGTCACCCAACTCCAAGTTCACCCACTAGATTTACTGCAAAGGATTCACCAAAAAAGCAAGTGAGGGCAAAGCTTTTGAAGGGTGGTCCCTCTGTTTTGAAAAGCACTCCCTTCAAGATGTGTCTGGGGAAAACACGGATCACTGTGTGCAAATTAAGATGGAAAAGAACAGGTTAGTGACTACTTGAAAACTGGGTTAGTCAAACTCAAACACTCCATCTAAAACTCAGAGAAGTTTGTGGCGTGCCATGACCCACAAGTTTAGAAACAGGACATTTGTGAACAGGCCAAACTCAGGGGGGCTGGGAGCAGGTGCCTGTGGCCTGGCTGGGGCTATGAATGCCATGACTACAAGAATCTAAATGGAAAAGAGAAGGGCCAAAAAACTATTTCTGGACAGCAATGCAAGTTCTCATCCAGCCTTCGCAGGAGGATGAACAGCATCTGCTGACACCTCTACCAAGGCACAGTGACCTGGGCAATGTCATCTACCTTGTACAGCATCAGAGCCATAAAGGCCCAGAGCAGCATTCTAGTGTTTTATGGCAATTTGTTTTATTTCATCATCGGGTTCCAGTAAGTCATCATTTAACAATATTTACAAAGCAAATGAGATAACCTTTCAACATTCAACCCCAGTAATATATTGCAGCTCTCTGCTCTTCCAGCTGAAAGAGCTCCCTCTTACTTCAGTCACTTCCTTCTTGGTGCTGCACAGGAAACAAGAAATCTTTCTCTTGGCATTCCCTGTTTACCTGCTCAGCACTTCACTCGTGAATCAAGCAGCAAGGAGGAAATACAGTAACAGCGAAGACAGATTTAATGAAAGCAATAAGCTGGAAGACTGCAGAGGGAAACAAATAATTTTCTCAGTTTCTTTTCAGCAAGACAGATACCTGTGCTCTCATGAAGCAATATAGGAAGGCCAGGAGTTCCCTTACTTCCTCCAGCTTCAGGCTACTTCACCTCTACTGATTCAGACACTCATTTATGTAGAACATTAGATGGACAGAAGGAATATCTTCCCCCATACATCTCAAAAATGTTTCCTTGATTTTTTTCTGATCATGACATTATTTTTGCTTAACGCTTCAAGATGCAAAAACCAGTAATGTGCCTTAACCACGAGAACTTCTTCCTCTAGTTTCGAAATAAAAAAAAAAAAACCACCACCAAAACCGATTTGAACAGCTGAATTTGTTGGAACAAGTTAGGAGCAAAGCGATTATCTTCTAATTTCTAGTCTAAGTTCTAATAATGTCGAGTAAAATGTTAGTAATTCTGCTCAGCTTAGCATATAGAATCCATTTACTTTCACACAAAGGCTCCTATTTTGTTGGGTTTTCTGTGTTTCCCAGCCAAGAAAGCTGGAGTGGGTGAGATGGGAGGGGTCTGCCTCGCATTAAGACACCAATGGCAGCAGTAGCTGAGATACTAATGATCAGCTTTTCTGCCCTATTAGCATCAAGTGAGTTTCTGAACTCACTGACTCAGGATTTTTACAAGCTGGCAATTGAAAAGAGAAACCTTTCTTTCATTACATATTGCAATTAAAGATTAGTTTTCAAAATATTCCTAAAACCCAAAACACAATAATCCAATCCACAAATTCCATAACAGCCAATTGGATCAAAATATCTCTCCATGCCAAAGAAGCAGAGAAAAAAATGGGAAAACAAGAATGAATAGAAGTAATAAATTCTACATTTTCAGAACAGGACTAAAACTGAAGACACAGGCAGGTCTTCCCTGCAAGATCAAATGCCCTCTCAGCAACAGTGATGGACCACCCATTTTCATCTCCCCCTCCAATGTGAAATAAGTCTCTTCCTCTGAGATCTAACTTATGCTGAGCTTACGAGTATTAAATGAAAATACTCCCCATGACAAGAGCGAAATTTTAATCAAAACATGCTTTCTGCTGGAACATCCAGCACCCTCACAGCCTGCAGTAAGTCTTCGTGTCACTCAAGTTCCACTGATTATCAACCTACAGGTCCAGGTGGAGGAACTCTCTGCTGTTCATTCTGTGCACTGGACAGAACAGCTGCTGTATTATCACACAAAAAAAAAGGAGAAAAGGGATACAAAGGCAATTCAGAGTGAATTCCATTCCTCCTTGCAGCTTCCACTGCATCTACCTGGTACCCCTGGTGATTAGTCCAGTTATATTTATTGCTGGAGACACATGGATATGCAGAAAATATAATAATGAGTTACTTTATGACAACTAGATTGTAACAGTGGTAGGGAAATAAGCTACCAAAATGATGCAAGTGAAATGAAAAGCAGAGCTTTGGTACAACAAAATTGGAAGAAAATTCTGGGCTATGAAGTTTGACTGCCATGAGTTCCTATCACAATTTGAGCCTTATTTAAATAAACTGACTCTGAAAATAAAAAAAGGCTGTTTATGTTTGCTCCTGAATGCATTTCTGTTGCTTATTGGCGTACTTCCTGCCCTCTCCTCTTCAGAACCTGGGGAACATGAAGGTGTTAAAGCCTGTAAATGCGTGACCTGAAGTATCCGACTTCCTGCCTCAACATATTTCAACCCACGGTACTTGCCAGACTGTACATCACCTGCGCAAGTGTCATCGCCTGTCATGAAATGGGGTGACTGGAATAACTGGAGAGTTTACTGGGGGCAGCTGCTTGCCTGGAGATAAACCCTTCAGAACCAAGGCTCTAAGAAATAAGGCAATGACACCCCAACCAGAAGAAATATACAGACTAAGGAAACACCACCTCTTCTACTGCAGTTCAGTTAATTGCCTCACCCCAAATTCCCAGTTTTCCTCAAAGCTCGACCATCCCAATGAACACTTTTTGACAAAGTTCACTTTTTCACATGTTAAGTTTGACACAAACCAGCAGGAAACAAGCACTTAACGAGCAATGGAAATGCATGTTAACAAAACAGCTTCTTGTTAACGAAACGGCAACAAAACTCAAGCAACTGAGAGTGGCTATATCAGGACAAGGCTCCATCCGAAAAATGGAGGTGAGTGTGAACAGAACCCGAAGCATGCAGCAGGGAGAGCGAGTCACTGCGAGGGACGCGAGCACTGCCTCACCTTCCTCTTGTCCAATGAGGGTATGGCTACCCCATTGGAGCGGTTAAGGTCTGACACCAGCACCTTCAGAATGTTCTGAATCTAAAGGAGGCGAAAGAAAAGGGGAAAGAGAAACGGCTCAGAAAAGGACAGAGAGAAAACGTCAATCAAAGGCAGCCAAAGAAACCGGCATCCTCCAGCTCGTTAGGAGCACGCACCTCAAAACAGCAGCTCTGGACACACCCAGGGCTGCACAACAGGGTGTATGATGAGACACCGCTTCGGCACATACCCTGGCTCTAGCGTCCACCTTCCAGGAGAGGTGGTGCTAACTGCAGCAGCACACTTCATACAGGCATCTACACCTTTCATTTATAACACCGGCATAACCCTTTCCCAGCTCTAGTCATGTTGTTGGGGAAGCCAAAGAACAAATGGGTTTGGGAGAAAGAATGAGACACTCACGTTCTCTGGAGGCTGCTGGTCATCGTTGGTGGGAGTCTCAGGTCTACTGCCTTCTTTAGTTTTGCGTTTTTTCTTGGTTCCTGCAGTTGCTCCAGGGCTATTCTTCTGCTGATACTCCTTCAGCTGTGAAAAAAAAAAAAAAGAATAATCTGACGTCCAAACAGAACATGCCTTCTATGACTATGTCAAAAAAAACCCACCAACCAAACAGTAGTGACAGGACAAGGGGTAATGGTTTTAAATTGGAAAAGGGGAGATTTAGATTAGATACCAGAAAGAAATTCTTT
>JAOXNO010000008.1:6896123-6913012 GCA_028565335.1 Limnodromus scolopaceus
CCCCGCTAAACCATGTCTCTAAGCATCACGTCAACCTGTCTTTTGAATACCTCCAGGGATGGTGCCTCCACCACTTCTCTGGGCAGCCCATTCCAAGGCTTAATAACCCTTTCAGTGTAAAAATTTTTCCTAATATCCAATCTGAACTTCCCCTGGCGCAACTGGAGGCCATTTCCTCGTGTCCCATCGCCTGTGACTTGGGAGAAGAGACCGACCCCCCCTGGCTACACCCTCCTTTCAGGGAGTTGTAGAGACCAAGGTCTCCTCTCAGCCTTCTTTTCTCCAGGCTGAACACCCCCAGCTTCCTCAGCCGTTCCTCGCAAGACTTACTCCCCAGACCCCTCACCAGCTCCGTTGCCCTTCTCTGGACCTGCTCCAGCACCTCAATGTCTTTTTTTGTGGTAAGGGGCCCAAAACTGGATACAGCCCTCGAGGTGGGGCCTCACCAGCGCCCAGTACAGGGAGAAGATGACTTCCTGAGTCCTGCTCACCACACTGTTCCTGATACAGGCCAGGATGCTGTTAGGCTTCTTGGCCACAATGTTTTTATATAGACAGAGAGAGGGAGAACCTGCTACACCATGAAGGTAGAGCTTGTTTTAAAGATTCTTCAGTTCTAGGCTTATATTGCCCAATCACCAGTGCAAGCACAAATGCTTCTGTCATTACTTTCCTGGGATGTTTTTAGAACTGAACAAGTGAAATAATTGTTATTTAGCAGTATTTTGCTCTGTGTTATGAATTACCTAATACTAATTTTTGTCAGTTTTGCTCTCCATGTGCTTAAAAACAGAGAAGTGTTGAGACAAGCATGGAGCATAGCGCTGAAACCTTCGACTGGTTTCTTGGCTGTGGGAGGTTCTATGGGATAGTTAGGGGCTACTGGGAGGAAAACACAAATTCTCTTGAACGATCTGATCTTTATTTAACGAAAGCAATGGTATATCTTTCTTTTCTAGCTGTTATCCGAGGGGTTACTACAAAGCAGCTCTACCCTGAATACGATCTGGAGCTTAGTGACTAGTATTGGACCTGAAGACTGCCACGTCCTGCAAAAATGACTGTTACTGGGCCATTACGTTTTGGTGCCATAGCGGTTTAGAACTGGCGTAAGGTGGCCTCGGAAATAAGTATGTAGAATTGCAACAGAGTATGGGTTAACAGCCTTATTTCTAGGAAGTTTTGGAACATGAAAGTTGTTCAATCTATCAACTGTTTCCTGCTTTTGGGAAAGGGATGTAGGACTTTGGATAATTTTGTCTACTACCTGATCAACACTATTTTTATTTTTTATTGGAAAGGTTGTAATTTGGCTTGATGTTAAGACTTCCCGTGGAGCCTTTGCTTCTCTGCAACATCCAAGGGTTGTTTGGATACTGAACGGATAGAGGAAGTGAGGAAATACAAACGTGCAATGTAATAGCTGCTTTGAAAGAAAAGAAAAAAACCCTCAGAAGTAGGGAGGGAAGAAGGCTGAAGTCGTGGTGGTTTGGGGGTTTTGTTTTGTTTTATGATCAAATCTGGATAAGTCTGGGTGTTCTGCATTTTTGTACTTAACTGCTCTGGTATCTAGAGGTTTTGTATCATTTCTGTAGTAAATGGCAAAATGTGAAGTTGTGTGTTGAACTGTCCAGCCTGAATAAAGCAGCTCTCACATTTCTCAGTAATTCACTGTAAGAGCCTATAAAACTTTGCATGAACCCGGCAACAAATTCTTAAACCATGTTCTGAGACAAGTATAACATCTATTATTGAAATGTTTTTATGAGGGCTTAATGGAGACAGTGTGGCAGCACCGCCCAGCAACGGGGAGCTGCTGAATTACCTTTACTCCCTTCTAAGTGCAGAGTCACTGTGAAAGCGAGAGGTGTCCTAAACCCAAAATTATGTTGAGAGCGTGAGTGTTCCAATGTCAGGGATTGGGGGTGACTGTCCAGACTAAATTTGGCTGCTTCGTGCGGTTCTGGGTGATGAAGTGCTCTGCCGACTGTGGGTCCGGTGTCCCTTTTTCACTCAAGCTTGATGTCCTTCTACCCCTTTCCACTTCTAAGACCTTTTTGCCAGTAAATTCTCCATATACGCACACACACACCCTCTCGCCCAGGTCAGGCCTGTGCTGCAGCTTGCTCATTATTTCCAAATTTGAGTCAAATAAATCTGTTTACATAGTGCTTGGAAACCAGAAAACCATCACGAGGCTGCTGTTGAGAACAGATAATTGTTCCTGCACGCTCAGTTCTGGACCTGGCAGAGAAGCACCACTAATAAGTAACTTGTTTTGCCACGAAAGCCATGGGGAGGGGTCTAAAATGCAGACAAAATATCCATTGATTCAAGCAACTCTCTGCTGATGTGCAGCTCTGCTTCTCTGGAGGGTGTTTACTGTGGCCGTGTAGGAATGGACTCACGTTCCTAACAGGTACTGTTACAGGTGTACCCTCCCCACCATAAACCCCGTCTTGCAAAGTGTGAAAAAATCCTGTGTTTTGGAGTAGTTTTAAGGGGAGGAAAAAAGCGACAAGGTGGCAAGAGCTGGGAAATGCTCACTTTGTTCTCAAAACCCACCTTGCTGTTTTGGCTGCTGTTTTCTGTGTGGAAGAACTGGTTTATGCTGGAGTGTTCCCACCAAAACGTTAGTCTGGCAGTGACACACACAACTGGAAGTGGGTTTTTTTTTGCAATGGGAAGTACATACAGAAATTCCCTCGGTTTGCGATAGGTGTAAGCCGTGGGGGATGAAGTATATTCCATTACCAACGTTACTGAAGGTTATTTAAGAACTGAGAAGTCTGTGTTTTCTCCTTGTAGGAGCACTAGTATTTAAACTCACAGCTGTAGCCGTGCAAGTGTTCTGCCTGGCTCCAGAACTCACACTTCCACTTCAGTTGGCGCAGGACAGTTGTCCGAGGAAGGTGCCCTGTCCCCAGTCCTGTGTCCTCAGAGGATGGACGTCCACGGACCCAACCAGGTGAGGTAGGAGCGAGCTGTCCTTGGGGAGTCCCTGCGGCTCGGCAGCTGGCACGGTGACATGCCGCGTGGTGGCAGCTCCGCTCCGCTGCTCTTCTGGCTGCTCTGTGCAGAGCAGGGAAACCCAGAATTGGAAGATTCCAGGCTCTAAGTTAATGACTCCTGGGGTGTTTCAGGACAGGACTGGACTCTGCCGCTTTGCTCCTTCATCACGGCCCCCTCTTACTGCTCCTCCCAGTTACTTCTTGTACCTTAAGGACTATCTGGAGGATGAAATATGCTGGTTTTAGTCCAAATCCAGAAAGGGAATAGAACAAATCTTCTGCTTTCTATAAATAAATCTCCAAACTTGCTAGCTAAGTGTACAGCTGGAAAAATATTGAGTGCAATAAATGTTAGGGTAACTTCAGATTTTTAATTTAAATTTAGAAAGTGTATTTCTGCTAAGTCAGACCCAGCTGTAAGGAGCTAACGGAGAACAAATGGCATTACAGAGCTCACAGAGTTTCACTGAAGGGCAGTACATGCTGTGGAGCTGCTGCGGAGCAGGATACCACAGACCCCCAAACACCCTTGGTTCCTTAGGGGGAGAAAAAAAACCTCAACAAAAAAAACCCCATCATGCTCTTTTTTTATGAGTCAGTGCACCCATGGGTGAGAACTGAGCCAAGAACCAGCTTCTTCCCCTTTAGGTCACTTTCAGTTTTATTTCTTGTATATTTTATGGATCAGTCCCTATCACAAGCCACTTTCCTCATCAAATGCCTACCCTGGATATAACAATTCCCTCCCATTGCTTTGTCTCTCCTGCACATCCCTCTTTTAGTCTGATTTTGAGCTTTTACTTGTCTGAAAGCAGGACTGATGGAAAGAAAATACTCCAGGACAACAGAGGGAAAATAAAATCCATACAGTAGATAAGTTATGCTGCCGCTTGCAAGGAACAAACAAATCCGTGCAGCCAAGGGAATACAGCTCTATAAGGTGCTGTCTGTTTCTTGCTGCTGAACAATTTGGGGATGGGTTTTTATATCCCTTAGCAACCTAATGTTCCCCAAGTCACCAGGAATTTTGGCACAGCTAATTCCTGTTAATGAACTGTTTGCGATGCTCTGAAAAAAAAAATAATTATACAGCCTGTCAATGAAAAAAATGCCTCTCTGATGAAAGTAATTTCAAGGAAAGGGTGGAAGCGAATTGCAATTAACCTCTTTCCTTCTGCTGTCTGTCAGGCTGTCAGCGTGTGGCTGCCGTGTTGTGCTGCAGGGATGGCTGGTGGCCGTTCCCCTCCGTAGCCCACGCTCAGCTGTCTGCAGCGTGGCCCACCTCAGCATCCATCTCATCCAGGAGACTTTTATCCTGATGGCCTAACGTTCTCTCCAGCTCCGTTTTCACTTTCAGCTGACAGTCCCAAATGGCCTTCTGTATGCTCTGCAGGTTCCACTGGGTCCTCAGGAGAGCGTCATCCAGGGTGAAAACACCGTCGCGGATTCTCCGCACCTGTGTGCACACGGCAGAGGATTTCAGCTCCAGACCGATCTCGTGGATGACTTTTCGGAGGTACTGCTGAGTCTCATGCAAGCAATGGATTTCTGGAAGCACAGAGAGATTCCCTCAGAAGCAGCAAAGCATTGACACAAAATCAGACCTCTGTAAATCCAGACATCGCTCTCAGTTATGCTGAAAGAACTGGTTTGGTAGAAGAGACTGTTTAAGATGCAGCATGGGTGGATTCTGATTTTCTGGAATACTGCAGGGTGTCCCAGCTCCTCCCAAAGTGAATGTTTTAGAAAGCAAAACTATAGATACAGGACAGCAATGTAGAAATGTGGGTATTTCAAAGGGGATAATAAAAGGTACCTTTTTAGTAAGACAAATAATTTGTGAGAAGTAGAAGACTGGCTGCAGGAAGACAAACCACACTTTTAAAAAAAAAACCCAACCCAACACTGAAATGTGTTGCACTGAGACTTTGGGATAAGGAAGAATTTTCCCCCGTAGGTATTCATTATGCAAATTTTATTGCCTCAATCTTAAATCTGGAACTGGCAGGAAAAAACCTGTGAGTTGGGTGCACGGCTGGCCTGATTTAGCAGCTTCAGTGTTGTGAGGGCTCCAGATATTGCCCTACCAAAAAAATCTTTTCACCCACTAAAGATTTCCTCTAACTAGGAGGTGCTTCTGTGGCTTTGGAAACTACAAACCATTAAATTGGCTGCAGCGAACACCAGTTACAAGTTGATGCAAAGTTCCCACCAACTCATTTTGCCTTATATCAAGAATAAGAACTGAAGTTCACAGATTTAGGATGGAGAACTGCTGGAGAAGGTACAGCAGAGGGCTACAAAGATGATTAAGGGCCTGGAGCATCTCTCATAGAAGGAAAGGCTAAGGAACTTGAGTATTTTTAGTCTGGAGAAGAGAAGACTGAGGGAGGATCTGATCAATGCCAATAAATACTTAAAGGGTGGGTGTCAGGAAGATGGGGCCAGTCTTTTTCCAGTGGTGCCCAGTGACAGGACAAGAGGTAACAGGCACAAACTTGAACACAGGAAGTTCCATCTAAACTTAAGAAGGAGCTTCTTGGAGGGTGGCAGAGCCCTGGAAGAGGCTGCCCAGAGAGGTGGTGGAGTCCCCTTCTCTGGAGATGTTCAAACCCACCTGGACACGTTCCTGTGGAGCCTGCTCAGGGTGACCGTGCTTTGACAGGGGGGTTGGACTAGATGATCTCCAGAGGTCCCTTCCAACCCTGTATCATTCTGTGATTCTGTGACTTATTTGCTGTAACATATACTCAGACTTCCCCAGTAGTTTCTGTCCCAGTCCTACCTAGCTGGAATTCTGGAAGTGTGAACTGGAGGCATCGGATTGCTGTGATTATCGGAGGGCTTTTTCCCATGGGACGAATCAACCCTTTGACAGCCAGCTCGTACGCCTCTTGTGTTTTCATATCGATGTTGGAATGCCTGGAAGGAGGAAAAAATGGGAGCAGTACAGACACTTAGTCCTTCCCTTCAATGGGATTAAAAATACCTCCACCCCCGAATAAAGCAGAGCTGAAATTTTTACTCTTAAACCTGCCCATGTGTTGAGTCTTTGGATATATTTTAATGCTATGGTGTGTGTACTGTCAGTAGTGTGGCACACTTTGGGAATGAGGTACTTGGTCACGTCTACAAGATATTTTTGTAGGTCCTAATGTAGCTAATAGGTCCTAAAATAGCTGGAGATTCCAGGATACAAGAAGGGACACATAACTGCAACCTCTCACCAGAGGACAGAGCACTCAGAGCAACTTCTCTCTGCTCCTGTCTAGTACTCCAGCCTTTAAAGACTTGATTGTGGCAAACAAAATAATCTCATTTGTTTTAAAGACCAGCAAATGGCAGTCAGATCGGGTCAGCTGCATTTTCCCCTTGGATACGTACATCAGCAGGGCCTTATGGTTTGTTCCTTGAATGACAGCGAGAATCCGTTCCAGCTTCTCCCTTGTGATATGATCTGCAAATATTAAGGCAGAAACAAAGCCTGGATTATCCATCCAGAAACGGGAAAGAGACGGCGGTCTGAAGTGTGCCACCAGGGCATTACTGTCCCTTCGGCAGGTGGTCACGTCCAAATGGGCTGATGACAACTGCCCAGAGAGCAGAGTCTCTTCTTGTTGTCCCACAGTAACGCACAGAGCAGCCCAGGGAAGAGTCATTTTGCTTAATTGATTTCAAGATGTTGGCTCCAGTCTCTCTTCCCGGATGTCTGAAGAGTTTTGTTTATCAAAAGCCTCTAACTGCTATCTCCAGGTGTGATTTACGGAGAGATCCGGGTCCCAGCCAACCCAGGACCAACCACCCTCGCCAGGGCTCGTGCTGGCTTTGTAGATATTGTGGTGGTATTTAGAGCAGGTGGATGGTGAGGCCAGGATTGTGCGTGGGTCACATGTTAAAATAACGACTAGAAAGCATCAAGGCATAATTTACCAGGTTAAATGCTTTACAGTGAGCAAGCTCTTTCTTTGGTGTTCTGGTTTTGTTTGGGTGGTTTTTTTTTTCAAAAAGCACATCGATTCAGTTTCTTACCAAATGTCGTCTTCTCCACTAGCTTCCCTGTGTCTGAGAAGTCATCAGTGGCTTTACCGAACAGCCCACCAACAGTGTAAACCTTGGAGAAGGGCAAAAAGAGTGCAATTTATCAAATAAATACTCTGGGCTATTGAGTAGTGATATTCTGCGAGGAAGCGCAGGCTACGGTGATGTTGCACAAAATGACAGGAGCATCCTCTGCTCATGGGGCCATGTGTGGACGCTCACGTGAAGGACAAAATCCTTGTCCTTCACATGGGCAGACCTGAGAACCTGAGACAGTCTCGAAAGAGAGATCTGAGGGAGGTTTGAGACTCAGAAGCACAAAATCACTCCCACAGCCCGGGGCGCCGGGGCAGGAATCGAGTGCGAGGCTGTGCTCAGATGTTCTGGGGCCCTTTGGGGCCATCACCTACCTTGGTGAGGTGGCAGTTGTACAGGTCAGTGAGCAGCTTGTTCCCGTGGCCTATGCCAAGCACTGAAACACAGGAGATGGGGAACCCATTATTCAGCCACATGGGAAGTTACTGACGAGCACTGACACAGCGCTGCACGCTCACACTACTTTTCTCCCCACCCTGGACAGGACCATCTGTTTGGAAGTGTTCAAGGCCAGGCTGGATGGGGCTTTGAGCAACCTGCTCTAGTGGGAGGTGTCCCTGCCCATGGCAGGGGGGTTGGAACTTCATGATCTTTAAGGTCCCTTCCAACCCGAACCATTCTATGATTCTATGGTCTCTCCTTAGAAGTCATGTCTGAGGAGCGCAATTAGACCCCCAAATTACTGTATTCATTAAAACCATGATAACCCCTAACTAGGGCTGTTAGATTTCCCCAGAACTTTCCACCCAGGTCCTTCGGGGCAAATAATTAGCAATGCTGGCCACGGTGAAGCCAATTCAAGTGGTGGAGCAGAGGTGGGGGGTTACATGGCAGATCATGGATGGCGTCACGGGCAGGAGCAGGGTGTCTCACAGCAAAGCCCTGTGTGCTGGGGGTAAGGGGTTGCTCCCATCTCCTGGCATTGCCAGCGCCATGTTGGATCATTTCTTCTGTGTTTTAGCATTTACATTTACTGTGAGATCCAGGGGTGCTGCTGTGTTCACCGCTTCCTCCCCCCGCGGAAACCCATCACCTCGCAGCCGGTGGGACACGGTGCTGCTCAGGGACGAAACCCACCAAAGACTCCTGAGGCCTTCACGTCCAGCCGGTGACCCGCTCCGATCTTCAGCTGCCTGAACCGCGGACCTCGGACTGCAACGGAGACAGTGTCAGGGTCAGTCCACAGCACCCACCCGGCGCTCCCATCACCTTGGGGGTCCCACTGCCCCAGAGGTCCCATCACCCCTGGTGGCCCCACCACTCCAGGGGATCCCATCACTGCGGGGGGTCCCACTGCTCCAGGGGATCCCACCACCCCGAGAAGTCACACCGCTCCAGGGGATCCCATCAGCCCTGGGGGTCCCACTGCTCCAGAGGATTCCATCACCCCTGGGGGTCCCACCGCTCCAGGGGATCCCATCACCCCTGAGGATCACACCACCCTAAGGGTGCCATCACCCCCGTGAGTGCCACCACCCCAGAGGACCCATCACCCCCGGGGCTCCCACTGCCCGGGGGGTCCCATCACCCCTCCCAGGCCAAAGCCCCACGGTGGCCCTTACCGAGGGGGTGGTCGGCCAGCACCGGCACCCTGGTGGCTACCAGCCCGGTGACCCCTTCATCGCCGCCGGCCGGGGCGGGCAAGAATCGGACGTGCTGCCTCGGGGGGCGCCCCGGCGCCGCGTTCAGCTCTGGAAGAGAAGCGAGGGGCGAGAGGCGGGGGGAGAGGGCGGTCAGGGGAGACCGGGGGAGAGGAGGCCCCGGGGTGGGTCCCGCCACGGCCGGCAGCCCCCCGGGGAGAGGGGGACGGGGGAATCCTGCCGCCCTCACCCCGCAGCAGCCGCGTCTCCACCGCCTCACGGACGCGGCTCCAGGCCACCCCCGCCGGCTTATAGACGGCGAAGAGCCCCGCCGGTAGGGCCGCCATGCCGCGCTGCGCCGCTCCGCCCCGCTCCGCTCCGCCGGCCGCTTCCGGGGCAGGCGGCGGCGGCGGGCGGGGGGACACACGATGCTGCTGATGCTGCTGCGGCGAGCGGCCCGGGCGGGGGTCCCGCTGCTGCGGGCGGGTCCCGCTTCCCCAGGCAAGTGCCTTGTCCCTGTCCCCGTACCCCCGGGGGCAGCCCCAAGGGCGTCCAGGCGGTGCCCGCCCCGTCTGGGTGCCCCGCGGCCCGGCCGGTCCCTCACCCCCTCCCCGCTCCCCGCAGGCAGAGCCCGCCTGAGCAGCGCCGAGCCGCGGGCACGGGATGGACCCGGCGAGGAGGAGGCGGAGGAGGTGGAGGTGGAGGAAGAGGAGGGGTGCTACCAGCTGTACCCCGGGCACATCCCCACCAGCCCGCTGCAGAAGGTGCTGCTGGCCGCCGGCTCGGCGTGCATGGCTCTCTATGACCCCTACAGACACGGTAAGCCGAGCCCAGGGGAGCTCCTTCCACCCACGGTTCCCATTAAAGTCCAGCAAATCCTGCCCCGTGTCTCCTGGGAGCTTCTCAGGGGACTTAATTTCTCCTCCTGTTGGGTAACGGGGCAAGTGCAGGGCTGAGACCTGGCCCTGGGCAGGAGGCTGTGGAAGAGATGGGGTGAGGAAGCCCAAACACCCGCCGTGATCTCCTCCTGACCCCCTAGGGTGCTACCCAACCCCATCTCCTTCCTCTTTGGTCCCCCAGGCCTCACGCCTGCTCCTACATCCCTCCCTGTGGGTGCCACCAGGGCAGAGCAACCCCAAGGCTGAAGATCCGTGGTTTCTGGGGTCCCTGCTTTGTCACAGGCTTCCTGCCTGCTCCTGGCTGAGGGGGTTGTTGCCCCATTTCCTCACCTGCCCGCTGAGGACACCGGGTGTTGCGAAAACTGCTCTTGGGTCATTCTCTGGTCTCTCTTCCAGACATGGTGGCAGTCCTCGGGGAGACCACGGGCTGCCTTGCCCTGCCCAACTTGCGAGACAAGATGAAAAACCACCCTGAAGGTTACCGCATCCTCCAGTGCGTCCCTCCGCATCCCTCCCTCCCTCCCTCGCCGTGTGGTTCGTGGTGGGGAGGGAGACACAAGGCCAGGCACATTCCTTGGGTCCCGTGAATGGAGACCCCTGTGCTCCCTGGTTTGGAAGCAGCACAGGCATTTTGTTAGCCCTAACCCTCCGGATTGTTTATTTTACTTTTATTTTTAATGATCACAAGAGCCTTTTGGCGAGTCTAAGGGTGAGAGCACAGCGGCCGCTGGGCCCAGCCCCATTTCAGGCGCTGCCGACTGTCTGTCTGTCTGTTCTGCTTCACTGCTGGAACTGGCAGGTGCCAACGCAAGGAGAGGCAGCAGCAGGCACAGGGGAGAAATCCGTGGACGTGGTGGGTTTTCATCGCTCCTCAGCAGCAATAAAAAGCCCCCACATCCATGGATTTCTCCCTGCGCCTGCTGCTGCCTCTCCTTGCGTTGGAGACTGTCTCCACTGGGCTGCTTCCTCCTTAGACACCTCCGTATTTTCTTTCCCAGTGCCTGCAGCATCTCCCCAGGCTGTGAAATGAGGCCACTTCTCTTGTCTTCCTTATTAAGACTTGATCACTTTTCCTTCCGTCTCTGCAGGGACTTGTCGAGCGCAGCAAGGCTGAGGACCAGGAGGGACTTCATGAGTCTCTTATTAGCCAAGATCTTACTGCTTATTTACTTGCCTTCTCCCTGCTCCTCATTACGTGTCACGCCTGCTGCTTGTGTATCATTCGGGTTGTACCGTGAAGGGACTGGGGAAAAGCTGCTTTTTGCCGCATGTTTGTGCAGAGCAGCCTGATCCTGGCTCCAGACACTGACCTGGCAAAGCACACAGAGCACCAGGATGGGCCTGAGCCCCAGAGGAACTGCCCAGGGAGAGGGGACAGCAAAGGCACTGAAGGCTGGGGAGAGGCATCCCCACCTGAACCTTGCCCCGTGGTCCAATTTGCGCACACAACGTTTTTTTATTAATCCTCCAAGCTGCTGAAGTCCCTTTGACACCAAATACACAAGGAAGCGTCTGCAGCCAGGGTAAAGCTGGTGTGAGTCCTGCTTATCTCCCTGGCCCCTCCACGCCTGGATCCACTGCAGGGCTTTTATCATGAGAAGAATTTATCCTGTGCATGGAAATGAAAGGGCTTTTGTTTAGTTCCAGGGCTGTGGGGCACCTCTTTGCCAACAACCTGGAGAGGAGACCTTTCCGTGCACGGCTGCCACGTGGCTGGCGGTGAAAGCCTGAGCAGGAGACAAATTGAACCAGTGTTTAGAGCAGATTCCCTCCCCTTTTTAGGGTTGTTCCTTTGAAGCTCTGGCTGCTTTGCAGGGACACTGAAGATCTCTGCTCCCCCAGGGCCGGCTGTTGCTGGGGGCTGTGCCTGGCCAGCAGCCTGGCTCTATTTTGGTGCAGAGGATGCTGGTGTTTTCCCAAGCAGAGTTTTACAGGAGTGCAAGATGAGAGCTCTTTTATTGCCAAGGCTTCAGGTAGATCCTTTAAGCAAGTTGTGTCCCAGCCTCAGCAACAGAAATAAGGATGGTGCTATCCCTGCAGGGACCAGTCAGGATCTGTGCAAGGAAAATGCCTGGGAAGAGCAAAGGGGGATGGGGGTTTCCATGGGGCTCCTTTTCTGCAGGACACCCACCACCCCCCGCACTGTGTGGTTCCCTGGGAGACTCACTGACCTGCCTCTTGCTTTCAGGGAACGTCCTCGCATCCGTCTCTCCACCCTGGACATGGGCAGGCTGCGGGGGCTGCCAGACGGCACGCTGGGCCGAGAGTACGTCCGCTTCTTGGAGGACAACGTGAGTGGGGGGTTTCTCAGGGTGCAAATGGCTGTAGTTGGTCCCTGTGCTGGGAGCACCGTTGCGCTTTAGGGAGAGATTGGAGTCATGGAGGAACTTGTGGGGAACCCTCCAGGAATGAGAGGGAGTTGGGGGGATGGGATGAGACACTGGATGTTGGACGATGCTGGATTTGTCACCAGTGCTGCGCGGTCCCTGGATTTCATCTACGTAAATGACACTGACCCCCGTCATTGGGCCTGGGAAATGTGCTGATGGAGGGGACCACATATTGCTGTGCCTTAAAGAATTGGACCAGAAACTTGAGTTTTGGAGGAGGCTGAATTGAACCTCTTTGGGTTTGCAGAAGGTTTCTCCAGACACCCGGATGCCGCCCAAGTTTGTTGATGATGAAGAGCTGGCGTATGTGATCCAGCGGTACCGGGAAGTCCACGACCTGATGCACACCCTCCTGGGCATGCCGACCAACATGCTGGGTGAGCGGCAGTGGGCACAGAGGGCTGCGCTGCCAAACCTCAGTCATGGTGCTTGGCCAAGTCTCCCAAGAACGGAGCAGGCTGGGCCAGTTGGGCTTCCTGGTCCTCGGCCTGGGGAAGTGTGCGGGGAGGTTTCCATCATCACTGTCCTGCATCGCTCTTTGGTGACCGAGAGCCTGTGGGATGTCACCTTTCCCCGCTGGGAAATGCTCTGTCGGGCTTCTCACGCCCTGGGTGCAGGCAGCCACTGAGGGGGTGGGTGTTTGCTGCCCGGCAGGGAAGGTGGAACCGAGAGAGGGATATTTCACAAGCTCTGAGCGAAGGCAGAAGTGGGGGGTTCCTGGCTGCTCCTTATCTGCGTGTCCCCATGTCCTTTGCCCTCGTTTTGTGTCTGACTCAATAGCAAGTCACAAGTCGAGCCTTGCTGGTGAGCCCGCGGGAACCGGCACGTCAGGTCTCCTACGCAGGCTCCAGCTGAGCCCCGGCAGCGTTTGGGAAAGGTCTGTCCCGTGCTGAGAGACGGGGAGAGCCGTGCGGGGGATCTGGCTTCGGCAGTTGCGTTGCTGAAGGTCTGCAGGGAGCCAGCCTGACCGGGAGGTGTTTCCCAAGCTGGTGGGCCATCACCTGTAGGGCTGTCCCTCTTGGTGGGTGGTACACGATAAGGCTTATCCTGGCACAGGATGAGGCCATGGCCAGACTTGGGAAGCATTCCTGAGTCCTGCCATGGAGGCGGAGGGGATGGGTGTAGCTGTTCTCAGGAAGGGGCAGATCATGCAGTCTGCGTTGTGGGAGCGTGTGGCCCTGACTAGTCCTCGACCCAGGCACCTTGCCCGCTCATGGCTTCCCTGTTCCTCCCTCAGGAGAGGTTGTGGTGAAGTGGTTTGAAGCTGTTCAGACGGGGCTGCCCATGTGTGTCCTGGGAGCAGCGTTTGGCCCCGTCCGTCTCAG
Organism: Limnodromus scolopaceus; assembly: GCA_028565335.1. Classification (NCBI taxonomy): domain Eukaryota; kingdom Metazoa; phylum Chordata; class Aves; order Charadriiformes; family Scolopacidae; genus Limnodromus; species Limnodromus scolopaceus. Next base: position 6,909,463 of record JAOXNO010000008.1, read on the forward strand.
CGCACGGTAGGCACCGGCACCGGCCGATGGTGGGAGTCTCTGCCCTGGGGATGTGCGGGGTCCTCTGGGGACAAAGAGGGGACACTGCTAGTTTGCAGGAGGGAGTCAGTCAGGGATCCCTTGCGTGAACCTGCTGCTCTGTCCCCACAGCCCAGGGAAGTGGTGACAGTGGGGGGCATGGCTTTGCCTGGTCAATGAAGCAGAATCTGATGCTTCATCTGCTTCCAGCACAGAACCTCCTGTGCCAGGCAGCAGGAGCAATACCCAGGCCTGGCTGCCCTTGGCTGAGCAGATCTTGAGAGCCAGTGGGACCCTTAGCATGCTGGTGGCCGTTCCCTGTCCCAGCACATCTGTTTTGGTGGCCCAGCACAGTTTGGGGATTGCAGAACCTCAGTTCTGATCTTGGGTTTGCTGCTGGCTGTAGCCTTCCCAACACACTGTCCTCTTCTGTGCCTCAGTTTCCCCTGTGAGATAGCAGCAGGGATGCTGGAAGGGTGGAGGGGTACATGAGACACATGGGTTTGGCATTTCCCTCCAATGGGGACTTGGAGAAAGAAATCAAAAACAAAACATGAAAATCAAAACTGTCACCATCCGTGTCTTTTGTTCCAGAAAGCTGCAGGTACTGGCCACCGAGCTGGTTCCCTGGGCAATTAGGAGCGGGCGCAACGCCAGCTGTATCCTGAACATCTACTACGAGCAGCGCTGGGAGCAGCCAGTGGAGTCCCTGCGGGAGGAGATCGGCATCTTCCCTCCTCCGGCCGTTCGAGTGTGAGAGCTCAAATACAGGGAAGGGACAGGGGATCCCTGATGGCAGCCGTCCCCTGCCACGCTCCATCTCCTGCCCGAGAGCACAGCGTGGCTCTGCTACCAGCCGCCACGGACCCAGGGGCTGAGTTTTCTCCTGCCAAGAGCTGGCACCCTCCTGTTGGTAGAGGCCAAGTGGCACCTCCCTGTGCCATGACAAAACTTGACCTTTTTATCTGTTTGTGATTCAGTGGAGGGGTGGCAGGGCCCGCCGTGCCTTTGCCAGCTGGGTCCGGCTGCTCGGGTCCCCCCAGCAGCAGCGCTCTGGTACTGATGCTCCGAAATACGGGGATGGGTGGGAGCAGAGCTGGTTTACAACCACCACCTTGGCTTCCTGCAGCTCTAGGGCTGCGTAGGTCAATTCCTCCTCCCACCCTCCCTGGGAAGATCGAGGCTTAAAGTCTTGGGGTCACCCTGGACTGGAGCTAAACCAGTGATTTACAGAGCAGCCCAGGGGTGCAACAGTGAAATCGCATCTCATACTGGTGCTAATTGGTCTCCTGATGTGTCTCATGCCTTGGAGACCAGGCAGTGTGCCCATGGGAGCAGGCGGGGAAATACCTTTGGATATTATCCCTGCTGGATTGGCTGTTTGAGAGCCGATCCCAGGCTGCCGTGTCTCTCTCTAGTCCCTCCCCATCAAAAAAGCTGAAATCCACATGCTTGCGCTGGGTTTTCAGGAGGAATCCTCTCCTCTTTGGGCAACAAAGTGACGTGATTGGGAATAAGGGGCTGAATCCTGGGCGCTCAGAAACGGCGGCTGCTTGCACTGTGTCTGGGAGCTGATTGCTGTCTGGGTTAATTAAAGAAGGCTCCAGACTGCCAGTGGCTGGAGCGCGGAGCTGTCAGATGCGAGGGCAGAGAGCCGCGAGGCTGGGGGCTCTTTGTACGTGTGGGTGTGCTGTTGAAATTCCTTCTTGCTTAATAAAATCCATGGTGGAGCTTGTGGTTGTTATCCCTCTCCTTCCAAGGGGGAGGTCTGATATGAAATCCCATCCCTTTTCAGCTCCAGTGGGGTCTGCTGTTCTTTGTCTGGTGGTAGCCAGCGGGGTGTGTGTGTGGCCACACATCCCTGGGGACCGGGGCACAAAGAGGGTTGCGGAGCCGCATCTTTCCAGCTGGGATCTGGGGGTGCTGGGCTGTTGAGTGGCTCCTCATGGTTGTTGCACAAAAGCCTGGGCAGGGGAAGAACGAGGTGTTGGGCAGTAATGGGGCTTCCTAAAGCGATCCTGGTTCCTGGAGGAGGAGGGGGTACTCTGACTGGGGTCCTATGGTGGTCCCAGGGGTGAGCTCTGCAGCTGGGGGGCATGGCATTGCCCCGCTGTGAGCTTCACCGGCCCCGTCCCTGTCTCCTGTGGGATGCTGGAGTGGAGGGGTAGGAGCGACTGGGGGTTAGAGTTGCTCCATCCCAGGAGGCTGAGCAGGGGCAAAACTCCTGGGTTTTGGGCTACATTCAAGTGCAAACACCGGGGCAGAGGGACTGGCTTCCTTCCAGCTTCCTCAGATTCCCCGCTTTCAGCTTCTCCCTCCACCACCCAACCAGCCAGACTTTGTGTTTTTCTCCCAAACCAGGCTCGTGCCTCCCCTTGGCCTCCAGAGTTATTTCAAGTAGGTAATAAAGGATATTGTACAAATACACCCTTCAGCTGCCGGTAAACCACACAGAGTAAGGGTCGTCCTATTGCACTGCTCAAGATGAAAGAAGCGTTTGGCCCTAAAATGACCTGGAAACGTGCTTTTCTTCATTGGAAACATGTCGGAGCTTTGGGGTGGGCAAACTGAAGGGCAGCAAAGATTCGCCACTTCCAGACATGAGCAGCAGAGAAGGAAATGTGGGAAATGGTGGTCGTTAGAGGGGGTTTTGCTGCACTTTGGGTTATTTCGCGTGGTCACACAGCGCCTGGGTTGCCGGCGGCGGTTGTGCCGCCTTCGCGCAGCCGCGTGTTGCTGGGTGGGTTGGTACCAGCACGACCAAAATGTCACATAATGTAATTTTAAACTGCATCTGCTCAGCCGGGTCGGTCACCTCACAGCCACCCCCGGCTCCTGTTGGCCACGGCTGGCGCTTGCCGAGTCTGTGAGAAGGCAAGGCAGCGGTGGGAGGTGGCCGGGGGTGAGGAGCGGGGCTGATTTTGGCAGGTCAGACAAAAAGTCATGCAAAAATGCATATTATTTTTTTTTCGGGAATGTGTGGGGGTTTTTTCCGGTGGATGTGTGGCAGCTCCACCACTGCCACCAGCTGTGGTCTGCACCTGTGCTGCTGGGGGCATGTGGTAACAATAGCTTATATTATAAGTTATATATTATAACAATAATGGAGGGAGGTGATGCTGCTGCCATCAAAATGGTGCATTAATCCCCGGGAGGGGTGGCGTCCCCAAGTGGTTGCATCCCCGGTACCCGGGCTGCTCCCGGCTCCACTCCAAAAAAGGGGGTCCCCGCTCCGTATACCGAGGCCCCCCGGTCCCTGGGCGGCGGCAACGGCCGCGGGGGGCGACTCCCCCCGGCCTCTTACCGCCGCGGAACCCTTTAGAGCCATCGCCGACGCCCCGGCGGCAAAATACGACTCTGGTGGGACTCGAACCCACAACCTTTGAATGACTCCCGTCACACAGCGCTAGAAGTCCAATGCGCTATCCATTGCGCCACAGAGCCCTCGCTCTGCCGCGCCGCCCTCACCGCCTCTTCCCGCCGCGCCGCCCCGCGCCCCGCCCCGCTCCGCGCCCCGCCGTTGCCCGGGACC
>JAOXNO010000008.1:6913112-6931123 GCA_028565335.1 Limnodromus scolopaceus
CACCCGCTGCCGCGGGGCCGGACCGGTGGCGCCGGGCGGGACTACAATTCCCGGCGGACCGCGCTGCACCCGCCCCGCCCCGTGCCGCAGCGGCGGGCGGGCCCCGCTCCCGCTCCCGGTGCAGGTGGCCGGGCCGCAGCCGGACGCGCCGGAGCCCGGTAAGAGCGCGGCATCGTTCTCCCCCTTCCGTGACCTCCCGGCGCCGTTCGGTTCCGCCGCGGCAGCCACGCTGTCTCCCCGTGGGCGGCCGGGCGGGGCCGCCGTGGCCCAGGGTCTCCTCAGGAAGAGCCGCGGCCCTGCGGGTGGTACTGGGGTCCCTTAGCTCCCCGGTCTCCTCATGAGGTACCGGGGCCCCTCCGTCTCCCGGGCTCCTCATGAGGTACCGGGGCCCCTCCGTCTCCCAGGCTCCTCATGAGGTACCGGGGCCTTTCGGGCTCCTCATGAGGTACCGGGGCTCCTCGGCCCCCCGGGCTCCTCTTGAGGCACCGGGGTTCCTCAACCTCTCGGTCCCTTTGTGAGGTACCGAAGCCCCCCCCCGGTCTCCTCAGGAGGGGCCGCGGCCCTCCTCCTCCGTGGGCTGCGGGGCTCTCCCCGGGCGGTTCCCGGGCCTGGCTGGGGTTAGGGGAGGAGGATCCCGGCCGCAGCCCCACTGTGAGGCCCTGATGGGCCCTCCCGGTCCTTCTGCCCCCTCAGATGGGGCTGGGGATGAGCCCGCCAGCCCCAGGGAAGGAGGGCTCATCCCCGTCACCTTGCCCAGGCCCAAGTCCCGGGGGGGGGACAGGTGCCTCCCCAACTGTTCGTGGTGGAGAGATGCTTCTGGGGATCTCCTGGCCCTTGGTGCTTGACCATTAGCGCTGGGGCTTCTCAGAGCCCAGTCACCTGCGACCTGCTCCCCAGGGCCGGTCCCTCTCCTTGGGTCTCTGTGCCCCCAGGCAGTGGATCCCTGTGGTTTGCCTTCATGCCCGCTGGCTGTGGAGCTACAGGCAGGTCTTAATTTTCACTGTGCTGATGCAGCTAGACAAGACCTGAATCCTTAACGGCAGGGCTGGAGGTCTCTGGCAGTAAGGCACCGGTTATCTCTTGGTAATCTCTCACCAGTGCGAGGCAGAGATGCGAGCAGAGGATAACAGGGGCCTGTCTGGGCCCGTCTTGCCTTCAAGTGGGAGATTAAGCACCTTGCTGCCCACACAGAGTGTGGCTCCCCACCGCTGGCTCTCCACGGCTGTCTGTTTGATATGAGCGTGTAACCAAGGGCTCAGGTCTCGGCCGAGGCGTAGTAGTTTGATGGTGATCTAAGAGCTGCCCTGTTTAACTGCAGAGTCGGGGCTCCTAGGCAAAAATGCAGTGGTTCCTGCCATGCTAAAAGGCTGAGGAACTGTGTTGTGGGACCTCAGGCCTGGAAGGTGTTGGGTGGAGAGAGCTCGGAGGCCACTGGCACGAGTGGGGATCTCTGGGCAGGGGCTGCGGAAGGGGGGATGTCCCCAGGCCCCCAAACAGGAGCGGCATCCTGAGTGCTGGTGCATCCCTGCCTGCTGCTGGTGGCACAGCTCGAAGGTGAGACAGCCTGTGTGACTTGCCAGGGCACAGTGACCACATGGTGCTGCCTCAGTTTGCACCCTGCTAGCAAATCCAAAGAAGATCCCTGGAACTGGGGGACCTTCACTGAGAAGAGGGAAAGCTGCAAGTGTGGCTCCTAGCTTTGCCAGCTGTGGCAGAGCCCACCCAGGGCTGCCAGCTTTGGAGCAGTGAACCCACCTTCAAGAGGGAAAGGGAAATGATGTGAGTGTTTCCTTCCTCTTCGGCCTGTCTGTGCCAGGAAGTACCAGTTTTATCTAGGAGCCCTTGAGCTACAAGGGTCACATCACTGTCATTTTCTTCTGCCCCATGCTGTCGCCCACAAAGAGCCTTTGCTAGATCACTGTCCCCTGCACATCTCGGAGGCACATCTGGGCTGTGTTTGGGATGGGGACAGAGGTGCTGGTTTTAGGGGCTGAGTACCAGAGACTGAATTGTCACCCACAGGGCATGGGGTGGGGGTCTGGGTGCTCCTGGCAGCAGTGACAGCTCTTGTTCTGCCCGCTCCAGCCTGGCCAGGACATGCCTGCGCCTGGCCTCGTCCCTGACCTGCTCTGGCAGTGTCTCCAGCAGAGCCAGGCCAGGAAACAGCCTGCCGACACGAGGGTTTGCAAACACGAGCAGAGCTCAAAGGACTGAGTTTCCTGTCCCTGTTCCTGTCTGAGCTGTGTTGGGGACCATGTGAAGCTGCGCCTTCCCACCAGCTGTGCTGGCTGTCTTGGAGCCAGGCATGCAGGAGGGCTGGTGCTGGGGGCTTGGGAGACCTGGATTATGGGGATGGAGGGATCCTTGGGGTAGGGAGGAATTTGGAGTTGGGCTTTGCCAGGCTGGAGGTGAGGGATTCAGCCAGCCCTGCCTGGCATCACCCTGGTGCCTGCCAAACATCTGTACAGGGTCTCTTGCTGTGACTCCACTCCCACATCCATGAAGTGGCTTTATCCTGCATCTCATGCTGCTGGGGCGCAGCTGTGCCCCGGGCTGGTGTGCAGGATGTGGCTCCCCAGGCAGGGATGGCTGGGCTCTGGGCTGGCACTAAGCAGTTCCGTGCCGGTGGCTTAATTGGAGGCCATCTCCAAGGTCTGATAAAGCTACATCTGTGGGAGGTCTGGGCTGCTGGGTTACGTCCTTGCTGCCAGGAGGAGTGATGACTCAGGGACCTCATCCAGGAAATGGGGGGCTGCTAACATATCCCCCGCCCATGGGTTTGTTATCACCGAGTCCAGTGTGCGTGGGTTAATGACCGTGGTTTCTCTCTCTCTGCAGGCCACGATGCTGCGTCTGGCTGCTTTTGCAGCACTGCTGCTGTTCTTCAGGGTCAGTCTGGAGCTGTCATGGGCCCAGGCCATCCCCGCTCTCTTCATCTTCTACCTGGGATCTGGCGGATGGGACTTCTTCCTCATATTCATCAAGACAATACGAAGGGATGTCACGTAGGTGTCCTTGCTGGGATGGCCCGACCATCCACCCTCCCCCTGGCCCACTGCTCTGCCCTGGTGTGTGTGAGCGCAGCCCCCAGCTCCTTCCACAGCCCTGGGTTTCTACTGGCACCCGGCCCAGATGGAAGGAGATCTCCCTCTGCCGCGCCCAGGCGGCTCCAAACTCTCGGGCAAAGTTTTCCCAGGAAAGATAGATTTCAGCTGAGCTCTGAAGTCCGGTGACTGTCCTTGTACTTCACCCTGTCCCTAAAGCTGCTGGCGTGGCACTAGGTGCCTGTGCAGGGTCAGTTCTGAGTTGGTACCAGGCTGTGCCAGCTACTGGCAAGGATTCATGGGGAGGGAGTGGTGGCACCTCTTGGAGAGCACCTGAGGCTCAAAGATGCCTCTTTGATCAGGACATATCCCTGTCTGCAGCCTTCCAAAATACATTTCTCCCTGATCTCCATCAGTTCCTGGCTATAAGCATCTCTGCGGAGGACCTCTGCCTATATCCACATGGCTCAGGGGAGCACCCAGGGCTGCTGCTGACCTTGACTAGGGCCTGGAGCAGTCCTGGGCTATTGCAGCTCCTTGCGAGGTCCATGTGCTGTGCTGGCTTTGCTGGAGGAAGTGCTTTTGCAGGGGTCACTGAGCAGCTGCCCTCTTGCTCCCCTTCTTTTGGCAGCACGGGACTGGTCCTGTTGCGGGTGAAGTGGCAGGTATGGAGGCACGTGAGGGAGAAGAACACAATCGCCAAGATCTTCCAGAAGACTGCAAGCAAGTATCCAGAGAAGACAGCGCTGATCTTCCAAGGCACGGGCGAGAGCTGGACCTTCCGGCAGTTGGATGAGTACTCCAACCAGGTGGCCAATTTTTTCCACGGCCAAGGCTTCCGCTCTGGTGACGTGGTGGCTCTTTTCATGGAGTCCCGCAATCAGTACGTGGGGCTGTGGCTCGGCTTGGCCAAGATTGGGGTGGAGACTGCCCTTGTGAATTCCCACCTGCGCATGGAGGCCTTGCTGCACTGCATCACCATCTCCAACTCCAAGGCTGTGATTTTTGGGGTGGAGATGATGGAAGGTGAGGGGCAGGCAAATACATCAGGGGTGCACTGAACTCGGGGAGGGGGAGGGCAGGGAGGGAGATGTGTGTCTATGGATTTAGAAGCTCCTTTCCTGCCCGCCACAGAGCAGGAATCTGGAAGAGAGTGGATGAATTTTTCTAGGAGTTGGATCTGGGTTCTTTCTCTTGTTGGTCTCTTTGGCCACTGGGCAGGATCTGGAGTTCAGTGCTGTCTGGCTCCCAACCAGGCCAGCCTGGGTGTGAGGATCTCTCCGTGTGCCTCTCGGGTCCATCCCCTGCGTGGAGCCCAGGGCTGGGCTGGGCCTGCCCCACTGCACAGGATAAGCCACCCTTTTCTCTGTGTGGCTGCTAGCCACATCCCTGCAGCTCCTCAGCTCCAGCTCCTCATGTGTTTTAGCCCACGCCTCTGAGGTTGATGATGTCAACAGACCTCTTGGCACCAAAGAAGTTTTGGCTGGGGAGAGCTGGAGAACAGGATCTTCTGGTCCCCTGAAGAGGCCTGGGCTGTGGCCCCAGCATGTGTTAATCATGGGAACAACATCTGCCTGGGATGGTCGTCAGCCCTTTGGGGACTTTTGCTGAGGACAGTGAGGGTAGTGCTACCTGGGGCAGTGTCTTCCTGGGAGGGCAGGGGGTCTCTGCTGTAACCACCTTGCGGTCTTTCTCCATCTCCCCTCTTTACTTTCTCAGCAATGCAGGAAGTGCAGTCCTCCCTGGAGAAATCTATCCATCTCTTCTGGTCTGGGGAAGGAAGCCCTGAGTCCGTGCTTCCTGCTGCGAAACATCTGGACCCCCTCCTGCAGACGGCCCAGCGGCACCAGCCAACCCCCCCTGATAAGGGCTTTCTTGGTACGTAGTCAGCTCTTGGGCACCAGACTCGTGGTGGTGTTTCCGTGGATCAGCCTGTTCTAACACTGGCAGGAATGTGTGCTCAGGATGCTGACGGCAGACGTCTGCAGCAGGGCCTGGGGTGCTTGGGATGGGTGTTACTCTGGTGTCTGAAGCCTGGCCCTGTGTGGAGCAGTGTCCTGTTGTGTCCTATGTGTCCAAATGACCTGACTGGGCCAGGGTGAAGTCAGCATCTTCTTAATGCTGTCACATAACAAAGTTTTGGCTCAACTGGCATGAGCAGAGTGTATAAATTTGACTTGTCCCCACTCTCCCAGTTCAGCCAGTGCCTGGATTGGGTATGTGACCTTGTCTCCTCATTGCTCTCCAGATAAACTCTTCTACATCTACACCTCTGGCACGACGGGTCTGCCCAAGGCTGCCATTGTGGTGAACTGCCGGTAAGGCTGTGGGTAGGGGCTCAGGGGAGGACAGAGCTGAGCTCTGCCCTGTCCCAGCACAATGCCTCTGTCCCTGCTGCTGACGTGTCCCTTTACCCTCCTGCCCCAGGTACTTCCGCATGTCCAGCTTAGTTTTTTACGGTTTTCGCATGAGGCCTGACGATGTGATGTACGACTGTCTCCCACTCTACCACGCTGCAGGTAAGGTGGAACCCTGAACATCGAGACTGTCTCTTCCCCTCCACCAAGCCCAGGGCTCAGGCTGGAGGCTGGAGCCATCTCCATGCCAAGGAGGAGCTGGCTGCTGCTGGCAGTGTCTGACCAAGGCTTTCTGCTTTATCCCTGGGAGCCAAAAATCGATCTGGCTGACCTTTGGAGTGGGGAGTGTGTGTGGAGGGGGGGTTATGTCCTCATCCAGCTTTGGAGTAGCTGCACCTTATTGCTGCTCCATGTGAAAAGTCAGGGGGGAAGGGGAAGCAGTGCCCACCTGGCTGGCTCAGACGTGGTGGGTTGTTTAGGTGCAAAGCACTGCCCCCAGATCTCGCTGCCATGCATCTCCTCCCCACTGCCTGTGATCCTGGGGACTTTAGCTACATCAGCACCCATCTGTGGTGTGGCCAGCGTGTGGCCTTCACCTTGCCCTGCCAGGCTTCTCCCTGAGCAGGTTGGGCTGGAAGTATCTGGGGACTGAGATCTCCCCTGGCTGCCTCTCCGCAGGGAACATCGTGGGGATCGGGCAGTGCCTACTGCAGGGCATGACGATTGTCATCCGCAAGAAGTTCTCGGCCTCGCACTTCTGGGAGGACTGTGTGAAATACAACTGCACGGTGAGGCGAGGGGCCAGCCGGGACTGGGGAGTGGAGCCTGGGGATCTATGCTGTGCTGGGCATACCCCAGCTGCTGGAAGAGGAGAAGGCCTGGACTAGTTCTACCTGTTCATCCCAAACCGCCTTCTGAGGTGGTGGGGCTGTGTCCTTCACACCTGGGGTGGTAACTCCATGTGTCCAAACCCTTCCCATGCTCCAGCATTAGCCAGGAAGTCTTGGATAGGTTTCAGAGGCTGGAGGAGTGGGTTAACTGGGGAGGAACAGGCACTAGATGAGCTAGTAGGACTCCTGGGTTTTACCGCAGCCTCTTTAGGGGGGATTTTGGGCATGTTGTGTCGTTCCTACCTGCCCTGAAGAAACCCCAAACACTGCAGGGCCTGGCGGAGGGATCCTAGTGAGTCTTTCCTCTCTGTCCCTCCCAGATTGTGCAGTACATCGGGGAGATCTGCCGCTACCTGCTGAACCAGCCGTACCAGGAGGTGGAGCGGCAGCACCGGGTGCGCATGGCGCTGGGCAATGGCCTGCGTGCCTCCATCTGGCGGGAGTTCATGGCCCGCTTTGGCATCGCCCAGGTGGCTGAGTTCTACGGAGCCACCGAGTGCAACTGCAGCCTGGGAAACTTCGACAACAATGTAAGGCCCCACCACCCTCCCCGTGTCCCAGAGGGTGCCTTCTGGTCTGGGCAGGGTTGGGAACACAGACTGTTTTGCTCCTGCTTTCTTGCTCCAAGAAGCTCGGTGTGGGTTGCCAGCCACCCAGAGGGGTTTTGGCTGTTGTGTGGTGCCAGCTCTCTGTTATCCTGGATGTGTGTAGGCAGTGGGCTTGGAGCGGGAGAGATGTCCCTGCTACCGTAGGCTCTGAGCTCTTTCTGTTCTAGGTTGGCTCGTGCGGCTTCAACAGCAGGATCCTACCAGGTGTGTACCCCATCGGCTTGGTAAAAGTGGATGAAGACACCATGGAGCTGATCCGGGGGCCGGATGGTGTCTGTATCCGCTGCAAACCAGGTGAGGGCAACCACAGGGATAAGTCTCCTCAGCCCTGTGCAAGTCTTTGCTGATACTTCAAGATAACTTACCTAGGTTTGAGTCTCTGCTCACTTAAACACCACCTATCCCATTAGACACCCTTTTTGCTTGGATGCGAGTGGTTTCTTCTCCCCTTCATCCCCTCTTTTCTCCCTGCAGGGGAGCCGGGGCAGCTGGTGGGCCGCATTGTCAAGAGCAACCCCTTGCAGCACTTTGATGGCTACCTGAATCAGTCAGCCACCAACAAGAAAATCGCCAGGGATGTGTTTACAAAAGGGGACGCTGCCTATCTCACAGGTGAGGCAAACAGAGCCCTTCTGTCCACTGAGAGCGGAGGAGAAGGCTCCCTGGGTGGGCATGCGGGCTGTCCCAGTCTAGTGGCACTGCCCTGAGACGCTCCAGGGTTGCTCCTAGCCCCTCTGACACCTCGTTTTTTACCCATTCCTCACTTTCCTGTAGGGGATGTCCTGGTGATGGACAAATACGGCTACATGTACTTCCGGGACCGCACTGGGGACACATTCCGCTGGAAGGGGGAGAATGTCTCCACCACAGAGGTGGAGGGGACGCTGAGCCGCATCCTCAACCTGACGGACGTGGTGGTTTATGGGGTGGAGATACCAGGTAGGTGAGGAGGAAGAAGATGATCAGGGGAGGCAGGCGGGCCTCTGGCACTTGAATGTGAGCGTGTCCTTCACGTCCAGGTCAAGATGTCCCTTTGCAAGAGGCTGGACCAAGGCTCCCCATGGGCAAGCTGGGAAGAGGCCACTGGGAATGTGCCTAGTGGGAACCAGAGGGTTCTCTCCCTCCCTCAAGTTTTGGTCTGATTCTGGCTGGTTTGGAAGGACCCTGTGTCCTTTCTGGACAGGCTGCAAGTGCCTCCTCTGGGAGGAGGTGACCGTGACCGCAGGGTGTCGCTGGTAGCCTTAGCCACAGGGTGGTGACACAGCCCGTGTCACAGCTGGACGCATCAGTGCTTTGGTACAAAGCGGGATTTGTGCCAGAGGCTTTGCAGGCAGAGGGAGATGATGCTACAGGAAGAGTGTATCTGAGTGCTCTCTCTTCTTCTCTGCCTCTTAGGGATTGAAGGGAAGGCGGGAATGGCGGCCATCGCTGACCCGGAAAACTCCTGTGACCTGGAAGGCTTTGCCAGCGAGCTAAAAAAGGCCCTGCCGCTGTATGCACGGCCGGTCTTCCTGCGGTTCCTGCATGAAGTCTCCAAGACAAGTGAGCCAAGGCGTGCACTGGGTGTGGAGCTCGGGGGGGAAACCTGGTTGTAGAGGCCCATCTGCTGTAGGATCATGATGGAGCCCCTCTGCCCCGTAGAGCCTCTACCCAGTTCCTCTGGTGGTTGTGGTTTGGAGGTTGTGAGGATGCAAGGCTGGATCCGGGGGAGCATGGGGGTGGTAAGGGTGGGAGTGTGTGCAGCTGGTGACTCCTCATTCCTCCTCCTCTCCCCACTCCAGGCACTTACAAGTTCCAGAAGATGGAGCTGCGAAAGCAGGGCTTTGACCCCACGCTGGTGAAAGACAGGTTGTACTTTCTGGACTCCAGGCAAGGCTGTTACCTACCGCTGGACCAGGCAGCGTTCAACAGGATCCAGTCAGGAGAGCAGAAGCTGTAACCGGTGGGGCTCAAGCAAGGCACTTCCCCAAATCCTGCTGGAGAGAGGGGGGGGGGGGGGAAGGCAGGCGCTGGGGAAGAAAAGGATCAAGGAGAGATATAAAGGCACGCTAGAGATTTTATTTGAGAAGTTTTACAGATAACGGTTTGGGAGAAATGCAGGGGGGACCAAGGGGAGGGGGATGGTTACATACCAAAGCATAGACTCATTATGGCTTTATTTTTTACTTGGTACAGCGGTGGTGGTCCCGTGCCATGGGAGGGGCAGGGCCCCGGCCAGTTGAGGAGGGGTGGGGTGCCTCTGCCATTCCACTTTGCTTTTCCTGTCTTTCCCTCCATTTTCCTGCCTGCAGCAACCCTTCCTTGTGAAGGCCACGAAGGTGCTGGGCTCTTTCCCCACTCCTCCACCAAGCAGCCAGCTCCTCCTTGGCACAGGGCCCCCGCTGGCAGAGGGAAGCTGGGTGCCAGGCTCAATCCCTGCCCCCTGCGTGGTCCCGCTGGTGTGTTTCTGCTGTGAATCAGGGGAGCAGGGTAGTGCTGGGCTCAGGAGAGGGACAGGGATGTGTTTCTGCCATGCCTTGCTCTCTCCTGGGGATGACATTTCTGTTTTTCACAATCACACGCACATTATATTATATTATATATATATATATTATACACGCTGACTTTTTTTTTTCCAATCTTAATTTATTGTCTGTACTTTTGAATGTGTCCCGGGTTTGTGCAGTAGGTGGAGGAGCAGCCCAGACCTGTCCTCTCTTGGAGAGCCCTTTTCTCTCGCAGGGAGACGGGACACTCATCTGGGACTGATTCTCCTCTTCCAGCGTGGGTGCAGCCGTGTATGTCCTTGTGGCCTTGGTCTATGGTGAAGGACAGGAGCGAAACCCACTGTCTCGTGGACGCTTCTCTGGGTCTCTTTCTTCCACCTTTTGTGGATGCAGCCTTGTTTTGTGTGCCACCTTCCTTGCAGAAAGCAGGTGGGAGAGTGGGAATGAAGGGCCTTTGCTTAGACGTACTCAGCACCATGGAGCAGCTCTCGGGGCTTTCCTGCTGCGATGTCTGAGCCCTGAATGCAGGAGGCAACTTGCTTAAGTGGGGAGAGAAGGTCCTCCGAAGGATAGTCTTCTTGAGAGCCTGACTTCGCCCATTCTGCACCCCTTCCTGTAAGAGCCCGCCCTGGTTTTACTGCAGGAGATGGGCCCTGAACTGAAATGTCCATGTTAAACACCTGACTTGCGCTATGTGAATCCCCTGCGTTGTGTCTGACGTGAAACAGCCTTAGAAGCAATGTCCAATTCCAGTTCTCAGAGACCGTGCAGAAACGTCTGCTCCAGAGAAAACTCTGGGTTGGGGTATATTCTTTTTTTTTTTTTTCTTTTTTAATGATTTGTTTCTATGCTTTTAGCAGGGTTACTCCTTAAAATGACGTCTGTCTTTTATGAGGGCAGAGTATGTCTGCTCTTCTAGCTGTGCTTCCACACCAACGTACCTGCCTGCCCCGGTCTGTCCTTTCCTCACGATTAAATGCGAGTATGGGCTACGCTGGAGTTTCCTACCTTTTCCTTGCGCGTTCCTGCTCTGTGTGGGGAGGCGGGGGGCTTGAGCTGCTTTGGGAACTGGGAACTGCCACTCCGGAGCATGACCTCCCTGTGCGGATATTAGCTCCTTGGAGCAGGGGGGAGCCAGCCCCTTGCTGCTGGGTTTGATATCTGTGTGAAAACAACCGATTGACGAGACCCTCCCCAGACCCACCACCGACTGCCCTCTCCCCCTTTCTCCTGGTCCTGTTCTCAGCGTTGCCATCCCAGTTTGTCTTGGCTCAGTTCTCCCTCTTTACCCTTGCACACCTTGCTCCTCTGCTCCTCTCCTGTTCCCTCTTTCCTCTTCCTGCTGCTTCTCTCCGTGTTTGGCCACGCTTCACCTCCCATTAACACTCATTTCTAGCCTTGAAGACAAGTGTTTTGGTGGTACCCATTCCCCTTCCCTCACTGCCAGAACCATCTCTTAGACCCTCTGCATCCAACCCTGGGGCCAGGAGAAAGCAGCTCCTTCGTGGTACCCAGGTACCAGAGAGAAATGTCCTCCACGAGCCTGGGTGACGGGTATTGCCTGGGAAAAGTGCTGGAAATTTGCATCCATTATATACCAGCTGCACCTTCAGGCTTGCTCAAATTGATGGTTTCTCCAGCATCTCGAACTAAAATAAAAGCTTTTAGCTTATTCAATCCCCTGGATGCAGTGACTCTGGGAAAGGCCCAGCTTGGAGCTGGATCTGGCTTCTGCAGCCAGCTCCAGGTGGGGACAGGGACAGGCGAGGATGGGGGGAGTGTGGAGTGGTGGAGCGGTGTGGTCCAATGCTGCTCCTGGGACAGCTTCTGTCCCGAGGTGGACTCCCAGGCTCCTGGAAAACGGGTCTCATCCCCACAGCCCTACGGTGCCTGTGGGGCTCAGCCTTCAAATGAGGTGGCTTTGCCTGCGGTGGGGTCCTATTTAGGGGCCTCTGGCTATCCCCCTGGCCTTAGGGGGCTGCTGCAGGGGGTGCAGCGATGGCTGCCACCTCTGCAGATGCTCTGGTGCCACTTTTAGATGCTGTTCCTCTCGCAGCCACCGGTGGAGGGCAGGCTGGGCTCGGCAAACATCTCACCTCGGGGGGTGACTTCTTGACGGGCTTCCCTGGGGTCACACAGCCACCCCTGGGAAGCTGTGGAGGGTGCACAGGGCACTGGGAGCAGGAAGGTCACCCACGCAGGGGACAGGTCAGACCCTGGCCGAGGTGGAGAGGAACTTTTGGGTTCCGAACCACCCAGCCCCTCTGCTAAAGGGAACGAGGGGAGACTCGGCCTCCCTGGAGTCATTGTCTGGAGATGGATAGTTTGAACTGATCCGGGAGGAGACAGGAGCACTGCTCTCCCTTCCTGGAAGAGATGGCTACACTGCCCTGCACACAAAGCCGCTCTGGAGGGCGAGGAGCCGCGGGGGCAAGGCTCAGCGCTGTGATTCTGCCTGTCTGAGAGCGGGTTAGGCTAAAAAATGCCAAGGAAAGTCTGTATTCAGGGCACTGCCAATTAAAACGCAGATGCAAATAGCTTTAGAAGCTGATTTTTTTATTTGCAAGTAAGCCCAGCCAGAGGCCAGCTGGTATTGTTGGGTTTTGGAGTTGGATGGGGATCGTAAGCACAGCCGATGCCCGTGCAAGGAGCAGGATTTAGCCCTTGTTGGTGCTGACACAACCCAGGGTCATGGAGCTCACCCCCAGCCCGGCATTCCCGGCCGGCTGCGAGGGGCTGGAAGGTTGTAATTGCAGGGTGCAGGCAAAGAGGAGCCGGATGGAGCCCCCCTGAGGTGAGAGCTCCTGTTCTGGGGAGATGGAGGGTGCTGAATGGCTGGGAAACAGCCCAGCAAACCGCATGGGGGGGTCTGATACATGGGCCTTCAGTAGAGCTCAGTGGTACCAACGGAGCACAGTGCTGTGCCAGAGGTTCTGGACATGCGTGTGCCATGTACTTGTGTCTCCAAGCCAGATTCCCCAGGGAGAGGGGAGCCCCGTGAAGGTGTGTTCGTAGCTGTGAGTTAAGCCGTAAGGAGCCAGCCTTCCTGGCGATGCTGACAGCACTGTGGCATTGGGGGGGTTAAAAATAAGCAGCTCTGGTCCCCGCTGGAAATCTGGTGGCTGGGGACAATTCACCTTTCTCGCTGCACTTGTCCTTACTGAGGAGGGTTGTGTCACACTTGGCAATGCTTCCGAGAGTCCCTGCAAAACCCAGCTCCACCAATTAAGAGTTTTTCCGCTGGCTGTCAGCTTCGGGTTGAAATCCTGGGGCCTTTTTAAAGTCCCAGCGCCTCTGGAAAAAGCATCCCTGAAGCTCTCAGCCTGGGAATACAGGTGTGAGTGCAGAAGCGAGCCCAGATCAACGCTGGGACAAAACGCTTCCCGCAGAGAGGTGTTTGGAAAGAAGCAACCAGTGCTTAATTTTTTTAAATTTCTTTTTTGTTGTGCAATTTTAAGGGAGAAGCTAACAATCCTTTTTCTGTGATTAGAGACACCTTGTGAGACTTATCTTCCTCCTTTGATCAATAAGCTCAAGTCTGGCTCAACAGCTGTATACAGATAAAAGTACTATATATAAAGCATGAGATATTATTCTTTTTAATTAAAATACTTAAAAAGCTGTTTGCATGAGGTTAAGAAAACATTAAAATCCTTTCCTGGGTTATTATTAAGCCTATTAATTTAAGCAAAGCCAAAGAGCTTTACAAACCAAATGTACTTTTCACCATGGAGATGGCTGCTGCTCCCAGACCCTGCATCCTGGACAGTGACAGTAACATTAAGAAAAACAACGCTGCAACTTTCTCTCTGATCAGCTTCTCTCTCCAGCTCAAGGTCTAGCTCAGCCAGGCCGCGCTCAGGGTGCAAAACTGGGAGGGTATTTTAGCCCAAATGCAGGTGGGGGGCTTTGCGAGCTGCTCAGGCCTTTTTCTGGGTGAAATTAATGTCTGGCTGCTGAAAAAGTCTGTGACAATCTTTAAGGCCGCATCTCTCCAGCCTCCTCCTGCCACTCTCGGCGTGCTGGAGTCTTCCCGAACAATGACAGCCACCCGCTCCTCCGGCACGCCGGCGAGATGGCTTCGCCTTTAAGCGGCGACAGGGAAATACGCTGGCCTAAAGAAGGGCCTATCCTTTGGTGCGCTCTTTAGAGATGGAAATAGGCGATTCCCCTGAGTGGTTCCAGTGTAACAAGGAGCAGGGCCAAGGGACGGCTTCTCCCCCTCCACGATGGAGGGGCTGTGGTGCAGGGGATTCCACCAAAATGATGGTCTGCGGAAAGCGCCTGCGTCTCGTCATCCTGCGTGTGGCAGGGAAGGGACGGCAGCTTCCCTCCTTAAAGCAGAAAAGCTTCATTAGGGAAATAAAAGTTCAGAGCCGTTTGCTGCTTAGTTCCGGAACAGCACGGGGTGGCCAGGCTGTGTGGCAGGGTGAGGCTCGGGGAGCAGGGGATGGGTCCAGCTCTGCTCTTTTTGAGCCTGGCCCCTTTCAGTGGCAAATCCCACCTTCCAAAATAACCTGGGGTTTGACCTTCGTTTTTTTCCTGGTTAATTAAAAATCCCACCCATAGACACAAATGAGGCCAGGACAGGCTCTGGGAAAGCTATGGGCAGTTGGGGCCACGCGACCCCGGGAATGGCAGGTGATGGTGACTCTGTCCTAGGCCAGGACATGCTCCTCCTCAGGAAGGGGGTTGTTGCCCAAATCTCCCCAGATCCCTCGCCAAATGATCCCAGGCTTGTGAAGTGGGATACGACCCCTGCCATGACATGTCCCCCTCCTCAGTATGGCCCTGCCTTCCTCGAAGGTGCCGAGTCGGGGTCTGATCCTGCCCTGGAGGTGACAGCTCCCACCACCGCGTGGGACCCTGCAGACCCCCAGCGCGGTGCCAAGGGGTCCGAGGGCGCCAGGGTGGCCAGAGCCTCCCTCCTCGCCTCCAGCCATCCAAAAGTGGCCTCCGCCTCGGCCGCAGGAAGAGGCTAACAGCGGCGGGCCCAGCCAACCTCCTCAGCTTTGAGTATCACTTTCAGCTATTCTGAAGGTTAAACGCCTGTTTAGAGCTCCCTATTGAAGGTAGAGCCGGGGGTGCGGCATTGTTCGGCCGCCCTCCCGCTTTGTCTGGCCGCTTTCAGGGATGCCCTGAATGGGAAGCGGCCTCCCCCAGCCCAGCACCCCGGCAGAAGGGCTCCTGGGGGAGAGCCGCTTCCTCCCGCCCTAATGACATTCAGGCCTCCATCGGTTCAGCTCCCGCTTTCTTTCTGCTGCAGTTTAACCCGGGCACAGAGGCCGGGCTCCATCTTACTGATCTCTGCTTGACACCCAATTACCACATGAATGGGAGAGAAAGGCTGCAAAAGGCTTTAACTCCCACTGACCCTCCTTCCCCTCTGCCTGCTTCCCCCTCTCCCCCGTCCTACCCCCTCGCCTTTCTCCCGGCGGAGGGAGTTCAAAACTGAGACGAAAAATCAAACAAAGCCCCGAGTAAGGAAACCCATTGTCGCCGCCTCCGCGATGGCTCCCCATTTCGCCAGCTATTGTTCCCCTTGAAGTTTGACTTGCTGTGTGGAAGGATGCGAGCAGCTGTTTGCGCATTCCCCTGATGTTTTATTGAAAAATAATTGAATCGTCAGTTCGGGGCTCTCTGATAAGATGTTTCCTCGTTAGCGCTGGGCCCTGTCGTATTTATAAACTACGCTTCCCCGTAAAACGTGATGGCGACCTAAGCCGTTTCCTCCAGAATAAAACCCTCAGTGGAGGGACGGAGGCACGTCCCTTCTGCGCTCAAGGGGAGAGGAAAACCATGCAAACAGCAGGGAAAAAAGAAAAAAAAAAAAAATCCAGTACTAAGACAAAAGAAATTAAACCCTCTTTATTGCCAGGCTCAATTTCCAACCTATTCTTTTGTTTGGCGCAGTTGACTTTGCGGGAGGGGAAAGGTGGGGGCAGCCGGAGCACCCTCATGGGCGGCCGCTTGCCCGGCGTGACCAGGGTGAGCAGCATGGCTACCTGGGGACGCCGTTCCACGCTGGGGACCGAGTGAGGGACCTGCCATGAAAAATTGGGTATAAAGAGAGAAGTTTAGATTAAGTAAAGCCCAGTGACACATCACCGGGTTGCGTCTGTGCTACTGTGTTACAGCGAACTGAGCGGAGGGTACACATTCATGGCAGGAGCCTTGCCTTTATCTGGTTTTGCTTTATGCACCCGTTTATCAAACACCGTTGATGTTTACAGCAGTTTAGAAATAACAACGTCAGCGTTACACTTTCTTGAGGAGATTACACTCTTGCTTTCCCCATCCCCAAGCATATGCTGGGAGAATTTGTGATGCTCTGATTTGAGCACCCAGCACGGAGACGGGACTCACTCCTCTCCCAAGTACCTGATGTCCATAAAAATGTGCCCCGTATCTCATGTGCTCGCTGACTCTATTTCCAGGGCAGTTGTTAACAGTAACCAGCTTTGACTGCTTGAATGAGCCAAACTCGTATTTATGATTACTGATCTCTTTTTTTTTAAATTACTTTTGCTTGTCCGGGGAAGCGCTAACACTAAATCTCTAATATTTTGTTGGATTTCTATAACTCGAGAATCAAGATTCTTTTAGGAGCCAGTTCTCCTATTATGTGGCCTCGTAAATGATTTCTGAAAGGAAGAAGAATAGCTTATATAAAGCCGTAACTGTAAACACTGATCTGGAGTCCAGATTACCAGATCCTCTGTATACAGCATCCTTCAGTCATTTCTGAAGTGTATAGAAGTAAGATTTTTGTCTAAGGCTTCTTTCCTCAGCTGGTTTCCCATACAATCAATTCAACATCCTGGGCCGTATCTCCAAGATACTCAAACACCTGGGGATTTAGCGATATTTAAAATCCAGCTGGAATTTTTGGATGAAGACCACGGTCAACAGCTTCACGTCTCTGCCATCACGTAACCCTGGCAGCGATTGGAGCGTTCATCTGCGCTGGGGACTGGCCTTTCCTGGGGCCCAGCCCGGAGAATGATCTCCTCCGAGAACAAAAGGCCATTACAAACACCACCACCTTCTGCTCTCGGGGTTAGGCATACTCTGACCCCCGTTAGCATAAACGAAGAGCAATCTGTCCGCGTAAATTTATGCCCCTTACACATAATGCACCGTGTATATGTGTATATATTGCATTTCTGTGTGCATGTGTGCACGCATACATGTCTTTTTTTTTTTTTTAATCCAAACCTTCCACTGAGCGGAGCGAGGTTTAAGTTTTTCCACCAGTGCTGCCCAGCGCAGCTCCATGGCGTGGGGGAAGAGGAGCCTGCGCCGTTGCACAGCCCAGCTGTCACTGCCATGGCTGCATCCCGCCCGCGTACACGCTTCTCCCTCTGGGGACAGGAGGAGAAGACAAACAGGCGACAGATGTGAGCCGCGCTGTTTAACGTGGTGCTGGAAGGTGCCTGGTGCTGCGGGGATGCGCTCGCTGGGAGAGGCTGCCCTGAGCAGAAGGGGATGCTTAACTGCCGCCTTCTCTGACGCGCATCTTCCATGGTGGTGACAGGAGCTGATACAATGAAGAATGCCTGCATTCTAAAACTCCAAATTGAGTCTTAGAAAGTTCCTATGTTGCCGATTTACGGCATCAGAGTGGTCGTTAGTCTCACCCGGCTCCGCCATTTCTGCTTCCTCACTAAAAATTCAAATTAACTGCGAGGCAGTAGGCTGGCTTCGCTGCTGGGAAATCTCTACTCTGGCTCCTTGCCTTTGCGCAGCTGAAGCATTCTCAACACATGAAAAAGGGCTCTGTGCACCGCAAGAAGCCAACTTAATGCAGAAATAGGTATTTTAAAATAACATGGCCTGGTCTAATGGCCTCGCACACATCTCTGGAGGCACGGGCCTCCTTCCCAGCAGCCCTGAGGAGACCGTAGAATCATAGAATGGCTAGAGTTGGAAGGGACCTTAAAGATCATCGAGTTCCAACCCCCCTGCCCTGGGCAGGGACACCTACCACCAGATCAGGTTGCTCAAAGCCCCATCCAGCCTGGCCTTGAACACGTCCGGGGATGGGGCATCCACAGCTGCTCTGGACAACCTGTTCCAGTGCCTCACCACCCTCACAGCAAAGAATTTCTTTCTGGTATCTAATCTAAATCTCCCCTCTTCCAATTTAAAATCGTTAACCCTTGTCCTGTCACTACACTTCCTGACAGAGTCCCACTCCAGCTCTCCTGTAGGCTCCCTTCAGATATTGGAAGGCTGCTCCCGGCCGCTGGGCCCCGGCGCTGAGGAAGCTCAGCTGGCGGCTCTCCCTAGGCCTGGCCCACTCGTTCGGCCCTCAGCCCGAGGACCGGTCCCCGGGGGAGTGGCGGGGTCCTTTCAGGCCTCGGCCGCCGGGCTCGGGGCCGCCCCCCGCCATCCCCGCCGTTGCCAGGCAACGCGGCGCAGACGGAAGTCGGTGCGGCACTTCCGGCGCGGCCCGCGCGCGCCTTCCCCTCCCGCCCGCCGCCGCCAAGATGGCGGCGCCCGTGTCGCTGCAGGTGGAGTTCGGGTGAGCGCGGGCGGCGGCGGCGGCGGGGCCTGGGGGCCGCAGCGGGGGCCGGGGACCCGGGTGGAGGGGTAGAGTCGGGCTGGGCCCCTCGGTGAGGCG
>JAOXNO010000008.1:6931223-6952440 GCA_028565335.1 Limnodromus scolopaceus
GAAATGGGCACAAACTTGAACAGAAGAAGTTCCATCTAAACATGAGGAGGAACTTCTTTCCTGTGAGGGTGGCAGAGTCGGGCTGGGCCCCTCGGTGAGGCGGCGGCGGCGGCCCTGAAGCGGAGCGGCTGTTGCGCGCGGCCTTCGGGCCCGCTGCGAGCTCCTCTGGGCCCGGGTGCCGCCGCTGTGGCGGGGCTTCGGGTGCAGTCGCCCCCGGGGAACCAGGCCGGGTGCCAGGCAGCGCCGGGGTGCCTTCCCGCACCCCTGCGGCCCCGGTGCAGCCCAGGCAGTGCGGGGTTGGGCCCGGGCCGCGCCGCCCTGCCCTGCCCTCCTCCGCCGGGGCGGCGGCGTGCCTTCGCCCACGGCTCTGTGTGAGCGTCTCGTGCAAGTCCTTTCCTTTCTCCCCTTTTAACCTTTTTTTTTTTTAATTATTAAAATTATTTATAAAAATCTTCCACTCGTTTTTCGGCTTTTTTTCCTCTGTGTGTATATGTGTGTGTGTCTGTATATATATGTGTGTGTGTGCACTGGCTTTGCTCTGTCTTTCAGTTATTTCAGTTCAGTGTAAAATAGCCGGGTTCCCGCTTTGTAGCATCTCGGTTTTCAGGTCTGTGTTGCCATAGGACCTGCCTTGCGAACGCTCTGTTGCTGGGAAGTTAAAGTGTTTGTGCTGGAAGTCTGTGCACATTTATGGAAATGCTTGTGTTATTTTGTTAAAGCCTCCTTTTAGCAGAAGCTAAAAGACTACTATTTATTTGCTTTTTCCCACCCTTTCACAAACACAGAGATGTCATAACCCTTTAAATACCCTTCTCCTTAAGAATCCTTTCCTCAGTCTTTCCCACTTCCAGCTGCAGCAACTCTCCTAATTTTCCCAGAAGAGTGAGATGCATTTTTGCTTCCCTTGGAAATGCATAAATGAGCTCTCTATGTACGAATCGCAGCTGAGTTCCCCACAGCTAGCGCATTACAGAAGGACCTTATCTTGCAATCTACATTTCCCGCTGTAACAAAGCGTGACCTTGTTTTCATTACATAAAAAAATGTTTTTCATATAATTGCTGTGACTTGTTCTCTCACATGAATCTCGGCTCACGTTAATAATCGCTGCTTCAATTTTCAGATAACTATTTTTTGTGAGCTGGTGGAAGAACACCAACAGAGTGCTCTTTAGGAGAGTTGCTGCATATAAGTAATGCTGCCGAGGGTAAAACAAGGGTTCTGTTGTGCTCTTCCGTTGCAGAGCCAAGAAAACCTAGTGTGGCATTTTTGGATATTGAATTTAAAGGAACTTAGTAATGTCTGGATGTATCTTTGTTGATATTTAGGTGGGGATTATTTATTTTAAATAGTTCTCTTTATTATGTTGGTTTCCAAGGGATGTGAGGCACCAGTAAGTTTCCAGAA
The DNA here is from genome assembly GCA_028565335.1 of Limnodromus scolopaceus. NCBI lineage: Eukaryota > Metazoa > Chordata > Aves > Charadriiformes > Scolopacidae > Limnodromus > Limnodromus scolopaceus. Next base: position 6,932,631 of record JAOXNO010000008.1, read on the forward strand.
AGTAACTTCATAAGAAAATTTTTCTAAAGTAATCTACATTTCAGTTAGAAGAACATTTTGCCACAGTTATTTGCCCTTTGAAAACGAGTTTGTTTTCAGTTGTGAGTTGAGTTTTTTAAGGGTTTCCTCATTGTTAAAACTCAGGCCACCCTGTGCAGTCTAGAGGCAAGAGCTCACACTATCTGCTTCTGTGTCCCTACTCAACATGATAAAATTTTATAATCTTCTAAGACTGGATTTGGCTTGTGGTCTCCCAGCATCAGGAAAACTAATTTATGTTTGTAAAGTCCACAGTTTTCACAGTTGTTCTTTTTCCAGAAAAGGGATGTAGGTGAGGTGCTTGCTGAGGCTTGTAAGTTGCAGTTGCAAAAAATGAATTATTATTGGTTTTACGAGCCTAAGGAGATGGGGTACCTGGATTAGGACCCAATTTAAATCCCATTTTCTTCAGGTGTGAGGACCAGCTCCTGTATTTGGCAGCCTCTGCGTAGTTTGCTTACGCTTGATGTCTTGTGCTTGCAGAGGCCATCGCTTAGTTATCTGAGCCTGGTCCCCCAGTATGTTCTGAGTGTCAGAAGAGGGATTTTCATCGGGTTGTTCAGTGGAGGAAGATTGTGCGTTTATTTATTTATTTTTACTTTAACTTGTCATCTTCTCCCAGTCACGTCCCTCCTAAGAGGGAAGGCTTGGTAGTAAGTAGATCAAGAAAGGGTTGCCAGAGCTCGAGGACTGCTGGCTCTGCAGCTGACATGCTGTGTGACCTCCTGTGAGCCGTTTCCTCTCTCTGTTTACAAGTGCAAACTGGGGGGGGGGAGAATATTTATTCCAGAAGGATGCTGTGTTTCTTCACGTTTTGTGAAATGCCTTGAGACTTCTGGCTCAAAGGTGTTGGGGAGGAGTGACGCTGGCTGTGGCGCAGTGGCTGTGGTACTGGTTGAGTTGAAGCGGTGCCGGTAGCTGAAGGGAGAGGGGAGGCGTGAGGCCAGGGGCTGCGTGGCGGTTTGTGGGTGTGTTGGGACGGGAGCTGTTTTCCTGTTCTGTTGGGACGATGCCTGGCACCGTGGGGTTCTGGCCCGCGACGGAGCCTCCTGTATGTGTTGGCGATGGGAGATGGCAACTTCCCCTGCGAACTTGTGGTTTGCGAGCAGGGAAAAAAAGACAAAGGGAATCCTGTGCTAAATATAGTCTGTGTCATTTGTTTTCTCTGTTGGGGCGTCTATGTAAATCGCCTCTTTTGTGTTGCCTTCCTTTTGACAATAAAGCAAAATCTCAGTGGTTCATTGTTTTTGTTTCAGAGGTGGTGCAGAACTCTTGTTTGATGGTGTCAAAAAGCATCAGGTGACTTTGCCCTGTCAACCAGAGCCTTGTGAGTATCTGAACCTGTTGGATAACTTGAAAGAATGACAGCAAATGAAACAAAGCCGGTTTGTACAGCAGTTTCGTTAGTTGGTGACAAGAATCAATGTATTTTAAAAGCGCTTTCAGACACACCGTGGATAATACAGCTTGGCAGACGATGGTTAGTCCTCAAAGTAAATACCAAGCAGAAATAGTCTGTGCATCTTTCCTGTCCTCTAAGCACTTGTCAATTGAGCCCTTCCTTAAGACTTTTGCCTCCTTCCTCCTGGATAGACAACAGTCTCCGAGTGTCTCCATCAAGCCTACATTTGTCTTGCTTGATACGCGAAACCACCAATAACGTCCTCTCTCCCTTGTTTTGCCTTGCCTGTCCTGAGATTTCCAAGAGGCATATATATGTATATGTATACGTGCGTGTGCATATGCGTGTAGTGTATAGATATGTGGGTGTGTGTTTAGCACCGTAACATAAATGTATTTTATCTACTCATTTGACGTTCAAGTGTATGTAATCGTTTTATATTAACTGTGCAGTTGAAAGTGGCAAAACTAATGCTCACATGTGATGCTGGACATCCTGCCTAGAGCCTTCCCTACAGTAAAAAATAGAATGCTGTTAAGATAAAGACTTGAGTGTCCCGGTGATAAACAGTCACAGTCTCTGGTTTGTGATTTGGAATATCGATACTGAGGAGGGCTGTACTAACTCTCTTGTTTCTCCTTATGTGTGTGCATACTTCAGTTGCAACGTAATTTTGCCGCAGGTATGTTTTGAATTCTTCCAGCTAGATAGCAATGCTTTATGCTATTTGAGAGTGGGATTATAAACTGAAATAATGCAAAGCATCAGGGAATGTTAGCAACTAATATCTCATGAATGGCTAATACCATAATCTATGTGCTGCGAACGTTCAGGCCTGAAATCTTCTTGCCGTGCCTGGAAGTAATTAGAGATTGGTAGAAGCGCTTTTGATGCTTGGACATAAGTATGTGTAATTCAAATATAATAGGAGCAGTGGAATAGTGTGTTATCTTGTGGTTAAGGACAGGGACTTGCGATCCAGAAACATGACCTGATGCTGATTTGCTTCAGGAGTTTAGTCGTGCTGTTTAACTTTCCCCTGTTGCTAGTGAAGTAGTAGTGATACTTTCATGTATCACAAGAGAGTTCAGCATTAAATTCCAGCACTGTTAAAGCACTTAAGATCCTTAAATGGAATATAGTAAAGACATGCCAAAATACTAATTTAGTTGGTTTATAAACTTGGGGGCTAGAGCATAATTTTCTTCAGTGTTCTGTAAATTTAAAATACCCAGTGATATCCACCGCGGTGGTGGTGTTCAAACTGTGATCGGATGCTCAAGAAGAAGGGGTTATTACACGAGATGTTTATTTCTGCCAGGGGAAGGGTGGAGATTAAGAATAATTCTAGCTCAATGATTGTCAGTGGCCTAATCCATTCCCACTTGAAATTGCTGGCAGGACTTCTACAGACTTCACTAGGAGCTGGATTTATCCTAAAGGATAGATCTTTCCCTGAAGATCTGGCTCAGTCTTGGGGTTCAAACTCATGATCTCCAGTGATTCGTTCCAGATTCACTTAACACAGTATTGCTTCCAGCTTTTCACGCTGCCTTGTTTTTCAGATGCTTCTATCCCTGCAACAAGAGTGGCAGGATGGACAGCGTGCCCACTTGCCGGCCCCCCTGGTGCACAACCTGCTGTTTTCATGTGCATTAAGTGACAGAGGTTTCAGTTTTGGGGCAGGTTGTGGATCACAGCGGCTGAGGAGCAGACACTGAATTACAAGGCTTCTGCTATAGTGACATTCAGAGCCAGCAGGGATGGGGTAGGCAGACGTCCAGTTAACGTCTGACAGTAAGGGATCACTGGAGACACCCCTCATAATACTTCTGGGTGAAAATGATGATGTAGAAGTGAGCAATCAGTAGAAATGGATCAGAAACACGTGAATAAGAAATTCAGTAAATTCTTGTAACTTTTTATTATTCCCAATGCCTTGTATTTTCCTCACATTAAGGAGGTTTGATTCACCTATCTCTGGGTAAATAAATATATATGTAGTATGTTCCCTGCTGACCTCGTGCAACCAGAATTGCAATGATGAGAGAAAAAAAACAGCTCAGTTCTACTCGCTGCGTACTTCCTGTTGCTTACCTTTCCCTGAATGTCCATCACTTAATCCTCTGGGGAAGGATCTGTAGTATGAACACTGCTTGAAGACCTGCACTTCTAACCCCATTTTAACTGATTTCATTAGCCGTCAAGCTTATTTTTGGCCATCTTGGCCTCTCTTACCCACTCTTCCTTTCTTTCTAGGTTATTTTTGTCTTTGTCCTCTTTTTTGCGGAGCAGCTGCTTCTCTCTGGGACATTGGACCCAGTGATATTTTAATTTTTTAGGCATTTTTATATATATCCTAGAGGTGAGGGGAGGTGGAAAATTATATGAAGAAAAGTACCTACAAATATTTATGCCAATAAAACAAGCTGTGCTCCATAGTTGACAAGGGCAGTGTTCTCTGAATGATAATAATGTTGTTTGAACAAATTCTTATGTCATCATTTCCTTTTTCCTGGTAACAGGCACCAGGTGGAAAGTAGGTGGGTTCCAGATCCAGGTAACTTTTTCAAGAAGATTTAATTCTCTGTCCTTTTCTGATGCCTGGAGATGGGCTCCCAGAGGGTTTAGGAAAGACGGGAGGAAGGAAGCTGCAAATGGGCCAAGAACAAGCCACGAGGGGTAGAGCCGTGTGGTGGGACCTATTTTTATTATCTAAGGGGCTTTTTGTATTCTAATGTCGGTAAAACAGCAGTTCCAAAGTGGAGCTGTCTTAGCCTGTGTGTTGAAGTTGCTGCCAAGAAGGAACTTAAAAAGGTGTGCTCTATCTGTAGAGGCAGAGGGATTTACATAAGCCAGACTTTGCGCAGGACTGTGTAATCTTTTAGAGCGGTGGCAGAAAGAAGACCTCAGGTTAAACAGGAATCTTGTCCCAAATTGCTGGCTATTTTGATGATCCCATTGATAATGCTGTTAAAGGATCTAAAGGCATTGCTGCCCCGTTGGCTTATTCCGCATAAAAACAGTGTGTGGGGGAGAAGGCAGCTGGGGGAATAACGATATTTGTCACACGGAGAGAGGATTAAATTGGCAGGGAAATCAACTTTATTTTCAAGCATCTAAGAGGCTATTAGAGACAATGGAGCATAAAAGAGAGAAACCCTAAATTAAAAACTGAAAATGTATTTGGCAGCCTCCTCCTGAAACAAGCCACAGTAATTTAACCAAGTGCTTCAGTAATCAAATAGATCATTGTGTGACTGCTCTGCAAGTGATGCCGGAGCTCCTTCCTCCATCTCGCCGGGACTCACAGTGGTGGGTTTGTCTATGGCCATGCGACTTGCGTGGACACCGCGGGAAGGGTAGGAAGCCACCGGCATTGTTTAACCCCTCTGGTCGGTGCAGTTTCAGCTCAGCAGCGTCGTGCTGATGAAGAGTGTTTACAAAACCCCTCTGCTGTGCTCCCTACTGGACGTTGTATCCGGAGGTTGGGGCTGTTTGTGAAGTCTCTGGCAGTTGTGCTGCAGGCTGCTCAGCAGCGGGTCCAGGCCTTCCAGTTCCAGCTCCTCCCGTGGTTTCAGTGATGGGACTTGTGTTTTTGAAGCAGCGGTGATCACTCGGACCTTCTGGGGTAATCAAGAATTCACTGTGTGTTTTGGCACTTACAAGCCTGGAAGGATAAATTTTTAATCAGTGTGTTTTGGTAATTGTTTGTGGTTTCCCTTTACCAAAACCCCGGGGAAAAAGCCTGTTGCTAATAAATTTCTTTTTTTTTTCGGAGGGAAAATGAAAATAATCTGCCAAGTGCTGCTTATGTTAAATCCCCGTAGAGAAGAGCATGGTCTGCTCCTTGAGAGCTTTGCTTTCCAGGGGTCTTGTTCTGCACAGCATGGAGGACTGCGGGGGAGTTGGGAGCATTCATCTTCTCGGAGAAGAGCCTGGGGATCTCAAGAGATCAGACCTGGGTTAGAGGCAGAGTGGCTTAAAAAATACAGCATGGCATGTGTTCAGAGTTGACTGGGCTGCTGTGCCAAAAACAATGTGTAAAATCAAGAGTGGCAGTTGGCATCGGCTGTCTGTAAGTGCCCCGTGCTATTGCTAGGTAGTGTGTCGTGGTTATTAATACACTGGTATGCTTTTATCACTCTGTTTATTATTCCTGACATTTTAAAACTTACTCCAAAGAAAGAATAAACATATGTTTGATAATGCAGAGACTTATTAGAAGAATGATAAAAAGCCGCCGTAGCTCTATGGAATTTCAGGCCATCAGATCTTTTTAGCCACAGCGTATGGTACTCGCAGGTCTCGAGTGACTCTGGGGTTATTCCCCTGCTTGTGCATCTCTCTTAGGAAGGTGATTATAGATTGACTTGGCCAGGAAAAAAGGACTTGGTGGGTTATGCAGGGTGGGACCACAGCCTGGACTAGCTCAGCCCTGGATCCCGACAGCTTTTCCCAGCAATCAGTGTAAGCAGTTGTCTTCGCAGCCCCGGGAGCCCGGTGTGATGCTGCAGGGCTGCTATTGCCGTGATGGAGCGGTCCCTGCCGCGTTGGCAGCCCTGGTGTAGGGCTCAGTGGTTCCTCGCACGGCTTCGGGTCCCCGTCCCAGCGAGGCCACGTGTCGCTTCTGCACAAGGAACCGAGTCCTTCAGAGGGAATGGGGAGACAAACACGCGGCCTCCGCTCCCAACGCTCTCCCAGGATGCCCCGGAGCCGTGTTACCGGATCAGCTCATCCCAGCTCATTGTGGAAGGAGCTTCCCAGGCACCGAGAAACCCATCTCTTGTGTGTGACCAAATCCCTGGGAAAACAAAGCCTGGCTGTCCCACCCTCCTTCCCAGGCGCTGTATTGCAGTGTGGGCACCTAGCAGGATAACCTTTCTGTGCCAGTCGTGTCCACACACCCCCCCCGGCCCCTCTCTCCTCTCTCTCTTTTCTCTTGGTGGGATTTGCTGTGCTGACAGCGCTGTTCAGAGGGTGGCAGCGGAGCAGGGCTGGGGAGGAGGATCCGGGCCCTTTAAACCGCTTAGCATGCGGTTCACACGGCTCCGGGCCAGCTGTTCCTTTCTCCTCCTGCCCTCACTCGCAGGAGTTGTTTGCTGAGCTCAGAGCTCCTGTGCAAAATTGCTTTTCAAAAGAGCCACTTTCTGCTTAATTAAACAATGAGCCGCCGTCCCTCTGCACATCTGTAAAGCTCCCTCTGCAGCCCCTTTATCCCACAAACTGCTCCATTCTTACCTCCATTCACTTGTAAATCTTACCCCCCCTCTCCTCCACCCTGATCATCTCACTGGCCCTTTCTTTTCCCCTTTCAAGTAAGACTGAGGAGCTTGGAGTATCTGTGGGGGTGGCTGGGTTGGGTGGACAGGAATCGGTTTAATGGTGCTTGCCGTATATGAAAGTCTAATAATAGCAAAGCAGATCTGAGCCCAGAAGTGAGAGGCGAGGACTGGACTCTGCACGATTTCTGTATTAAAGGAATAAAATCATGTCAGTTCCTGAGCCGAGACTCTGACTCATCCAGCAGCCAGAGGGGACACCGGCCACCAGCCAGGCTGGCGGGGGGGGGCAAGGAGTTGACTTCAAGGCGCTTTCTGATCCAGCTGGCAGTGCCAGGGAGAACCCAGCCCAGGGGATTCCCTCGGCCGGGCTGGCTTGGTGCAGGGCAGTGCCAGGCTGCCAGGGAATCCCTCTGCACGCTGGCAGGAGCAGCACCTTCCTCTGTGGTCTGGGGTCTCGCATCAGCTCTGGGTAGTCTCTTGTAATAGAGATAAGTTTTCCTTTTTAACCCTCGGTGTGTGCACACACGCACACAAAACCCAGAAGCCAGGAAAATAGGAGAGAGGGGAAATTTCAGTTTGATGGATTTTGGCTAAGCTTTACTCCCGCAGTTAGTAATGCGTTCTCTGAATTGTCTTCCTGAGCAGCTTAAAAAAATTAACCAGCAACATTCAAGGTTAAGCAGGATAAATGAATGGAAAAGTGATGAGGTGGGATATCTCCTTTATCACTGGGAAGGACAGATTATAGCCAGGGTGACGCAATATCATCTAGCATAGATTGATAGGGAGGGATGAAGAAATGGGAGTTTGGTGCATTAGCAGAAGATTCCTGACTGCAAAACTGTTAGACCATCACACAGTCTCCTTGGGGTTTGGTAGCAGGTCTACATTGCTCGAGCGTCTTAAAATCAGAGTGGGGCAAGGCTTGGGATGGTCTTTTGTTGAGCCTAATTCTGCTCTGGCAGAGGGATAAGATCACAGGACCTGTTAACGAGATGTTATTTTTAATGTCTGCAGTTCCCAGTCTGGCACTTCGTAGCTGGTGCGATAGTCTTTGAGGCTCTCCAGGTTCCTTCTTTTCACAATTTTGAACGAGAGGCAAGACCCTGGACCAGCACTAGTGATCTGTGATCCTAATTAAAAGAGACAGTTTGGTGCGCTGGCATTTATTTGGGAGCCTGAACTGACAATAGCGTTGGGTGTTATGGAATTAGATGCTCTGACTTTGGAAGTGAGTAGGGATTAGGTTTACCCTGAGGAACAGCTCGGAGCTGCTTTTTTGTCATGGGAGCTAATGGATCTGGAGGCTCGCTGCTGGCTAGGGAGGGGGGTTGGAGATTCCTTGAACTTGTGTTCTCCTACCAGGGAGTGGAAGATCCCAAGCAGCTCCTCTCCAGTTCATGAGCGTTGCGATTAAAATCTCAGGGCTGAGAATTGCTGGGTGATGACTGGGATTTGAGTCTTCGCTGCTAACAGGAGGTCTATGAAAGACTCCTGTGATCCTTTACCCTTGTGTGGACACAAGAAAATGAGAAGAGCATTGCTCTTTTAGCTGAGAAGTGAGAAAAAGATGTCATAACACAATTAAAAATTACAGAAGCCAAGACCTTGACATTCATTTGTAGCAGACAAGAACAGACGAGAGCAAAGACTGGGATTCTCTTGTGTCTGGCCGTAGTTACCCCCTGCTTTTTTCCCTAGTACTTAAATCACTGCCCACTCCAGTGCGTGGCAGGATTGGCTCCTGCGCTTGTCAGAGAAAATGGATTTTGCTCTTGTTGCAAAATTTTGCCTTGCTGCTCACTCTGCATAGTACTGAACCCATTTGCCTGTGACTCCATTTATATCAGCTATTCCAGGTCTTCTTCTGCAGTTTATGGCACACCATCATCTGCTTCAGCGAATGATTTGCATATCAGATGGGAGCCTGAGGGATCCCTCAGCTTCCAAGCTCTTTTAGAGAACAGATTCCTGGAGGGCCGTCAGATTCAGCAGCAGAGAGAAGGCATGCACCTGGAGGGGCAGCAGGTATTGGGAGCTGGTTTGTCTATTTTAAAAACAAGCTGCTTCAAGCAGGGAAAGGGGCATACAAATTGTCTTTCCATACATTTCCATGCAGGCAGGGGGAATAATGGCAGAGGAGCGGCAGGGAAGGGGCTTTGTCATGGTTACAGGCCGGTGGCTGAGAATGTGGGTGGAGCGGCGTTCGTCCAGAGTTAGTGACCTCAGCAAATTGGAGCTCAGCCATGGTCAGTATGATAAATGATCTTATTCTGGGTCAAAGAAATGGTACCCCACAGGGAGGTATCCGCAAGGCGGCCCGGGAAAGCGCTGTGCTCTTGCAGCACTGACCCCTTAGTGACCAGTGCTGCATATATCTTATTTATTACGGACCAGAAGGGAATTTTCCATGGTTTGGCCTTTATAGGGTTCCCTTATTTTCCTGAAATAAGCTCCCAGTTCTGCAGCCAAGGCAAGAATATGGGTGTAATTACACCCTCTGGGTGCCCTTTGCGGCACTGTCTGCTTTGTGCGGGTTTGTATGTGGATTTTAAGGCAGGGGACACGGAGGTCTGCGGTCATTGCACGTGTGTGTGAATCTGCCGGTGACCTGTGCGGCTCCCTGGCAGCCGAGAGCTGCGTGTCCGTGTCAACGGGTAATACGGTTGTGCAAAATCCTTCTGCGTTTCTGGACATTTATCCATTCAGTGTGAGATCCTTCGAGTCCAACACCCAGCTTGGTGTTACTTACTGGAGGCACCTGGTTTCCCTCTGCACACAGCAAGTGTCCTCTTTGCTGAGTTATCACTGCTGAATCTGTCAGGCCTGGGAGGTTTTATTGAGCTAGGAAAGATCTATGAATTTTAGCCGCGGTTTTGAGGGTGCAAATGAACCCGCGCTCTTGTTCCAGGCAGTGCTAAAATGGAGTCTGAGATGCATTTCTCTTGCAGAGGAAGCTCAGCAGATTCTTCATCAAGGAACAGTTGGAGTAATGCAGAAGATCAGGCCTTGGAGGATACGCAAGAGGACCGAGCAGACTGTGCAGCTCTGTCTGCCACAACCAGGAGCGTTTATGATGCAGCTGGGCTGAAAATGAGCCGACGCTGTTGGGTTTTTGTGTGCACGCTCGCTGCAGTTTCTGCATCCTGTCCGCTTGCGTGACAAGCCAATGACTTTGTGTCACTGCGAGCACACACTTCGTTTTCCTGAGCTGTGTGTTTCGCTGGGCGATTTGTTTTATGTATGTATTGTGGATTTGAGCTCCCATCTGTGCACTTGAACTAAGCAGTTTTCTCAAACGTTCGCCGGTTTTTCTTTTTTTAATTAACTTTAGATTATTTTTCCTGAGAATTTGGAGAGGTTTGATGTACTGTTAGCACAGGCAACAGAAGCTGTCTCTGTATACAAATGAGACAGGGATTTCCTATCATGTGCTTCAGTCCCTCCTTTGCAGTTTGAGAATATTTCAGCTCCCTTGGCCAGTTCATTTTTCCTTCTCTGCTGATGCTGCCAATGGTGAGGACAGTTAACCATAATTAGAGTGGATTTTTTGGGGTGGATATTTACTTGCTTTGAATGAAATGGTGTAGGCTGCCAAAAGGATTTCATTGAGACTGTGCAGCAATGATAAAAATATATCGTTACTGGGATGGGCTGGACTTGAGTTGATGATGTGGGAAGGAAATGCTGTATCGTCTCAGCTCTCACCTGAACCTCACTCCTGGGCCAAAATGCGTGGTTGCTTTTGCAGCCAAATGGCAGCACATGTAGTACAACTGTGCTCCTGCAAATGGCAAATGCCTCTGCTCTCTGATGGGGCCCAGCTTCAGCACCAACACGAGTGTAAAATTGCTGTGTTCTAGTGATGGTTTAATGTGTCAGCAGATACAGTGGCTGACCAGGCTGAGATTTTTTTCCTTCCTTGTATGTCATCTGTAGAGGACCTGCTGTTGACAAAGCAAATCCCCAGCCCAGGGAGCTGGAAACCTGTTAGACCCATGGCGTTGTATCAGAAAGAAAATGTCTTAGGAACACTATGTAAGTCAACTGTAAGAGATAAGCGGTTGTGCTATAATTTACCTCTTATTATTTCTATCACGATAACATATAGAGTCCTGAGCTGTTGATCAAGACTGGTTTTTGAAGTGCTGAGCTGCAAGATGGCTTCTCCCCAGACCACTTACGATAGAAGTAATCTTGTTCCTTTTCAATATCTTACTTGTGGGAGATGGTTTTGGTGTGGCTCTGGTCATTTTTCATCCTTTATAATTGATTTGTTCTAGTAATATTGGTGTACCGAATGTAGAGACATGAAGGTGGGGGAAAAAATTCAATGCTGAGAAAGCAGCCAAGAGTATTATGTCTTCAGGTTGCCTGTAGAGAAGGGGGGGTCTTAATTTTCATTTCCGTTTAGAGCGGGGAAGCTCCAGGCATGCACAGGGGTATTGGGTATTTTTCCTACTGTCTAAATTCTTCAGTCTGTGTGTACGTGACTTCTGGGGAGGAGTAAATGAATGTAGGCTCAGGTGGGGCTGGAAATAACATTTATTATGGAAGGAGAAGGGGTGAGGGAGTCTTCCAGCTCAGCCTGGAATAAATCAGTCCTCTCGCCCCTTCGTCCAGGCTGCTTCGAGGTGGCTGTCTTTTATCCAGCTGGTGCGGCGTGTTTCTGTTTAAATGATCTCTCCTGAAAGGTCCCAGAGGAAAGGGCTGCTTATTCCACGCAAGGAGAATGGTATATGGCACAGCTCATTGTTGTGTGCCCTGCCGCAAGTGCATAAATATGAAACAGCTCGCGGGCGTTGCTGCGGTGGGGCTGGTGTCCCCTTTGTGCCCCCCCCCTCCTCCTCCTCCTCCTGAAGGCTCCTCTCCATCTTTCTTCCTCTCCGGCTTTCATTTCTTGGTGATGGAGAGCAGGAGATGTTTGGATGTGAGATCCTGAGGGCTTTATGTTGCAGCAGCATTTTTCAGGAAAAGGTGAATATACTTAACTCTTGTTCCGGTGGATGGCCGACTGGCATGGTGTATATATATATACACACACACATATATATATATATATACACACACCTTCTGAGCGGCGCTCGCCATTCCCAGTGCACATTGCTAGGAAAGTGGCAGAAAATGGTCTATTTTGTGCTCTTAACTGCGTATCATTACAAGGGAGTCGTGGGTTGGCCCCAGGCAGGTGATCCAGCTCACCACCGGGCAGTTTTAAGGCACAAAGCAGCTCTTTCTGCCTTGATCAGAGCACGGGATCAGCAATACCTGTGGTGCTCCAGGCAGCCCCGCAGTGGGACTGGTGTGCTGTGGGGAGTGCTGTGCTCTCCCCACAGTGGGGAGTGCTGTGATCTGGAGGTGCCGATGCCCTGGGAAATGGTGGAGGGGGGGGAATAGAGGGAATCTCAGAGCATCCCCCTCCCCCTTTCCCTGGGAAAAGAGGCCTCCATCTGCTGCAGATGGACATGTCCCCATCCCCTAGTTGATGTCCACCTGCCTGCACCAGGGCTGTTCATCCTTGGCGTGACAGAAGTGATGGGGGTTAACGTTGTTTGGAAGAACCCCAGCTCTGCTTTGGGAAGCGTCTACAATCCCATAAAATCCCAAGGTAAGGCAGGGACTGAGAGCATTTATTTTTCCTGGTCGTGAAGCAAACATGTGGGGAACCGTAGGCAGAGTTTATTTTAGCTGACAGCGGCGCGTGCGGAAAGGTTCCCTGTGACTACGGCGAGGTTACCACACGTGAGGGAGATGTGGAAACCCAGCCCGCCGTCCCTGCTCATCCTGTGAGCGGGGCTCCAGCCCTCACTGGTGGATCTGTGCCTTCAGAAAGCTTCCTCACGCCTTGAAAACAAACAAAACTCTTTGGGGGCTTTCAAAGGGCTGTTTAAAGGAGCCCCGGGAGAATAACTGATTGTGGATTCAGAATGATGAAGTGGTTTGTGGAACGGTGAAATATAGAGGCAAATGCAGGAGAACTCCACATTGCAATTTGTCAGCTTCTCTAAACCCTGTAACGGATTATTCCCCCCCTCTGTCGCTCCTCACCTCTCCAATAGGAAATTAACTGATGCTATCACTAAAGAAATTGTTTTTGCCTCACAAAGTAAAATTGATACTATAAAAACCCGCCAGCAGTGTCTCCTCCTCCTTTTACATGAAGACAAATCCTTCCTGTCACCTACTGAAATGGAAAGATAAAGGCTGAGCTTTAATAAAGAAGCTATAAGCACGAAGTGTAGAGGGAGGGAGCAGGCACGGCACGGGGAACCCTCCGCGGCAGCAGGTGTAACGCCGAGGGATATCACAAGTGTCCGAAATACAGCTACTGGGTCCCGTGCCTGCCTGCGTGTTTAGTGTACGCCTTTGTGCCCCAGAACTCGTGTCTTCAGGAGTTCGTGCTGGTTTTGGTACCGATGGTCTCTACCTTCAGTCCTTTCAGGTTCTTGGGCTTGCCTATTTGGACTTTTTAAGATCTGATTAAACACACAGAGAGCTAAACATCCATTTGTTAGGTGATAACGGAACGCGCGGGATATGGGATGTGTTAAAGAAATCTTAACAGCGGCAGTCTCCCACCGGATTGCTGCTCCAGCATGAACTGCATTCCTTCTTTGTGGGATGCGTTTTCAGGGGGAAACCTCTTCTGCCAAACTGTGGGGTTCGGGGCAGAGCCCTGAGCTCCCTGGATGCTGTAAGGGACGGTCCTGTGAGGAGGTTTCTTTGACTGGAGGTTTGCAGCCATCCCCATCCGTCCTGCGCGTTCCCCGTCATCTCTTTTGTGGATAAACAATCACTTTGTTCTGGCATCAGCCAGGAGCCGTCAGCTTGTGTGTAAACTGCTGTCCTTCCTCCTTTCAGGGGATATCAGAAACCTGCTAAAGTGGATCAAACAGAATCTGTTGAAAGAACGACCAGAATTATTTATGCAAGGGGAATCCGTGTAAGTACAGCTGTTACGAATCCTCCTTGGGTTTCTCTGTTCATCCCCAGGGTTTGGGATACGTTTTTCCTGTTGGTTGCAAGAAACAAGTTATCGACCATGAAAACACGGGATTTTCTAAACTGATAGCGGGAGGTCTCCCACACTACACCTCACCCTGTTCCATGGAGAGTGTCTTTTCCAGCCCTTACCCCAAATCTTTAAATCTTAAATGTGGAGCAGGGCCATGTATAGTGTCTCTCCGTTGTCACCTAGAACAGCGTGGCGCACGTATCCTCAATTCCAGGAGTTTTAGCAGGTCTGTCCGTTCCCTGCTGACATCACTGAAGCAGTCACTCAGAGAAATGCCAACAAATATTTCTTCTGGGAAATGTATTTTTATTGTCAAAATGGGGCCAGCCTCGTGGAGGGGGGGAAAAAAAAAAAAAGCCAAGAGAAATGGAGCAGAGTGAGCTGTGCGAGCCATCCCTGACTGCGGGGTGGCGCTGGGGGTGTTTAACATTCGTCACGGATCTTTGTGAGCTGAAGCGTGTGCCAGGTCCCCTGGTAACGGGAGAGACAATTGCAGGACACTGAAGATCAAAGAGGGGGAATCCCTGTGCCTGTAATCAGGGGCACGGAGTGGATCCCGGGTGTTTAGTGCCTTTGGTAGGGGCAGCGGAATAGCTTTCCCTGCCTTCCCATCGAGCTCTCTGCGCTCGACTGTAGCGCGTGGGTTTTAATTACCTGGCTTTTCTACATCGTACGGAAATGTAGTCATCTCGGAGCATCCTCAGGAATGGTGCATTTTGATTCAAATGAGCTCTGGGATTGCTCCTGCCTCCCCTTTATTTGATCTAGAAAGGGCACAGACTGTACCTGTTTCCACCTCCGTGCTAGGATTCCTTTTTCTCTTTGGCTTTATAGGCAGTCAGCTGGTGATCTGTGCTGCAACGTCCCTTGCTCTTAACTATTTGTGAAGCTTTTTAGCAGCCTTGTATCCTAATTATTTTTCTCTGTTCTGCAGGAGGCCGGGAATTTTGGTGCTCATCAACGACGCAGACTGGGAGCTAATGGTCTGTACTCCTTCAGTTTGACTTTCTTTGTTGAAAATATTGCTCTGTCTGTTCTGTGGTCTCTCTCAGAGAAGCTATTTCCGATTCTTGCCCCGAGCAAAGCATCTCGTATTCGAGGGGGAAGGGGCAGGCTGGGATCTCTCTCCCTGTATGGTACCGTGGCTGTTGGGAAGCCCGGAGCCTTTCTCTAACCTGCTGAGTCTCATCAGCCAGTGACTGAAGAGAGATCACCCGTATTCCCTTACCTCTGGCTGTGGGATTCTCACCTCCGGCTGCTGGCAGGTCTGTCCCACGCGTGGGGAACAGCTCCAGGAGGTACCAGGCAGCTTCACAGCCCCAGACAGACCCCCTTGGCTGGAGTAAGGTGGTGCAGTAGCAGGCAAAGGCAGCACTGGGGAGATTCCTGCCCAAGCAGGCAACTGGTAAAAATGTCTTCCCTTTTCAGCCCAGTGTTGTGCTCAGACAACAAACAGCCTGTAACTATTTTCCAGCCTCAGGCAACCACCTGTTGTGGCAAAACCCTGGTCCAGAAAGTGGTGTGGGATAACGAACGTCAGCTCCTTGTCTGATCCCTCACCTCTGCTTCCGTTAGGATGAAAGGATCAGTCCGTCCCCTTCTGCTCTCCCTAACACTCACCATCTTTTTATGAGCTGTTTTCTCTTTGCAGCTAGTATTTGGAAATGACATTTAAACCATTTTTCATTTTTTTTTCTTGGCCTGCAGGGTGAGCTGGATTATAAACTCCAGGACCAGGATAATGTGCTTTTCATCTCGACATTGCACGGCGGGTGAACTCCTGGAAAAACAAGAGGATGTAAATCCAAACCCCTGGGCAAAAAACCCAAACAAAAACCTAAACCCACCCAAACCTCTCTTGAACTGCCTGTGCCCAGTCTCTGCATCTTCCCACCACGTTCACTTGTTACTAGACATGCAAATAAAGCCCCGCCAGCACGCGGCCTGCTGTCGGCCACAACAGCATCCATCTTTTGGTCCTCATTTCACCTCTCCTGACTGCACTTCCAGGTACCCTAACGAGCAGAGAGCACCTGCGGCGTGTGGGACTTTGTTTTTCTGTGACGGGAGGAAGAGGGGTGCTGAGCCTTGGGTAGGACGGTGTGTCTTTGCAGGCAACGAGGCGTTCTGGGGGAGCTGTGCCTGCTTTGGGGCAAGGCTGGGGGGCCTCTGCGTTGGTGCTGGGAACTGGGGTTCTTTTCACACAGTACGTAGTGTTGGTACAGTCCGTGCACCAGCCACAGGGACGATGAGGGAAGGGTGAGACATGAAGTGCAAGAAACAAAAGGTGACTTTACTAGTTTTTTCTCTGAGGTGACAGACATTACAGCTTCAGAGCCCTCTGTAGTAGCTTTCCACTCGTCATGAGGTTTATTTGTGGGAAGGAGGAGAGAAATAGGCTTTTTTGGTTTGGTTTTTCTGATGCCTCGCGGCCTCCCTCATACCTGAGCTGAGGCAGGGTGAAGTACTAGCCCACGGACAATGTCAATTTATAACCATTTGGTTGGAGGGGAAACAAACCCGTGCCCGGCCTGAGACAGCGCGGAGTGATAAGGGCAGCAAATTATCTTTCTGTCAGCGTGATGGACAGAATTGATCAGCCTGCCTCGCCTTCGGTGCGGGTGGGGAGCCGCCTTGCTGCAGCCTGGCTGGGGAAGGGCTGGGGCTGGAGCTGCGGGGTTGACAGCGCGGAGACCCCCGAGGAAAGAAAGTCAGTGGCTTTAACCCTTTCCATCAGTGGGGGGGTGAGGGGGAGGCTTCTTACTGCGCACCCTGAGGAAGTCCTGTGAGCGCAGCGGAAGTGGGTGTGCACGGCTCTGCCGGGGCATGGATGCTCTTCCCTTTCCAGAAGTTTCCTCGGACAGACGGACCGGTCTGCCTGCCAGCCGGGAGGCCACAGGGCGAGCAGAGGGAAGGGGTCAGAGAGGATAGCCTTGGCGCCAACAGGTCTGAAACGTCCTGCACGAGCTTCCAGGAGCGTCCGACCAGGATTGTCCTTCCTGCGCTCCCCCCCCTGCCCCAGCTCACCTGCCTGCTGGCACAGCTCCGGCAGCACCCGGTGGTCCCCGGCAGCAGCACTCCTGCCCCAGCAGCGTCTCTCCCGGGCACCGCGAGCCCAATGGGTACAGTCTCAGAGCTGGTCTGCCCCACGTACTGCTCACCCTGTCCTCGGTCTCCAGGAGCTGCCCAGGAGGAGCTTGGGGGCGGTGAGCAGCGCAGTGCACCAGCCCCTGCTCGGGCAGCCTGGCCTGACCCCCCCATTGGTGCTCCGGAGCAGGAGCCTTTCCCGTCCCGTGCCTGACGGAGGAGTTTCTCCGTCTGACGCGGAGGGAATGCCAAAGAGCAGTTCCCCCGTCTGACTCCGATGACTCCTCTCTCACGTTTGCCCCACCACAACCGGCGTAACTGCAAGCGCCCCCGAACTGCGATGCTGCTGCGCCTGAGAAACCCTAATTTCAAGCCCACTGTTGGTAACGAACCATGATACTCAGCTTTTTCCAAATCCAGCCGCAGCCACTCGAGTCTGGCTCGTGCCGTTTGTAAATGACACGGACGGGCCAAGGGCTCTTCTCTGTCCCGAATTCAGGGCCGTGTAAGCTCTGCTGAGCCGGGGGAACGGAGCTGGGGGGTTTCCAGGTGTCGGTAGGAGCTGGCTGAAAAACAAGGAACCTGTGGGGCGTGCAGCTCGAAACGGGCTTAAACCCAAGTGGGAAAAGGAAGGTTCATTTTCAGTGCTGCTGCCGGCCCGGCCTCTGCGCTCTACGCTGCTTTTTTGCCTTAGGCTGGGCTTGTCTGTTCTTATCTCCCCCCCTCCCCTCCAGCTGTTTGCTCCGGATAGGATGAGTTCCTTCCCTGGGAGGTGTTCTCCCCCTCGCTAGCACAGGTAGACCCAGATGGCTCAGCTCCTGCTGTAGTAAAAACTGCCAATCATTGCTTAAAAAAAAAAAAAAAAAAAAAAAAAGCTAGAAATGGGGAAGATGGGAAGCTGAGGGAAGCCAGGGGAGGGGGGAAGAGGGGTACAGCAAAATCCTGTAACAAAAAAAAAAAAAAAAATGGAAAAAAAGTAGTTTCTGGAAATAAAAGCCTTTTAAAACATTCTCTGCCTCCAGCTTTGTCCTAGATAGGCTCTTGGTGAAATTTTGCTCGGATCTTGTAATGCTTCCCTCCTCCTCCTGGGTTTCCTTGGCAGCCCCGGCCGAGTCCCTTGGCTTGTGGAGTCATAAAGCCTCTCTCTGTTCAAAGCCTCCTCCCGGCCCTGCTTTCCAGGGGCTGCTCCGGGAGCTCCGGGCCCCGCCGCCCATCCCCACCGCGGGCCCGGGCCGCTCTCCGCCGAGAGCCCTCCCGCTGCCCGAGCGGCGGGGACCGGTTCCCGGCTCGGCGGAGAACCCGGAGAGCGGCCTCGGTGTGCCCGGGGTGAGCCGGGGGGCCGCGGCGGGAGGAAGAGGAGGGTATCCCGGCCGGCGGGGACCTCGGCCCTCGGTACGGAGCGGTCCCCGCCGCCACCCCAGGGCCGGGCGCGCTCCGAAATAGAATAAATGAAATTAAAACGCAATTGAAAAAAAAAAAAAAAAAGAAAAAAAATGAATAGCGGAAGGCTAACCCGGGATGGAGCCGCAGGGCCGGGCTCGGATCCGTCCCCGGCGAAGCACCGGAACCCCCGGCTCGGCCCCTCCGTCCCTGCCCGGCCCGGTGGGGACCCGGCCGGTGTTTGACGCATTAAGGACCGAAACCCCCGGCAGCGCCGAGCGGTGCGGAGCCGCCGCCGGTGTTTTATTTAGTTTTCCTTGAATTCCCGGCCGAGGCTTCCCCGGGCTGCAGCCGGGAGCGGTTCCCGGTTACCTTGCCGTGCCCCCCCCCGGGCCCGGGGATGCTCCGTCCTTCTTCCTCCTCCCCAAAGCACCTTCCTGCAGCCCCGCCGGCGGAGTTGAAATCTCTGCTACCGATGTCCAGACACAATTCTTGGTTCGTACGGCTCCATCGCACAAGAATTGCGTTTGGACAATCAGGAGCGGAGATTCCCGTCCCAGGGGCTCGCGGGATCTTCCAAGGGGAATCCGGCTGGAGCCTGGAAAAGAAGGGACACAGGGGCACCGAGCCGGCTGCCCGCCGCCGCCCCGCTCCCCCGTTCCCCGTTTCCCCGGCCCTACCGAGCCGCTTCTCCGGCCCCAACAAGTTTCCAGCGCAGCCGCGGCGCTTCGCATCCCGGTTTCGATTTAATGCCACCGCGAGGGGTTTAATTTTATCAACTCGTTTCTTACCCCTCCGAAAAAAGAAATAAATTTAAAAAATAAAATTCAGCCCTTATTAAAAAAAAAAGAAAAAAAAAAGAGAAAAAATTTAAAAATTTAAACCAACATCAAGGAGAAAAAAAAAAAAGAAGGAGAAAAAAAAAAAGCCAGAAAACGAAAACCAGCGATTCATCCCCGCCGGAGCAGCCCCGGTGGAGCGGGGGCTCGGTGCGCCGGGGCCGGTGCCGCCGGCGGGGCTCGGTGCCCCGGCAGCCCCGGCGCTCGGCAGGGGGGGATGCCGCGGGGACAGACCCCCGGTGCTGCGGCCGCCGCCGCTCCTGCCTCGGAGAATTAACCAATTCCAAGCGGATCGCCCTCAAAATTCGGGCACTTTGAAAAAATCGCCGAAATTTATAAATGCCAGCCCGGGGGAAAAATATTAATAATAATGATAATAATAAAAAGAAAAGAAAAAGAGGAACAATCCAGGCTTCTCCCCCAGCCCCTTCTCACCGAGCGGCTCCCACGAAGTTGGGAACAAATCCCCCCTCTCCAGCCAGGGAAAATCCCGGGCCGCCGCCGGCGCTTTCCCCCCGCCGTTGCCGGTGGCCGCGGCGGGGCCGAGCCGGTTCCCCCCGGGGGAGGGCCCGAGGAAGGAGGACGGGCGAGCGGCGGACCCCCGGCCGTCCGAGCCGCCCTCCGCCCCGCCGGGGCTCCGAGTTTCCACGGGGCGCGGAAAAGTGCGTCCCCGCGGGGGCGGAGCGGGCGGGCGGCTGCGGGGCTCGGCGGGGCAGAACGGGCGGGGGGCCACCGCTTGCACCTGCCGCCGCCGGTTCCCCCC
>JAOXNO010000008.1:6961423-6972090 GCA_028565335.1 Limnodromus scolopaceus
CTGAGCGCGGCGGGTCTCAGCCCGCCCCTTCCCCGCCCGCCGCCGCCGCCGCCATGGGCGTCGCGGGGCCGCTCTGCGCCCTGCTCCTGCTGCTGGGCTCCGGTACCGGTACCGGCACCGGGCCGGTCCCCCCCCGGGTGGTGCTCGCCCTCCTGGCCCGCAACGCGGAGCACTCGCTGCCGCACTGCCTGGGAGCCCTGGAGCGCATGGACTATCCCGCGGGGAGCATCGCCCTGTGGTATTGGGAGCGGGGACTCCCGGGGGGAGCAGGGACCCCGGGGGGAGCGGGGACCCTGGGGGGAGCGGGGACCCCGGGGTGCGGGGAGTAGCAGGGATCCGGGGAGAGGAGGGGACCGAGGGGGGACCCCGGGGGGAGCCAGGATACTGGTGTCGCAAAGACACTCGGGGAGCCCCGAGTGAACAGGGATGCTGGGGGGGTAAACGGGAGTCCTGGGGAGTAGTGGGGACTATGGGGGGAGTGGGGAGCTGTGGGTGGTGGGGACCCAAAAGACCATGGTGGGAGGGAAATGGGGAGCTGGGGAGGATGAGGGGACTAGAGATTCGGGGTGATCCTGGAGTAACAGGGACCGGGGGGGGGAGAGGAACAGAGATCTAGGGGAATGGGAACCTGGGGGTGGGAACGGGGACCTGAGGGCATAGGGACCACCAGGAGGAGTGGGGAACCTGGTAGTAACAGCTCCCTTGGACCCAAAGGGTGAGGAGTGGCTCTGCCCCGGTTATGGGACCCAGGAGGGACCCGGGAGGGGCTGGGTGCTGCCCTACGGTGGGGGGACAGGACCCCCTCCTTTCCCCTCCTGAAGCTATGGGGCTGGCGAGGCAGAGGAGCCCTGGGCTTGGGGGAAATCTGCATCATCAGGGCCAGACGCTGCCTTCCCCCTCCCTGCAGGGCTCAGCCCCAGCCCCCCCCCTTTCCCAAAGACACCCCCCAAACCCTCTTTTACCCTGTTGGGGGCGGTGGCTGGGAGAGGAGCCCCCAGTCCCTCTTCTTCCTCGCTCCGCCGCCACCGTCTCTCGTCTGAACTTGTCAGAAACTTTTCTGCAGCTGCTTTTGCAGGGAGCCGAGGCGGGGGCTGGCAGGGGGGTCCTGGCAGGGCGGGCCGACCTGGGGTGGGGGGCAGCTGCCAGCAGTTGGGGGAGTGGGGGGTCCTCACCTTCACCCGCCACAGCCCCCGGCCATAGGGCTCTGTGGGGTGTTTCAAGAGCAGCCGCCTGCAGATCTTGGGGGGGGCACAGGTCCTGCCTTGTCCCCTGTGTCTCAGGGGGTCTCCTTGACACCAGTGCCTGGGGGTCAGCTCGGGGCTTTTTGACAGTTCGAGGGTGCTGGGGAATATGGGGACTTGGGGGCTGCCCCAGTGCAATGTGGGGCTCAGCCCCATCTGTGCTGGGGTCCCCGTGAACATCATTGCAAGGTCGGGAGGGAGAGCTGGGGACAGCGGCTGTGCGTGGCAGGGGGAAGGTTTGGGGAGGGGGATTTTTGCTGCCTGCTGCCTTTCCTCTGGCTGCCGGAGCCGCGGGGTGCACGGGGGTGCTATGGGGAGCTGTGGGGTGCGCGGGCTGGGGGATAAAGCCGCTGTGCTCCCATGCTGTTCGTGGTGGGCAGCCCCAGGGCTGGGATGGGGAGAGCACGGCTGGGGCTGCCGTGGGGCTGCAGGGATGGGGGGTGAGAGCCACGGCACAGCCCGGCTGGTGGCGGCACCGGGAAAGAATCTACCCATTTGCCTTCCCCCTCCTGCCAGCGCGGCCCCGGCTCCCTCAAATTACATGTTTTGTTCCCAAGGGAGTCCGTCGCTGGCTCAGCCTCCTGGCCCCAGGAGCTTTTCTAGTGCGGGGAGGGGGCCGTGGTTGTCCCTGGGTGGGGGGGACCCCCCCAGAGGCTGATGTCCCCTCACCCCCCAAGGTGCGCCACGGACCACAACTCGGACAACACCACGGCGATGCTGCGGGAGTGGCTGGGGGCGGTGGGGAAGGACTATCACTCAGTGGTCTGGAAGGTGCAGGAGGAACCCAGGTGAGGCTGGGGGCCACCGGGGTAGGGGGGGTGTGGGGGGGCAGGAGGTGGGCATGGGCTACGAGGGGCTTGTGGAGCAGCACCCTGCTCCCCGGCTGGGGATGCTGCCAGGAGGAGCTGGTGGTGAGGCAGAGCTGGGCTGACTCAGCCGGCTGGCACGCATGGCGTGCACCGAGTTTGTGCGTTCCCAGCAAGCGGTGTTAACCCCTGCCTCCCCCCTCCCTGCCCAGCTCCTACCCCGACGAGCTCGGGCCGAAGCACTGGAGCAACAAACGCTACGAAAACCTGATGAAGCTGAAGCAGGAGGCTCTCACCTACGCCCGGGAGCAGCAGGCGGACTACATCCTGGTAAGGGACATGGGGCAAGATGGGGTTGGGGCCAAGGTGGGCATCCCCACACCTCCAGCACCTGTGTCTTTCCCCCAGTTTGTGGACACCGACAGCATCCTGACCAACAACCAGACCCTCAAGTTTCTCATAGCGCAGAACAAGTCGGTGGTGGCCCCCATGCTGGACTCGCAGACTTTCTACTCCAACTTCTGGTGTGGCATCACGCCCCAGGTACGTCCCCAGAAAACCCTGTGGACCCCCCTCCATTGCAGAGAAACCCCCCCACCATGGAGGCATCACGCTGGTGTGCTGTAGGGGTACTACCGCCGGACGGCTGACTACTTCCCCACCAAGAACCGGCAGCAGGTGGGCTGCTTTGCTGTCCCCATGGTCTACGCCACCTTCCTGATCGACCTGCGGAAGGAGGAGACGTCACGGTTGGCTTTCTACCCGCCCCATCCCAACTACACCTGGGCCTTCGACGATATCATTGTCTTCGCCTACTCCTGCCAGGCAGCTGGTGAGGGCTAGGGGGTCCAGAACTTTGGGGGACCGAGGGGTTTGGGGGGGCTGTGGTGCTCACCCATCCCACCTGGCAGGTGCGGAGGTCCATGTGTGCAACCAGCAGCGCTTCGGCTACATCAATGTCCCCGTGAAGGCCCACCAGACACAGGAGGATGAACGTGCCAACTTTGTGCATCTCACGCTGGAGGCCATGGGTGAGCGCTCGCAAGTGATGCTGTCCTGGAGATGTTCCCCACCCCAGGGGTGATGGGGACCTGGTGATGGCTCCCAGGGCAGGGCTATCAGCCCTGGTTCTTTGCCAAGGGGTTCTGGGCTCCACCAAAGGGGTGTCCCCTCTCTCTGCAGTGGATGGCCCCCCCATGCAGCGCTCCAGGCACATTTCCCTCCTCCCCAAGCCACTCACGAAAATGGGCTTTGATGAAGTAAGTGCCCAATAGATCCCCCCATGTGCCCCTGTCCATCCCTTTGGCTGCATCTGTCCAAGGCAAAGCCCACCATGGGCTTTGGCTGAGCCCCTTGTCCCCCATCCTGTGGTGGCCAGGCAGGCTGTGTCCCCCTCAACCTGTGACAACATGCCCCCTTGGCGGGCTCTCACCTTCCTCCCCAGATCTTCCTCATCAATCTGGTGCGGAGGCCAGACCGACGCCAGCGGATGTTGGCATCTCTGCAGGAGCTGGAGATCGCCCCGCGGGTGGTGGACGCTGTGGATGGGAGGTGACCATGGAGGGATACATCCCCACTCTGCCAGCCCCACCAGTGTCATCCTGGGGAGGGAATAGGAGGTGACTGGAGGGGGGACACTTCTCCAAAGTAGCCCCTTGCCTTGCAGCACCCTCAACAGCAGTGACATCAAGGTGTTGGGGGTGGACCTTCTCCCCGGGTACTATGACCCCTTCTCCGGCCGCACGCTCACCAAGGGCGAGGTTGGCTGCTTCCTCAGCCACTACAACATCTGGAAGGAGGTATGAGGCTGTGGGAACCACTGGGTCCTTAAGGGCCACCAGGGCAGGAACGCCATGAGCATCACCATGTCTCTGGAGCATCACCATATCTGGGGAGAGGGGTGCTCTGCAGGGTGAGTGGACCCAGTATGGCCCAGCAGAGTGCTGGGATGGGTTTGCACCTTTGTCCTCTCCCTGCAGATCGTGTCCCGGGGGCTGGAGCGGTCGGTGGTCTTTGAGGACGATGTGCGCTTCGAGGCTGCCTTCCCGGCGCGGCTGCGGCGGCTGATGGGGGAGCTGGAGGGGGCACAGCAGGACTGGGACCTCATGTAGGTGCTGGGGCTGGGGGGATGCGGGGTGGGGGTCCCCGGGGCTGGCTCTCATGGCTTCACCGCCCACCCCACAGCTACCTGGGGAGGAAGCAGGTGAACGCGGAGGACGAGGCGCCCGTGGAGGGCGTGCGAAACCTGGTGGTGGCCGGGTACTCGTACTGGACGCTGGCCTATGCCATCTCCCGCCGTGGGGCGCAGAAGCTGCTGGCTGCCAACCCCCTCTCCAAAATGCTGCCGGTGGATGAGTTCCTGCCCATCATGTACGACAAGCACCCCAAGTAAGGAGCAGGGGGTGCAGGAGGGGTGCTGGTGGAGTGGCACGGCCGTGCCGGTGATGGAGCATGTGTTTCTTCTCCGCCGTCACTGTCCCACCCTGTCCCCCCCCTCCTGGTGTTACTCATGCTGGAGGAAAACATCTGTAGCATGAGCTCATTCCCCTCCGGCCGCTGCCTGGCCGCCAGCCCCTGGAAAATGGCCCTTTGCCAGCGTGGAGTTGGGGGGACGGCGGCGGGGATGGAGCTGGGGCTCAATGCTGGCCCCACATGGGGGTCTTGGCCCCATGGCAAGGGGGGAGCAGCCCCCTGTGCCCCAGCACTGGGGGGCTGTGTGGTCCCCTGCCTCTGGTTGTGGGTCTCAGCCCCACCTTGGGGCACCTCCCTGCCCCTCTTCCCGGGTGGGGGCCAGTGGCAAGGCTGTGTCTGGGGAGGGGGAAAGCAATTTATGGGGTGGGTGAGTGCTGGTGGTCGCGTGTCCCAGGGGGAGAAGGGGTGGGAAAAACCAGCGAGCGGGATGACGAAGCAGAGGGATTAGGCGTGTAAAAGAGAGGCTGGAGGTGGATGGAGGGGCGGATTAGTGCTTTGGATGTGGATCAGGAGCAGCTGGGAGTCCCATGCTCGCCGGGATAACGGCACCAGACAGCCCTGGTTGGGGGCCAGGCCAGCAGAACGCCGTACCGGAGACCCCCTCCGTGCCAGGGTTGGCCCTGTGCCGCTGAGGCTGGTGGGGAGAGAAGGGTCCCATCCCCCCCGCAGTCCCTCCCTGGTCCCCCCCAGCCAGGCTCTGCAGGCAGCAGCAGCATGGAGCAGCCCCCCAGCTCACTGCCTTCCCCATCCCCTCCCTGGTTCCCCGTGTCCCTCTCCATCACTTGCCCCATGTGGTGCCTTCCCCGAGCAGTCACTATGGCTTTCCCAGCCCATTTTTTCTCCACCAGGCCATGCCCTGGAAGCCAATTTCTTCTCTTGGGTCCACTTTGCTTTCCCCAGCGAGGATTACAAGCGGCACTTCATCCCTCGGGACCTGCTGGTGTTTTCGGCTCACCCCCTCCTGGTTTATCCCACCCACTATGCTGGGGACAGCAACTGGCTGAGTGACACCGAGACCTCCACCATCTGGGATGACGATTCCAAGAAGACCAACTGGGCTGGCTCGCAGAAGACCCTGAGGGACCCACGGGGCAGTGCTGGCCACCTCCGCTCCACCGCCCACGACGAGCTCTAATGGTGAGCGAGGCCGTGGGACCTACGCGTGTGGGGACAGGGATGAGGGGACAGAGTGGCTGGGAAGCATCTCCCTGCAAGCCCCGTGGTCAGCTGTGTCCCAGATGCCTTCTTTTTGCCATGTGGCAGCAGCTCTCCCCATCAGACTCAAAGCACTGGGAAACAGAAACAAGACCTTCTCTTCTAGGCGGGGAAAGGGATGGGGACACAGATGTCCCATGTGGGGCTGCATGGGGCTGGAGGGGACCAAGGGACCAGGTCCTGCTGCTCCCCAGCCCCTCAAACGAGGAAGGGACAATGCTCCTTCGCCTCCTGCAAAAGTTACCCTCGTTTGGAGAGAGCTGGAGGCATCTCGCAGGGGGATGTTTCACCCCGCCGCCGCCTGCTGCCCCCCAGAAGTGGGTTTCCCTGGGGCCGTGTGTCCATGGGGTGGCCGTGCAGGCACCCGCGCTGGCCCGGCCCCGAGGCAGCACCGCCACGGTTAACGCCGGGTCAGACTTTCCCTGTCTGAGGTTGCTTGTGCTGGCAGCGGAGCCTCCCTGGGAGCAGCCAGACCGGGGGAGGCTGGAAAACAACCCTCTGCTGCAGGCGCGAAGGCGTCGGGGCTGCTCCTGCCTCGGCCGCTGACGTTCGTGTCCCTGTCTCCTAGGGACGAGGGATTGTGACCCGGCTGGCAGCACCGCGGGCCAGTGGCCTGATCCTACCCGCTCCTCCTTGAGAGACGCAGCCGCCCTGGCTGGATGCCCCCAGGGTCCTTCCAGTCTGTGCGTGGTGAATCCATCCGAGGCGGGATTTGTCCCCAAGGCGCCCGGAGAGCCCTTCCCCTGCCAGGCGGAGGGACCAGGGGGAGCGCTGCGCTCCATCTCTGCTGGGGACACGTGCCCGGGACTGCGATGCCAACTCCCATGTCTCCCACCAGTTTGGACTTTGGGGGGTGTTTTTCAGGCTGGGGGCTGGCTCCTGTGGTGGCACACGTGGCCTCCTGCCACCGACCGGGCTTGTCCCTCGCCTGTGCCAGGTCTGGGTTGAAGCCCAGGGGATTAAAGCAGACTGTGTTTGAGCTGACGCGCTGGGTGCTGGCTCTGCCGGGTGACATTGCCCCACGTCATGCCCCCAGGGCAAACCCCACCAGGGTCACCTCAGAGCTGCAGTGGCGAGGATCTGGGGGTTCCCCCGGACAGGGATTGCTTTGGGAATGAAATCTGTAATGGGGAACGGGAGGGAGGAAGGTGGGGTGGGAGGTGGAGATGGAGCTCTCGCTTGGGGCCTGGGGGTGAAAAGGTGGGTGGCATTTCCTTGGAGCTCAGCTGTCCCCTGGGAATGCTGATGAGAGTGATTTCCCTCCCTGGTGCTGGTGTCCTCAGCGGACGGTTCTGAAGCGACCGAAAACCTGACACCAGCTTGAGCACCAAGATGTGCAGCCGAGTTCCTGCTGGGCTCCAGCATCTGTCACCTTCGTGGCCAGCTCTGGAGGAAGGCGTTTGCTTCCCGAGAGCCTGGGCTTGTTTGGTGCTAAACCTCAGCTCCTCGCCAGGGCAAGGTTCGGTTGAAAATTGAGGTTTTTCTAGGAGCAATTTCTTTAAAAACACTGGAACTCGCCCTCCTCTGGGTGAGCTGGGGAGATGTGAGCTCCCTGCCAGACCCCAGAGATGCCACCTCTCTCCACCCCTGCCCAGCCACTTGCTGCCCCTTTTGGCTGTGGGGCAGCTGCTGGGGTTAGCCCCTGGATGGTGGGTTGGTGCCTTCACCCAGGGTTTGGGGGGGCTGTGCCCCTCTTCTCCCCACAGCCTGATGAAGGCGATGGAGCAGTGGGTGGAAGCCTCCGTAGGCGAGACCCACAGCAGGGTGTCCGAGACCATCACGTGCTCCAGGAGAGCATCATTCTGGGCAGGATGAACACCTACAGCAAGGACCTCCTGAAGGAGAACACCCACCTCCAGGAGGTCACGCGGGATCTGAAGATCTGAGTGGATCTACTGGAGAACAGGGAGAAGGAGATGGCCAAGGGCATGGTCTGCAACCACA
Organism: Limnodromus scolopaceus; assembly: GCA_028565335.1. Taxonomy (NCBI): domain Eukaryota; kingdom Metazoa; phylum Chordata; class Aves; order Charadriiformes; family Scolopacidae; genus Limnodromus; species Limnodromus scolopaceus. Next base: position 6,969,102 of record JAOXNO010000008.1, read on the forward strand.
GGGTCCTAGCCAGTACAGACCTGGGCAACACAGCAGGATGGAGGGGTGATGGCAGGTTGGGGACACCTTTGCTTCCCTGCCTGTGCCTTGGTCGCAGGTAGCATCAGTGCTACGGGAGGAGCTCAGGAGCTGGGGACAGAGCAGAGGAAGGTCTGGTGCCAGTTGGAGCGGAGGAGGGAAGCGGCAGCAGGGCTGTGGTATGTGTCACCCAGCAAGGGTCCCAGTGCTTATTCCAGCACCTGCTGGGATGTGGGTGAGGAGCTGCCCACACTGGGGCTCGCGGGGTATGGAGCCAACAGGACCTGCTGGCAGAGCCCAGGGCTTTGGGAGCTGTGGTGGTGGTGGTGGACAGACCCCACTTCTTGGACTGCTCTCTGCACCGAGACCTGTACTAGGTCTGCAAGGAGGAGCCAGGACTCCTCCAGCTGTTGGAAACTCTGGTATTTTGGCTCAGAAACTCAAAAACTATGAGGCCAGCCCCAAAACGTGCTGCAGCTCAGTGGGAGCAGCCCTCCTGTGCTGCTGGGCTGAGAGACTGCTGGTGACTTGTGCTTGCCATGGTTCCTCAACAAAGCTGCAGTTGGGGTTTGGACCCTGCAGAAGTCATTCCCATTGCTCCCCACTGGAAGCTTCCCTCCAGCCTGGGCTGGTGGAACAGGGATGGGAATAGGGATCTGAGCTGCAGAGAGCCAGGGACTGCCTGAGTTCCGGAGGCGGCGCAGGGGAGAGGGACAGGAGCAGAACAGGGCCACGGGTGAGGGTTTATTTCACTTCTGTGCCAAAGTGCCGTAGGAGGCCACTGCAGGGACACCAGCTGCCTGGATCTGCGTGGGGACAGACAGGGGCTGCCCCAGTGCCCGGCCAGACTGCCCAACAGGGCCAGCTCTGCTCTGCACCACAGTCACCCTGGAGAGTCCACAGTGCCCTGTCCATCGGCCACACAGGTCCCCAGGGGTTCATGTCAGCCCCTGTCCCCTGGCTCCTCCACGGGCGCTCTCCGCAGGATGTGTTCCAGCAGGAACGTCGCTGCCTGGGCCAGGACCTGCTCCAGCCTCTCCTGCTCCTGGGGGCTGAACGGAGACAGGACGTAGCTGGACACTGTCACTGCGCCCTCCGGTCGCCCAATGCCGACCCTGAGCCGGGTCATCTCCTGGGGAGGAAAAAGGAGAGCTGGAGGATCCCACCTCAAGGGCTCGGCTGAGACAGAGCTGGGGCAAAGGGACGGTGCTGGAAGCGAGGGAGCAGCCCTTCATGTTTTCCAGGTGGTTTTGAGTGCTTGCTCCAAGAAACATGATTTTGGAAGAGGCTTTTGCTGGGCTGTGCTGAGAGCCCGGGCTCCTGCCAGGCCCTGGCAGAGCCGCTCGAGCTAATTGTTTCCATGTCCTCTGCAGCAGCCAAACTGACATCAGCCCTCGAGGAAGCAGAGGGAAGGAGGGGAAAAGGGGGAGAGGAAAAGGAGCAGGGGCTTATCTGAGGGGAGCTGGAAGAATGGGATGGGGGGATGACAAGCCATGCATTGAGGTGGGGGAAAGGATTGATCCCCTCCCACCGAGGCCCACTCACGTTGGAGTGCAAAGCACTGATGCAGGATCGGACCCCGTTGTGTCCCCTTGGGAGAGAAAGAGAAACTCCACCGTTAGTCTGTAAGAGACCCCATACCCCCATGGTATGGTCTCGGAGTCTCTTGCTGCAGGGACACGGGGCTGTGGTCCCGGCCAGAGGTTGCAGCCCTCATGCACTGGCTCTGCATGAACATCCAGCCCCTGGGGCTGAGAGCAGCTGGCCGGGGAGGACGAGGGAAGCAGGGCTGGGACAGCACGTCCTGTGCGTCTCAGCTCTTGCACGTGTGAACCAAGCACTGTGGCTCGGTACCACCCCTGCCCCGTCCCACAGTGGAAGATTTTCCAGGTTAAATGTCTCGAGTCTGACCCAGGAGCTGGCGCTGGGGCAGGCGGAGCGGAGGCAGAGTGCTATAAAAAGCCCATGTGGTGCAGCCGATGGGCTGGATCCAGCCCACAGCCACTTCCATGAGGCTCCCTGCCCTTCCTGCCAGGGCAGGAACCGGGAGGCTGCCCAAACAGCCGGCTGTTGCCTCTGCAACTGGGATCGAGCCCGAGGCTGGTGCTGAAAACACCACATGGTTGGTGGGACAGGGCCAGGAACAGCCCATGTGCCTGTAAGGGTATGGCAAGGCCTTGAACCAGCTCACACAAACAGAGAGTTGGGGCCACCCCATACCTTGCGCTGCCTCCCAGCTTGATCGCCACCTTGCCCAGGGCCTTGTCCAGGTCGTCATGAACCAGGTAAATGTCTTCTGGGTGGAAGCTGTAGGTCTCAGCTTTGGAAACAGAAATACAACCCAAGAAATAAGAGGGGGACAGACTCACCAGGCCCTGACCTTGCATGGCGGGGTTGCAGGGACCTGTGCTGGGGCAGGGGGACAGCAGGGCTGTCACAGGGCCTGGTGGCACAGCAGGCTTCAGGGGTGCTCACCAGCACTGGCGACGCTGAGCCCGTTGAGGTTCATGAACCTCCGCGGCTTGAGCAGCACCAGCTCCAGGCCGTGGGCCGCGGCCATCACCACGTCAGCGCAGCACCGCCTGTCTGCTCGCCAGCCCTCGGCCACCGCCAGCTGCCGGGCCAGCTGGTCCAGCACCGCCATGCCCACACTGTGCCGTGTCCCCCGCAGCCCGCAGTTGCCCAGGCCGGCCACCTGCCCGCTGGGTGTTAATAGGGCTCTGCTGGGCCACCATGAGACCCTTGACCCTTCTTTGGGCTTGTCTCCCCGCCCCCCACCCCAGCACCCCTCAGACCTGATCTCACAGACGTGACCCCCATGCTCTCCTCAGCTGGCTGGGCCCCCCTCACAGCCCCAATCCCCCTCAGCCGTGATCTCCCCGGTGCTCCCTCTCACAGCCCCGGTCCCCTCAGCCCCCATCTCCCCGGTGCTCCCTCTCACAGTCCCGGTCCCCTCAGCCCCCATCTCCCC
>JAOXNO010000008.1:6972300-6992510 GCA_028565335.1 Limnodromus scolopaceus
GGCCCCACCATGACGCGCGGCCCCGCCCGGCTGACGAACGGCCGCGCGCGCCCCGCCAGCTCCGCCGCCAGCATCGCGCCGCGTGCGCTCCCCTGTGACGTCATCTCCGCGCGCCGCCAATGGCGGCCCGACCCAGCACCACCCCTCTCCCCGCCGCCATCTTGCTTACGGGCAACGCCGCCATCTTTCTCGCGGGCAGCGAGGCGGGCCCGGGGCGGGGCCGCGGCCGCCGCTGTGGTAAAACCCCTCGGGTCGGGACGGGACGGGATCTCAGGCTGGGGAGGGAGGAATAGAGAGAGAGCAGGGGGGCTGCCCGCCACGACGGTGCTGGAGGAGGGAGCAGCTAGGGGAAGGCTGGGAGGGGGCCCTGTGGAGGGCCTTTGGCCTGGCCAGTGCCTGGTCGCTGAGGGAAGCAGGGTCGGGTGCAGGGGCTGTAAGTGCCCTGGGCTGTGCTCCATGTTCTGTGTGTTCATGCCTGTTTGGTTTCCACTCACACCGTCCTCAGGTGTGTCCTGCGGACTGCTGGGCCCTGTGTTAGGGAGTAGTGACTGAAATAGGTAGTAGGGCCCCCTGAGTCCTGGCCCTGGCTCACAGCTGTACCTGCTTGGATCATTTCAGCAGCAGGGAGAAGTACCAGGAGCTGGGATTTACCAGTGGTTTGGCTCCCTCCACTCATGGCCTGTCCTGGGGGCATGGCTTGGAAGGGCTGCTTTCTTCCAGACCTGGCTGTGTCTCTTGGCTGGTGGAGCTCAGAGCTTTTGGCTAATGATGCTGAAATCGTTGTGGCTGAGGTGGGCTGGACACATGCTGTGCGTATTTCCCATTGGCACGGAGAGCTCCAGACAAAGCCCAGGGGTGGCAGCCAGCCCCCAGCCACTCTCATTTAACCAAGAAGCCAATGCTGCCTCGCTGCAAACTGCTTCCTTTGCCTGGGGGAGCTGGCCTGTGCTCTAGTGGATTACCAGCAGGGGCTGGAGCTGAGCCCGGGGCACTGTGTGGTGCGGAGAATGGTTGTAGCAGCACTGCAGGGATGGCAGGACCTGGTGGTGAGGTGAGTGGATGGGCTAGTGTGGTCTGCCCAAGGGCTGGTGGTGAGCCAGGCTGCTGAGCGTGCTCTCCTGTCCCCTCACAGGCAGTACCTGCAGGTGAAAGCTCCCTTCTCCAAGGCCATTGAGCATGACCCCCAGAAACTGCTGTGCTGCCTGTGCCAGAGGAGGGTGGAGAGTGCAAGGAAGGCTGCTGCCTTACGTCCGTGACTTGACCCAATGGATGGTGAGGTATAGCCCAGCACTACTTCGCAGTGCCTTCCTCGGGCTGTGGGTGATGTTCTTGGTGTGTTGCCTCGACTGTAGTCTCTGTGCCTAACTCCCACGCGGTTTGGGGCAAGCCTGGTGTTGCTGTTCTGCATTGGGGGCCAGCAGTGGGTGTTTGGCAGCAGCGGTGGAAACCCCATGGCTCAGAGCTCACTGTGGGTAAAAGTTTTTTCTATGGAGGAGATCCAGGTCTCACCTTGCTGCCAGAGAGACCCACTGGCCTTCCTGCACCTACACTGGCTCTTCTGCTGAGGACGTCTGGCCCAGCTACTGCCCTTTCGCCTCCTCCCCAGGGAAGGCTGCTGTCTTGTTACCAGTTACTTAATCGGAGAACATCAACTCCATACTGCCAAATCCCCAGAATCCCATCACGTCAGGCAGCTGTTCCCATGCAACTACAAATCTTCCACTTCCTTCCCTACTAGTCGCAGTCAGAAATCCAACTAAAGGACTGTCCCCCAACCATTTATTTCATAAAAGATTTATTTTAAAATTAGAAACAAGTAACATTTTTGAAATAAGCAGGATGTTTGAGTCTGTTTGTGGGCCAGTTCCTGGGCAGCATTTGGGTGGTGTTTAAAATCGCTGTCCCCAAGGCTCTGGCCCTAGAGCTGGAATGGTCCCAAGAGCTGGCAGCTTCTCTCAGCACAGGGCCTGAGCAGAGCACTGGGGGCTTTGGGAAATGTCCCTGCACCCATCCCTTAGGCGGTTTGTTCCTAGAGAGTGAATGATTCTGGTTCATCTGACCTGTTCTCCCAAAAGGAGACTAAAACCTGGGCAAAGGTTGGCACAGCTTGGCTGTGTGCAGCACTGATTTTTCTCCCAGGTTGTCCCCAGGTCCCCTGTTGTGACACTCCCCAGAAGCTAAAGCCAGCAGAAGGATGTACAAGAGACTCAACAGCTCATAGCACCAACTATCAGCCTGCTGTAGAAATCATCACTGAATAAAAGGAATTTTCAAAACTGTTAGTGGCACCGTGGGCTCCCCTGGAGGTAGGACTGAATTTTTTTTGTAGCTGGTAAAACAAGCGAGAAGTCTTTCTTGTTGTTTTCCTGGTTTGCTGCAAGGAAATCCTTTGGACCTCAGGGGAAAGATGGACAAGGAGATGGTAGAAGAACCTGGCTCTTGGCAGATCAGATATTGCCATCTCCCACATTACCTCCCCCACATTCATTGATGGTGAACCTGGTCCCTACCAGCACCTATTCACAGTGAAAGGAAGCTGGAAAAAAATTGGCTCTAAAACTTCCTTCTAAAGCACTTTGCAACATTGAAGGTGTTGACAGGCCAGTGCTGCAGGAGTCAGCACCAGCACTGTCACATTGTACCAAGGAGCTGAGGCACAGCCACACTTAAAAACATTTAAAAAACCTGTTAAAATGCTGTAGGAAAGAAGTATTTTCCTTTCTGGGCTCAGAATCTTGATGTGTTGGCTACCAATAGCTGCCTGGAGAGGGGAGAGCTGCAGGCGGGTGCTGCTGGCAGGGTGAGAGTCCTCCCTGACACTGCAGGCCCTCTTTGCACCTTCCCCTCGTGGTCACAGATGTCTTGGGTGATACACCGGGCTGGTTATAGCCACCCTCACCTGGCCAAGGGTAAATCAGTAAAGTGCTTTAAGTTGCATCACTTGCACTTGGTCCCGCAAACGCTTCCTGCAGCGGCCCCCTTGGGGCTGGAGGGACGGGTTCAGCAGGAGAGCACTTGTGCTGCCGAGAGGGAACATGCAGATCCCACTGCTCATCCCGCCAGCCCTGGGCTCTGCCGCTTTACAGCTCCGTGTACATCCCCTACGGATCCGAGCAAAGCCCTCGCCAGTGGCTAGAAGTAAAAACTGATCCGAGAGGCCACTGTTTTGCAGCCTGTTGATGAGAATATTTTCTCCTCTTCTGGGAAGTAAGGGATGCTGTCAGCTACCTCCTGTACAACACCTGGACGAACTTCAAGGCCTTGCTGGACAAGTTCACTGATGACACACTGCTTTACGTGGTGGCGCTTCAATGGTAGGAAGGGCACAACAAAATCGATGAGGTGGTTATTAATGATCCCAGATTTCCAGAATCCACCTGCAAAAGGAATGGAAGAGACAGGTTTTACCTTCAGAGAGTCTCTGCAGTCCCTGGAATTCAGAGAGTTGCTGTGTGCAAAGCCAGAATACTCGGCTGAAGAGAGATCTGCGCCAGCTTTGTCCAAGGAGAGAGCTGAACCCATCAATTGCCACCTCCCTTTCACCCCCAATAGACTGTTTCTCCAGGAACGGGGGGGACTGAGCTTGACTTGTCAGAATTCAAGCACTGCTCTCTGTGACAAGGGCAAAGCAAGGAGATCTAAGCAGGCAGTGGGGATCAGTATGTCTCGGTGGTTTTCCAGCGAGCATGCTGTGCTGTTTGCCATCCCCCAACTGCAAATACACCTAGTCTCCAAAGACCTTTGCTAAACGTGGCAAGAGGTCTGCTGGCTTGGAAGGCCGGGCTATTCCTTCCCTTGGCCAGGAAACCCCGAGGGGATAAGAGTTCCCTTCCCTCAAAACATGCCCATGAACTTCTGTCTGCCTGGGAGGTGGCAGGGACCTGGACGGCTGCCTGGAATGGGCCTGGCTCCCTCTGCCGGGCTCTGACCCTGCAGGAAGGGCTCTGCTCCACGGACTCACTCTGAGGGTTTTCAAACATGGCTTTGGAGATGGCTGGCTCTAGGTCCTGCAGGCTGATCTCCTCTCGGTCCTTGCGGGCACGCCACAGATCCAGCGTCATTTTGTTGATCTGCTCCTCTCCTGCGTTGCTGCACAAAAATGAGGTGCTTATTTGGTGTGTATCCGGGAAAATGGTGTTGCAGGACAGAGGTGGCACCTGACACTCTCCAGCCTGCACCAGTGCAATCTAGGATCTCCCAGCTACCTGGCCTAAAATGACTCCTGGAAAGGCAGCCAAATAACAGGGACAGGAGAGCTTTTTCAGACTCCCCAGGTCAATCTATTCACAATGAAATAGTCTTGGTATTTGTAGAGGCTCAAGGCCTGGAGAAGGAAAAGCAAATCCAGTGTATGCTCTGAAGCAGGTACAACCTCTGCCCAAATGAGAAGCTGGAAGGCCCTGTGATGCTGCAGAGGGACCTCTCTTACCTTATGAAGATGAAGATTGCTTTGCGGTAGTTGGTCCCGTACACAACCCACGAGGGTCCCAGGAACGGGATGATCACGTCGATGAGGCTTGGGTGCATCTTGTCCATCTCCTCAAAGAGAAAGGCTGACCGTCCACAGTTTGTCAAGTTCCCTTGGATCCAGCGCTTCAGGTTTTCCTAGGGAACAAAAAAAAAACAACCACCAAGGTGTAAGGCAGCGAGATACCGAGGGTGGTGACGGAGGCTTGAGCTGCCCCAGAACAAAGGCTGAGCTCTAACGGAGCTGAAGGTGCTGGAAGCAGCTTGTTCCTGCACAGCACCACCTACTCTGAGCAGGACCAGCCAGCGCTGGGGAGGCCTCCTTTATTTTGGGTTTTGCACAGTGGCTGTTACTGCCTTTATGAGCCTTTTGTGGATGTTTTATTACAGGCTTAAAGGAGGAGGCAGCAAAGTAAAGCTGGGGATTCAAGACTCTTACAGTTCCCCACCTTCTTCTCTTTCACTGTGTATCCACGCAGTTCCCAGCTGCCAAGTGCTTTTTGCCAGCTCCTGTTCTGGTGCAAAGACGTGTGTCAGCACTGACCCAGAACAGCTCATGGCTGAAGTTACTTCAGTGTAGATGCCAACTCACACAAAACCACTCACGTCGCCTGGGGGCATGAATAACTCTTAATTGAAGCACTTCACCCAGCATGGGTTTTACCTTCCTGAGAGTATTTCTTCTAAGGACACAACACAACAAACAACTTCTCCAAACTCCCAGGAAGCAAACGTCCAGGTGCACAGATTCCCCACCCTGCTGAGGGCTTGGCAGCTAGCCTTCACGTTTTGATTTCTTTCCTTTCTCAGCTTTAAGAGACAGAGTGAAGAGTCTAGAGCTGTTGTTGAGGAGCCGCTTGCTGCGTGAGGAGGGGATTACAAGCCTAGCGATACACAGGTTTTCACAGCCATCAAGCTGTTTGGAAAGCAGTGGGAGCATTTTAGTGCCTTTCATCTAAGCAAAACGCTTTTGTTTGTGCGTTCAAAGGGCTGTGTAAATATTTGAGGAATTAAGAACATGATGGTGGCAAGGGCTGCTGTGGGGAAGGGGAAAGTGACAACTGAGTGCCAGAGTATATCTAGTTACTTGTGGATCCTTCAGCCAGTGTGTGGAGCCACTTGCTCACCCGTGTCTGTCTGAGAGGGTAAAACAAAGAGCTTCTTTTCCTACTTTACTTCAGGAAACAGCCCTGAATGCCTGCGTAAGAGGACCAAGATGGACATAACCAAAGAAACCCCCAATGGAGCAGTACTGTGCTGAGTTGTCCCTTACCTTGTACTGCTCTATCCGCTCAGCATGGGGGAAGTGCACTACGGGGGAGAACTGGTGAACGTAGGGGCTCTGCAGCCCACCCTGGAAGAGGTAGCGGACCAGCATGGAGCTCACGAAGGTTTTGCCTGTTCCCGTTGAGCCGTGGAAGGACATCACGAGGGGTTTCACAGGATCCCGGTTCTCCAGGAACTCCCTCACCCCCTTCATCACCTGCTGCCTCACCAGGGGTTGCCCCACCAGGTTCTGGGCCAAGTCACACTCCAGACCTGGAGCAAAGTCAAATGGAGATTTACCAAACGCAGGCCAAAATGGCTCGTCTCACGCTGCGGCTGCCCTGTCTCCAAGGGCTGCCTTCCCCAGGCTCTCTGTCAGGCGGTCCTGCACCTCCACGGGGTGGGGAGGCCGAGAGCCCCCTCCTCGCCTCGCTCTCCTGGAGACACCCTGGCTGCCGGGACCCCCTTGCCTGCCGCCTCCCTGGCCTCAGGGATGCCCGGCTCCTCGCCTCTTAGGGCCTGCCGCCTCCCCGCGCCTCACGGCCCCACACCTCAGGCCCCTCCCCGGCCCGACGCCCCTGCTGACCGCCTAGGTCGGGCCCGAAGCCGCACTCGCAGTCCGCCGAGAAGCCACAGCGCAGCGCCCACGGGTCCCAGGCGGCGGCAGTGGGGCGGGCGGCGGCCGCCAGCAGCAGTGACAGGGCCAGCGCCGCCGCCGTTCCGGGACCCATGGCGGCCGCCTGCTCCTCCGACGCCGCCCGCACTACAACTCCCGGCACGCCCCGCGCGGGGGCGGGGCCAAGAGGAGCGGAGGCGTGGCTAAGAGGAGCGGGGGCGTGATCAGAGACTGCGGGGGGGGCGGAGCTACGGCGAGTGGGGCGTGACCCGAGAGCTCGGGGGCGGGGCTACAGGGAAGAGGGCGTGGCCATGGAGTGCGGGGGCGGGGCCTGGCTCACCGCCTCGCCTCCCGCCGGTCCGGGGCGCGGCAGGTGCTTTATGGTCCCCGCTGTCCCCCCTGCAGCGGTTGGGGGGACAGGGCAACCACACGGACCTTCGCTGGAGCCACCGCGGAGGTCCAGGGGCCAGGCAGGGTGGGGTTCAGCGTGGTAGTTCCCTTCACCAGCCCTTCCCCGGGTGCTCCTCTCCTTTGTGGGGGCAGGGGGGGCGCGGGGACGCGTTTAAATGACACCCAGGGGAGAGGGGATCCTCTCGAGGAACAGCATAAAAGTTTATTGTATGTAAGAACCAAACCCATGGGGTATGTACACGTATTTACAAGACAAAATGAATGAGCCCTAATTATTTACAACAAGAACGACTGTCCTTCACAAGTCTGTACACCGAGAAGTGATTGTGGAAACGTATTTACAAGCGGGATCCGGGGGCCGTGGGCGAGATGGAGACGGGGAAGGAACGAAACCAAAGGGCGAGGTGAGGGGCACCGTGTAGTCATGGACCTTGGCAGGGCTGGATGGTAGACACTGGCACTGGCTTCCCCAGACACTGTCCCTGTCCCTCGGGGCAGCAGCGTGGACCCCCTGGCCGGTTGTGTCCCGAGGAGGTGCATGGTAGATGGGAGGTGGCTGTTTTTCCTCCTCTTTGTCCCAAAATCGCTGTTCCTTGCCCTAGCGCCTTTCTGGGCTATCTCTCCTCCTGGTGCTGGGTGCCTGGCCCCATCCCTTGCCCCACAGCTGTCAAGGGGGGGCAAGTTGGGACCTGGGGGGAGTCTCCCAGCACCCGGTGGGGTGTGTGTTACAGCTCACTGAAGCGCACCGCTGGCTCCAGCTTGTGGGACAGGGCGGTGAGGACTTTGTCGAACTTCTCATAGCGCTCAGCCTGGCTGCTCTCGGCCCCACGGCTGCCCCAGAGCAGCCGCAGCTGGAACTCGGTGCTGAAGATCTCCAGCAGCTCCGCTCTGGCCTGGAAACCTGCAGGGAGGGAGAGTCAGTTCCCCGGGATGGGGTGAGGGAACCCTGCTCCCTTGGGATGCTCCGGCTGGTGCTAGGCTGGAGCTGCACACCGGGAATGCAGCAGAGGGAAAGGGGCTCTGCTGTCCCCATCGCTTACCCTGCAGCTTCACTTCAGCGTTGGTGTGGTAGAGCCCACCGTGGTGGGCCACCATCCGTGCTGCCTCCAGGTGGGCCATGACCACCTCCACGCCGTTGTCGGTGGTCTCCCAGGGCTCGGGGGTGTCCGTGAGAGCCTCGTCCCGCTCTAGGAGGGTCACGAGGGGCATGATGTGGGGAAAGGTGGTGTTGGTCAGCGGCGGCCCTTCTGTGGAGAGAAGCACCCTTAGGACCCCGCGTGGCCTTGTGTCCTCCTCCCCAGCTCTGCAGAGTGCTCCTGTGACCACACAGCCCCATAAAGCCGGGCTGCCACCGCGCTCCCAGGAGAGGGTTTAAGGCTCAGCTGTAGCACAGCAGCATCTGTGGCTCTGTGATTGCTGTGCCCGGGGCCATCGCCTCCTTCAACACCAGCTCCTCCCAGCTGGGCTCCCTGGTTGTGCTGGGAAGGGAACGCTGCTGTCCCTGCTCGGGCTGCGTCCGTGTTTCCCGGGCCTGTGGTGTTTGCGGAGCCCGGAGCGCTGGGTGTTGGACAGACATAGCTTTTCATCTTCCTGGACTCGCCGCCCTGTCCCCTCAGTTTGGCACGCACCGCCATATGCGAGCGCGAGGGTTTGGCTTGGCCGAGTTGTGTCTGTGCCCAGCTGCTGGTTTTATTTAGTTATGAAACGTTTCCTCGGGAGGGAAGGGGCAGCTGAGGCCAAACGGGCCCTGCTGGGTGCTGGGGCGGTTCAGCAGCCAGAGGGGAAGTGTCTGGCACTGCTTCCCACTGGGAGAGTGTCAGGGCTCTCAAACGCATCCCCCCTCCAGCCAGGCTGTGCCCAGATGAAGCGGGAAGCAGGCGGGCAAGGGAAGGGGAGTTGTTCCCGTTACCTTTCCCTTCGTTCAGGCTCTTCAGGAACGGCTTGAGCTTCTTCTCGTAGAGGATGGCGCCCTCCGTGTGCCGCTGCCGCAGCACCATCCAGGTCTGCTCCAGCCGGGCGATCTGAAAGCAGATGGGACGGATGGAGGGTGCTGGGGGCAGCGCAGCCCCGGGGCACCAAGCTCACAAGGTGGTCCTGGGAAGGCACAACCTGGTCCCGGAGCCCTGGCCCCCCACTTTGCACAGAGCAGTGTCTGCTGGTCCCCAAACCAGCCTCCTTCACCAGCGCTCGCGGCCAGAGACAGCACATCCCTGGCACCGAGGCTGGGTTCAGGATTTCTCCCCCCTCCCTGTGCCCCAGGACAGCAGCTTCCCCGCGCCACAGTGTCCTTGAAGATGAGACACAGGGAGGGGGCAGACGTTCAGCCTCCTTTGTGCAGGCAGGAAGCAAGACTTCCCAGCTGGGCTCGATTTAAAATTGAATTTTAATCTCCTTTCATCTTCCAAAGGGAGCAGTGTGGCCCGGAGACGCTGCTGCCACAGCCTTGAGACTGATTTGTATTGTACCAGAGGGCAGATTCATTTCCTCCCAGGAACACAGCCCAGCACAAAACAAAAACCCCAACCACCGAAAAACAATCAGATCCCGGCAGGACTGGGCTGTCTGCTCTGCAGAGGGGATGGCTCTTCCCCTTCCCTGCTTACATCGCAGCGGATGTGGCCCCATGCCTCCTACCCTGGGCATTTTCCGCCCCCCCTCCCACCCCAACATGTGTCGGAGGCTGAAGGACACATGGAGTTTGTGGTGTGTTTTGGGTGAGGGGGCTGAGTCCAAGTCAGGAGGACGAAGGGAGCGTCCCTGTACCTGTGTCATTTCCAAGGCGTTCATCACAGCCGCAAAACTGAACATGTTCCCCATGGTGCTCTTCAGCTCGGCGGCCAGCTGGATGGTTTTGTGGAGCAGGGCCGCCCGCTCCTCCGTGCTGCCCGTGCAGCCCAGGATGTCCACAGCGATCATGATGGACATGGTGTGGAACCTGCCACGGGGCAAGACACAGAGCAGGGTCAGCCCAGGGAGGCTGGGGATGTTCCCAGGGCTTCTCCACCCCAGAAGGTACATTGCACCCCCCTGTGCCAAGCTGGGGACACCCCAGGGGAGCTGGGCTGTGGGGGGCAGCCCGGTGGGCTCGCCTCGGCTGGGGGATGCCGTACCGTTCCAGCAGGTCGAGGCGGAGCTGGTGGCCGTGGGGCAGCGTGAGCAGCTCCATGCCGGAGCTCACCCCCATGAGCCGCTGCATCTCCACCGTCACACCCAATATCCGGGCGACCTGGCAAGAAAGGTGAGAGCTGATTAAACCTTTGTTAATTGAGGAGAGCCTGAAGCATCCTTGGGCAGCCTCTTGCCCCAGCCCAGCCACTGCTTGCCCAGGCTGATACATCATGGCAGGGCCCAGCAGGGATGCTCAGGGGAGTCCCAGTACTTGGGGGTGCCTCTGATCCCCTGCCAACCCAGGGCGATGGGAGGGCAGTGGTGCCTGTCCCTCCCGCCTGGCCCTGGCCGTACCAGACAGTCCACTTTGGTGATGTGTTTGGCTAGCGTCTTCACGTCCACCTCTGCCAGCAGTTCTTTGACCTTCTTGAGCACGGCCATCTCCAGGGGTTTGTTCTCCAGGGGAATAAGCAAGGACTGGAAGGCCATGGGATTGAAGGAGGAGGTTGTCTCCATGGTGGGGGGCACAAAACCCCTGAAGTCCAGCTCTCCTTTCAGCCTCTGCCCTGCCTCTGCTTCCCCGGAGCCATTCTCCACAGTCCCTCTTTGCCCTTCCTCCACCTTTAGCCTCTCCACATAGCTCTTTGTTGGCAGTTGCTTGGTGTCATGAGCTGGCCGGTCTCTGCTGATGGGTGAGGTGGGGTGGAGCTGGCAGTAATGCCCCGTGTCCGGGTCGCTGTAGCTGTTGACGGAGGGAGAGGGGGAGGCGCGGGCGTACCCGTGGCAGGGAGTTGAGTGGGTGCTGTGGGCAGGGTCTGGCAGAGGTTTGCTGTTGTTCCCCGGGCACAGCTGGGGCTCGCTGGACCTTCTTATGACTGGAGAGGCGGGGGCAATCCCGGCCGCTTGGCAGGCATGCGGCTTTAGCCGTGTAACTGTAGGGAGCAGAGGAGACTCCGTTATCAGAGCCTGGAGACAGACACATGCACAGGGGCCACAGATAGAGCAGCCCAGGGACGTGGAACTCAGGGAAAGCTCTGCTGCCCAAACGGACTCAGCTGTCCCAGGACAGCTGCACAACAACATGTCTGAAGACAGGTTGAGGTCCTATCCTCAGCTCAAGCCCTCCATCAGGACAGTTTTCTTTGCCGTGCAAAGACCTAGATGGGGTTTCTCCAGCAAGGAGTGACACAGGGGCTTATCTTTACAGCCAGCTCTGTCCCTCTCCCCAGGTCCCTGTGTCACACCCATGCCAAGCCCAGCCTGATCCACGTCCCCACTGGGATGGAGGGGTGATGCCTACCCGTGCTGTAGGCGGGCGATGCTGGGTTCTCAGAGATGGGGGACATCGGGGAGTGCAGGTCTTGGATCTGGTCCACGCTGACGGCACAGTTGCGAATGATGTCTCTGTGATGGGGCAGCGATACACTGGGGAGGGGGGAAGATGGGTCAAGTTAGTCCCTGCAAACAGGGCCTGGCCAAGGGCAGAGGGGCTGGGATGAGGGTTTGCTGCCCCATCACCTCCCCTCGAGTCATCACCTCCTTCCACAACCACCCATAACGAGCTGAACCCATAATGAGCTCAGCTGGAGCAATGAGTGGGCAGTCTCTGCAGGCAGCTGGGAGCAGAAGGGGTCAGTACCTATATAAAGCAGAGACAGCCCTCCCTCCAGGGAGTTTGGTCATATGGAGCAGGGGAGAGGGGTGCCCTGATGCCAAGGTATGATGGGATGGGATGGGATGGGTCAGGTCAGGATGGCTCCAGGCTGCTGTGGGGAATTGTCCCTGTCAAAGAAGTCGTGGAGGATAGTTTTCTAGGTTTGTGCTGCGAGGCTGGTTAGGCAAGCTGTGTCAGGAGGGTTAGGTGAGCTGTTGGTCTGACCCAGAGCTCAAGAGAGGTGGAAAGTGCCTGGAAGCTGGAGTCGGAGCCCAACAGATGCCTGATGGAGGCGGTGAGGTGAGGCCTGAGGAGGGTTGGTGAGCTGCAGTGTGTGTGCTCAAGGAGCCCCATAGTAAGCGAGGAGGTCTTGGGCTGGTGGGGCAGCAGTTGGGGCCTGATGCAAAAACTGTGTGTCAATGGTGCTACAAAAGCTGCTGTGTCTGGGGGGGGCCCTGAGCGCAGGGAGGGTTGTAAGGAGGTATGGCAGGTAATTCACTGCCCTCCCTGCCATGGTTGAGGGCTGGGCTGCCATGATGTGTTTGGTCTCGAGCACTGTGCCTCTGTGGAGAGAGGATGGGAGAGCAGTGGCAGTGATAAGGGGTTTGGGGAAAATGTGAGTGGTGAGGAAAGACTGATGGATCTGGGCTCTTCTGGAAACACATATGCTCTCCTGGAAGCCTGAGTGTTTTCCTTTTCCCTGCCATAACAGTTGGTTGCCTGTTCTCTGCTGGTGTGTTTTCACCCTGCCCTTGGGCTGAGAAGGTCAGGGTGGTAAGAAAGTGGCTTGGTTCAATGACAGGCTGTGGGACACACTGTGTCCTGCTGGGGAGGCAGGAGTAGATGGGTCCCCCCTTGGCTGCTGCGTGTGAGGATGTATGTGTGGCTCTGCCTTCTCTGCTGGGCTCTGGGCAGCCCAGGGCTGCTGAAAGCAGGCCACGCAAAGGAAACTTCCGTCTCCACCTCTAGAGAAGCCCAACTGCTCCAAGTTTAATGTGAGCAGATCAGCCATGTGGAGGCTGTGATCTGGGGGCTGTGCAGACCCCCACCAGCACAGCTCCATCGGTGGTCTCCTGCCCATCAGGCTTTCAGCTTTGCTTGATAACTCCTTGCAAATGCTCCAGCTGAATAGAAAGAGCTCTGAAAGTAAAAGGGGCCTTCAAAAACAAACAAATGCCCTCTTAGTGGCTGGGACTGGCTCTTCCTTTGCATCTGCCTGGGAGAGCTCGGCTCCCTGACTCTGACAAGCCCTGACATGCTGGTAATCCTGGAACGGGTGATTGTAAGACACTCTCTGGCTTCTGGCCTGCAATGCTAAAGTCATGTCTGCTCACTGGGTGTCTGCTGCAGCAGCTCAGTGTGGCTGGCAGCTGGCCTGAGAGAAAACCCCAGTTCCAGCTGGGTACCAGTTCCTCCCCCAATATCTTTGCTGGTCTCTCTCTGCACCTGAGCAGGGACAGTTTCCATCCCCAAACCCCTGCCCTGCACCCAGGGAGCAGGGACCAAATGCTGCCAAGAGGCAGGCCACTGAGGCAAGGATCAGCAATTTTGGGACAAAGAGGAGGAAAACCAGCCCTGCCTCTTTCCCGGGGCTGGTCCTCTGCCCAGCTGACCTGGGATGAGACTGTGTGCTCACCTGGTTGGGCAACCCTCAGCCCTAGTGATCTTGTCTGCTGTCAGGCCATCTGTCATGGTGATGCTCCTCCTCTTGATGTGCCCCCCTTTCTGGCTGGAGGGGCTGTGGGGTCCCCCATGCTTGCCGTTGGCCAGCCCATAACTGGCTTCCAGGTAGCGCAGGGGGAAGGTGCGGTTGATGGGGCAGTAGACAATGGCTCCGCTCTGCTCAGAGATGGCCTTGCGGTTGCCCACGTAGAAGCGGACGAGGGCGGGCACATTGTCAAAGCTCTCCTGCTCGAAGAGGTACTGGACACGGGTATGGCCCTCACTGGACTTCACCGTCACCTTGTTGATCTTGAAGTGGAGGGGCTCGTTGCGCCAGCGGCATGTCAGCACGTAGTCACCCAGGCTGGTGAGCGAGTCGCGGATGAGGAAGTCACCATTCCTCTGCACGAGGCTCTCTGACACCTGGCAGGGGACAGGGCAGTGGCTCAGGCTGGATGGAGCAGGGGCACGGGTGGGTGCTCTGCTGGGGAGTTATTTGGGGCATTGGCTTGTTCCCCCTTCCCCTGGCTCTAGTCTGCAGGAGAGCATTTCCCATGGCAAAACCAGGTAGCTCAGCGCTAATGAAGCCCTTGCCCAGTGGCTTCCCAGTGGGCTGGTGGCTCTGTGTGGCCTCGGAGTGCTCTCCCCAAGCAAAGGGTGCCCGGAGCCACCCACTTTCCCCTCCTCACCTCCCGGGGGATGCGACCATGGTACCAAGCGTGGCTGCGGAGATCAGTGCTGCTCAGCTTCAGCTCCTCTTCCAGCTCCTTGTGAAGCTTCTCCGGTGACGAGTCGAGGATGTATTTCTCCTTGGAGAACTGTACAGGGGAGGAGAGAGTGTCAGCTGGTGCAGGGCTCACCCTGGAATGGGTTGGCAGGGTCCCCGTGTGAGGACTGTGGGACCCTCCATGGTGTGGGACACCGCTAACGCCACCTATCAGGAGCAGACTGGTCTCCCCAGGTAACTCAGAGCTGTGTGTAAGGATCGCTGCTTGTGGCAGAGGATGCTGGTGGGGTAAGGTGCCTGTTGATGGTCACGGCCTGCTACCAGGAGCACTTGGAGGGTCTCCTGGTAGCATGTTGCCACCATGCCTGACCACCCTGTTTCCTGCTGCCCCTCGACTCCAGCTCAGATCTGAGTGTGGTTGGGCAGGAGAAAACCTGCCCCAGCTCCCTCTCAAACATCTCCAGGGCTGAAACACCATGGGAATCACTCTTCTAGGAGGAAACCTGCATTATTCCTCCTCCTTGAAACATCCACTGCAGTCCTTCCTCCAAAGGGTTAACTCGTTGCGTTTAGCCTGATGGTGGCATGAATAGTAATGACAAATGTAAAGGGAACCTTCTGCATCGAAATTAGCTTTTACCAGCACTGGTGCACCTGAGCCTGGAGGATGCAATTTGCCCCCTCCCTTCCCCCTGGAGAGATAAGGGATGGCGTCATGTCTCCGTTGGCTGGAGCCAGCCGTGCTCCCTGCCTGCCGCTTGGCCAACATTCCCAGAGGGCAACCGAGGATGCTGAGCTGCCGGCACGGTGGAGCCGGTGCTTATTTAGGGATGGCAAGTGCAGGCTCAGGGTTCCTGCACGCTCCGCACACGAGGCTGGTTCCCCCAGTCGATATGGCAGCTTTGAGATGAGTCCTGCTGTGGTGCTACCACTAGTGCCTTGGCAGCGCTGAGTGGTGGAGCAGGGCATGGGAGCCAGGACTCCTGGGTTCCCCCCACATTCCAGATGTGTGCTGTCCTGCAAGGGGGACGTATGTGCCACTGCCATGGACCAGGGAGCTTGGATGGGGCTACCAGGGTGTCCTGTTCCACCGCTCCCATGAGCGAGGGTGGCTTGGTGGCTTTCCACCTGTGGTGGCAGTGCCAGCATGAAGAGGCCCTGTAGGCTGGCCCAGCTCCTTGGCATTTGTTAGGGCAGGATGCTGCTGGCGTCTTGGAGGACAGGCACAGGCTTGAAACCCTGCTGACACCGCTCTGGCACTGCCAGGGAAGCAGGCTGGCACTCATGGCTGCCCTTGCGTGGCAGCTGGTTCCCCAGAGCACTGAGGGCTGCAGCCCCATGCCAATGTACCGGGGATCTGCTTTGGAACCAATTCCTTGGCCCAGCACCTCATCCTCTGCATCCTGTATGGATTCCCCCTGCTCCTCTAGTGGTTGTGAGCGGGGGAAAAGCGTAGAGCACTGCACTGCTCCTCCTGCCTTGTGCCTGCTGCTCTTGGGGTGCTCCTGGGACCCCACCAAGTCCCTCAGCAGGAACCTGACCAAAGTCACCCCCTTTCCCAGGGGAGATGCTCCATCCCCTATGGTAGCTGCACTCATCAGCCAAGCCAGGGAGCAATGCTGTCCCAGGGACCTTGCTCCAGCCTGGCAGGAGGAAGGAGGCTGTGAAGTGGCTGTGTGATGGACCATGCTCTCCAGGGCTTGCCCTCATCAGCCTAGACCTGCCGCTGGTCCTTCCTTCCCAACTCCTGTCAAGACAAAAGGTGCTGGAACAGTGGAAGCAGCCTGTGAAAACAGTGTGGACTGAACTCAGACTTGCTCATCTGACCGTGTTTATCTTCCCCACGAGAGCGTCCCGCTCGCTGGGGCTGTGGGAACCTGAACCAGGAGATGTGTGGGTTGTCCCCGCCTGACCAAGGGTCACGGGGAGCTGAGCACTCACTGCTGCTCTGGGGCCTTTGTGGAGACAAAGCCACCCAGCATTGCTGAACCCTATTAAAAATAAATGGTAGCCGGTGGATGCTGCTGAGGTCCGGCTGCCTCCCGGGGGGCTGAGGCCGAGCAGATGCCGTTTCCATGACAACCCATCCACTGCCACTGAGCAGACCTGGCTTGGCCGAGCGGTGATGGGGGACCCCTGGCTGCGGCACCCTCCCTGCGGTGTGGCTCACCCCAAAGTCTGGGGCAGGGAGGGGACCCCCTGGGAGCCTCTCCTGTCTGTGCAGGCTAAAACCATTGGAGCTGAGCCGGGAGCGGTTTGGAGCTGGCACCCCCCCTCCCCCCCGCCACCCCCGGAGCGGGGATTAGTGCCTGTTCTGCTCAGCGCTGTACAGCTGGGTTTTCCCCCAAATCCTCCCCATGCAAATGTGTGGGATAACAACCACAAACCCAGCTGAGCAGTGCCCGGCGTCTCCAAGCCTGGATTTGGGCAGCAGCCGGCTGGCATCCACGCCAGGAGCCAGGTGCTAAGCAAGCGGCAGAGAACAGGAGGTCTGGGAGAGGCGAGGGAGGCTTTGCATCTTGCAGATGGGAGAGGGAGGCCAGTTGCGAGCAGAAGGAGCCACCTTCTCCAGCCACATGGAAGACACTGTCCCTCTGGCTCCTCAGCCGGGCAATGAGATCCCCTCTGATTTGCATGGCCACCAAAGGGCACACTGCTTGGGGTGACGCTGTGGTAGCTGGAGACTGATCACGGGGAGCCCTTTTCCTTGGTGTGATGTGACTCTGGGGACTGGTCCTCATTGCAAGTCTCTCACACTCTCCCAACACGCACTAGCTGCTGCCAAAATCACCCGGCTGCTCCTCTCTCCGTGTGGTAGCTGGGCTTGCCCCAAGCCCGTGGTGCAGGTGACCCACATGCTATGGAGGGGACGTGCTTCCCCTAGTCCCCAAGCCCTCCAGCAGCCATCGTCTTTCCTCTGCTCCGCTTGGTGGCATGTCTCAGAGGAGGCTGGCTCGCAGGCTGCCAGCTGGCCGGGCGCCGAGGCGTGGGGGCTGGCAAGGCACGGCATGGCAAGGCGGCACAGGCCAGCCCAGCGCTGTCAGGAGCGTGTAAGCGGATGTCTGAGCGCCGCGCTGAAAAGGGCACCGCTTGGCACTTTTGGCTGCGCCAAGAGGACATCAAAAGACGCACGGACCCGACGCGAGGTCTTGCATACTGGTGAGTTGGGTGCAGGGGAAAAAGCCTGGACTTCCACTAGCACCTAGCTCAAGAGCTGGCCTCCTGCACGGAGAGCCCCCAAGGCCTCATCCAGCTGAGCGGGAAGAAATGGGGATCAGAGCAGTTCTCCAAACCAGCCGCACCAGACAAACCAGCTCAAGAGCTGCCAGAGACGATGCCAAGCTCTGCTTGAGGAATCCCAACCAGCAGCCAAGCTGGCTTGGCTGGAGAAAGGAGAGCTCCTCCATCACATTCAGCATCCTGATGGGCTGTTTCACAGTCCTGGGGCTGGGGAATCCTCGGGTGCTGCCCTGCAATGGGGACACCCCACAAAGAGACAATTCCCAGGGCGCTCTATCCCTGACCTCTTCCCTGACTCTCCCTGCTGCTTTTTGGGGGAGGAAGCGCTTCCAGTCCCAGCCAAGGGGCAAGGACTGGAACTGACAGTGGAAAGGCAATGGAGTGGGGGGATGGGGGGTGCTGACAGCTTGTGGCACATGTAAAATGATGGCTCTTGCTTTGCCTGGTGTAATGAGAGCTTCAAAGGCTGGTGTTTGGCTTTTTCTCCTTGCAAAGGTAGTCTTATGAAACAGGAGTGATTTGCAGTCTGCTTTCCTGCTCTCTCCTCCCAGATCTGGAGGAGTCGCAGCTGAGGATGAAGTCAGCTTGGAGAGCAAGGTGTACTCGCACCCCACCCCGCTCCCCTGCTGATAACATCTGACTAACCTCGGGGCACCCAGCACATCTGCTCTCCCTCCCGCGCTCCTGCTGCCCGCCCTGCGCTAGGACCCTCGCTAGGGAAATACCAGCCCCTTCTGGAGTTTTCCCCCCCTGCTCCGGCTGCTGGAGCAGCTGCAGGGCCCAGGAAGCAAAACTGAGAGGAAAGACCCAATGGCTCCCAAGCCATTGGGAGCAGGTGTACAGGGAAAGCCCCAGCATCGCATGAGGGGGTCTTCCCAGCTTCCTCCGTGCCTGGCAGTGGGCTGCTTCAGTGAAGTATTTCAGATCAAACATCCTTGCTGAGAGACAGCCAGCATCATGGCAAACCCAAGAACTGGTTTGTGTGCCCTGCCCAGTGCAGGACTGCTGCGCTCACCAGTCCAGATGCCAGGTACCACCCAAGAATGGTTAGTCCCTCCTGCGTGACCACAACAAGAAAATCCCACTGCAAACAACCCTCAAGTTGTTATGGGGTTGCTTTTAGTCTGCATGCCCTGCTGGTGAGCCAGTCCATCCCAGCCCATGCTGATCTTGATACACATATAGAAAAGAAATCATTTGTTCCTCTGCAATGACTCTGGGCATCTAAATGGCCTCTGCGAAGGCACCAGCCCATCTGTGTACCCCATGGGTGACTGAAGGCACCTATTGGGCATGACATATCTCCATTAGTCCCCACTGAAGACAGACCTTCACTCAAGAGCTTTGTCCTGGCAATCAAAGCCCTTCCTAGGACTGGCCCTGCCTACCCACAGGGTCTCTTCTCCCCTTGTCTGTACTCCTTTGTGGCAGCTCTGGAGCAATTACGTCTGGCTGGCAGGGGTGGGGTGCAGCTGGGGTTGATGGCTGGGAACATCTGGAAGCTCTAAGGTGGGACAAGTGCCCCAGGTTGTGTGGTGGGGTGGTGGAGTGCACTGCTACCGCTGCCCTGGGGGAGCAGGTCTCCAGTGCAGTGATGGGGTGTGTGTATATACACATTTCCATCCATCTATATATTACTTATCTCACTCCAAGACGGCAGCAGCGGCTGCTGCTGCATCCCTTTTCGGAGCTGCTATTGGCCAGAAATGATGTCAGTGCTTCCCAGGCTGGGTGCACTGCCATTGGCGGTGAGCAGGGATGCGGCTGTCAGCTGGAAGCGCTCCAGTCATTCATGGGGACTTCAGTGTGTGTTTGCTGGGCACGCTTGGACACAAATAGATGGTGAAAGATCTGGTGGAGCCAGGTGAGCACTTAGGGCTTCACTTTTAACTCTTTCTGAGGTTGGGATGGAGTGCCCTCCATCCCCTCTTGCATCCTTGTGTGACAGCCAGACGCCTACCTGTCTCTCCCTTGTTCTGGCAGCAGCTCGCTGAAAGCACCCCATCACCCCCTGTGATGGAGCAGCCCAAGGGCTGCTGCACTGGGGCACGTCCCCCTGTGTTGCTCAGTGGCCTTTGGACAAGCGGGAGAAGCTTTTCTGCTGTTCTCTCTTCACCCCCACCAGCAATCAAAATCCCTGGCTTTGCACTGAGATCAGCCGCAATCATGACAAGACTTGAAATGCTGCTTCTGGGCTCTGTCTTACCCAGCATAATCTCTAAAGCTCAGCACCTATCTCACTCAGCAGGAGTACTGAAAAAGACTGCCAGCTCTCTTGGCTGCCGGCTCCCTTCTAACTTGCAGTATGCTACAGCTCTTGCTTCAGACCAGAGCCTGCTTGGCTCTGGCAATCCTAAACACCTTTGCTCTCTAACTCGGTAAATGAGAGAACCAATTCCTTGCGCTGTGCCCCTCCTGTGCAAATGCCAGAGTCCAAAAATAGGACACCTAGACTCATGGCCAGACAGCGGCGGTGCTGGAAGCACCACAGGACAGGTGACAGATGGATCCCAGCTTTCTCCCACCAGTCAGACCCGTGCGGCACATACATGGAGACCTGGGCCAAGGAGCTGTGCATTCATCTGGGCTCGCTCTCTCCTCCGTCCTCAGTGATGCTCCCAGCACATGCCATCTTTTTGGGGGTGATGCTAAACGCTCCCCTTCATGGGGTCTGCTGTGGGTGACGGCTTCCACTAAAGACTTGAGCTGCCTGTCAAAAGTGCTGGTCGGGGGAAGACCGAGCAGCTTTGGGGATGGGGGGGGGCGCTGAGCTCTGCCCCGCGACCCGGTGCTCGGCTCATCTCACGCTCGCTGCCCGCACCCGGCCCCGCCGGCTCGGTGCGGAGCGGGGCTCCCGGGGGAGGCCGCCCCCTCGCACCCGCTTCTCCAGCGCTGCAGCCCGGGGCTCGGCCCGTACCCCTCCCCGGCACTCCACCTCCCGCCGTACCCCCCGCCGCCTTCCCCACGCCCGCGGGCTCGGGGAGCCCGCGTCCCCCTCCGCCGCCCCCGGCTCACCTGGACCTGCATGAAGGAGCCGCGGTAGAAGCAGCAGGCGGCCG
>JAOXNO010000008.1:7003551-7014681 GCA_028565335.1 Limnodromus scolopaceus
CTGTGTGCCGCTGCGGTGAAACCCTGAGCCGGTGCCGGTGCCGGTACGAGGCTGGCAGCACGCTGGGTGAAGCAAGACGTAGCTGCAACTCCGCAGGGCAGAGTTTCACTGCCGGAGCCCTGGTGCTCTGGGTACCTTCGGGGGTTTTGCAATGTTTATGCCGCCGTGGGGCTCTGCAAAGCCTCTTCCCCTCTGGGCACGGCGAGTTTGCTGAGGCAGGAAGCTGCAGGCTGTGTTGGTGCTGTGCAAGGAACGCGGTGTCCGGGGGCTGCTCAGCCGCTGGACCCTTGACCTCCTGCCACCATCCATGGGCTCTACAGATGCAGCCAGATGGGGCCATGAGAGGGGCTGCAGCAGCCCTCTGCGTGGCAAAAACCTCATGGACGTGGTTAAAGGCAGAACTGCTTTGGGTTATACATCCCCTCAGGGTTTGAGCATCCTCCACTGCTGGCCAGCTGAGAAATGCAATGCCGAGGACTTTCTTTCTCCAAAGGAAAATCCCAGCTGGGATGGGGCCGTGGGTTTTGCCAGTGCAGGGGTCCTGAGGGAGCGGAGGGAACAGCCCCCCTCCGGCGCCGGCATCGCGGCAGGAATGCAGAGAGCAGCAGCGAAGGCCAGCTCCCGTGCAGCCCGGGGCTGGGAAGTGGGGTGAAGGCCGCTGCAGCTGCCTCCCGGGGCTCTGAGGACAACCCAAGGTCCGTGAGAAAGAGCAGAGCTGGCTCCCGGTGGGTACCCAGCACTTCCCCCGAGAGCAGCCAGCAGCAATCCGCTCCCAGGCTCCCACACCAGCTCCTCCGAGTCACCCCCATCCCTGTGCTCTGGGAGCATCCTGGGGTGCGGGGGCCTGGCTGAGACACCCCCGGCACCAGCTTGTACCCCGAGCTGTGCGCCCTGAAGGATGTGATTTGGGGAGTGAAGACCCCTCCAAACCCCGTTGTGCATCCCCCTGGGTGCAGCCCAGCACTCAGTGCAGGGCTGGGCTGTAGCAGACTGGTCCCAGTCCCAGCACCCCAGCTCCCAAGCCAACAGCACCCAGCGCCTCCCCCAGCCCTGGGGATGGAAACCCTCAAAGCCCCTCACCCCAACAAGCTTCCTAACGAGAACAAAGCCCATCTTGCCTCCGAACATCCCTTGGGTGGTGGTGACCTGGGGGAGCGTGTGAGCATACACTCACACTCACTCTCACACTCACATTCACACTCGCTCTCACACATCCCCCCTCCCCGCCAGGTGAGCACCCCATCATTCCTTGCCCACCCCGTCCCCGTGGCCACTTACTGAACTTCTTGAAGCCCCCTCGTTTCTGGCCCTCGGCCATGGCCGCGCCGGTGGGAGGCCGTAGGGACCGAGAGGGACAAGTTTATAACCGTGAAGCCCTTCCCTGCCCGCTCCTCCCTTCCTGCCCTCCCCTCGCTGTCGCTCATCGCTTGCTCGGCGTTTCCTCCCCAGTGCTGTCATCTGCTCCCAGCCCCGCTCCTGTCCCTGCCCGCCCTCCTGCTGTCCCCATGGTCCTCACTGTCCCCCGTGTCTGCTGGAACCCGCCTGGCTGCTCAGGGGCCACCCCTGGTGCCTTGTTTTGGGGATGCCTGGGAGACATGGACACCCAAAAAACTTCTCCATAGGGTGCCAGCCCCGTGGAGGAGGGTCCTTGCCCTGGACAAGGGTGCTAGCCCTATGGCTAAAGGTGCCAACCCTATGGAGGAGGGTGCCAGCCCTATGGAGGAGGATGCCAGCCTTGCAGACAAGGGTCTGCCATGCACACGTGGGGCTCAGCCCATGTGGGGTGACAATCGGATGGCATCACTGCCACCAACTGGTCTCTCATGCTGGGGGACCTTGGAGTGCCCCATAGGAGTGTCTCCATGCAGGACAAGGTGGCCTGAGCCGGGCAAGGATCTGGTGTCCGTGTTGTCCCCCATTCCCAGGGAGCACCTAGTGGTTCCCGTGGTTGGGATGCCAGTAGCCATCTCTGAGGCTGCTCTGCCCTTGGCTCCCTATGCTCCCCACCTCCAAACAACCCCAAACCAAGCTCTTCATCCTGCACCCGAATGTGGGTGTTGCCTGGGGGTCAGTGTCCCCAGCTGGGCATGGTTCCACCAGCAAGACAGGAGCTTAGGGTCCCCCGTCGTGACCGGTCCCTGGTGTCCTCCTGCCCAGGGACCCGGGTGCAGGCACAGCGCAGAGCCAGGGAGCAGAAACACTGTCCAATCCCTGGTGGGTTTAAGCACACAGGGGACATGGTGACATGCTTTAGGGCCACCAGCACCGGGAGCTGCTTGGTGCCCTGTGCCATGTGGAGGGACATGGGTGACAGCGCGGGGGGGGACACCATGGAAGCTGTTTCCATGAGCATGCCGGGGCGTGGACAGGGACAGGGACACGGGCTCTGGCGCAGCGCACGGCGGGGCGAGGGGCCAGGGTGACAGGCAGTGACAACATGGCCGCCACCAGAGGACTACAACTCCCAGCAGGCAGCGCGCGGACGGTGCGTAAGGCCCCGCGCCGGAAAGGGCGTGGCACGTGACGGAAGAGGAGCGGCGCGGTGCTGTGGCAACGGCGGCGGCCGGCATGGCTAAACAGTACGACATGGTGGAGTGCCCCTTCTGCGATGAGGTTTCCAAGTACGAGAAGCTCGCCAAGATCGGGCAGGGAACCTTTGGGTGAGCGTCTCGCCGGCCCCGGCTCTCCCCGCACCCGGCCCCTGCCCGCACCGGCCCGCACCGGGCCTACCCCGCCCTCGGGCCTGCTGCCCGGGCCCGCCCGCCACAGGCCTGCGTGCCCCTTCCTTGGGTGTCTCTTCCCCTCTGGTCCCAGGGAACCAACCTGGCCCCTGAGCGCCCTCTTTGCCACCCCGAGGCCCTGCTCCGTCCTAGGCGCTGGTCAAGGAGGGTTTCCCCTGGAAACAGTTGGGGTGGGGACGTGTAACTTTGCCCAAAAATGTGAAAGTTTGCCCAGATGGGGCTGTGGGATCTCTGGGTTGGCTCAGCCGGTTCTGAGGGCTTTTGGTCCAAAGGGGACATGTCTGGGCAGGTTAGTGGCACAACACAGAGCCATGTGTGACTCTAGCACATCTTGTTTGGTCTTTTCTCTGGTTGGGAGCACCTAGCTCCTTCCCTTTTTCTTTGTGCTGCTCACAAATTTCTTTCTGTTTTTACAGGGAAGTTTTCAAAGCTAAACATCGTCAGACGGGCAAGAAAGTAGCTCTGAAGAAAGTGTTGATGGAAAATGAGAAGGAGGGGGTAAGTGTGGGAGCATGGCTGGGCTGTGTTTGGGAAAGCTTGGATTGGGGGTGTTCGTAGGTGAAAGCTAATCTTTGGGATGTGGATTGGATTAACACCAGCTGGCAGCTAGGACCATGCAAACACTCACTCTCTCCTCCAGTTGTGATGAGGGAGAGAACTGGAAGAGTAAAAGTGAGGAAAAACCATGGGTTGAGATAAAGGCAGTTTAATAGGTAGAGCAAAAGCTGTGCACGTAAGCAAAGCAAAACAAGGAATCTATTCTCAGCTTTCCATGGGCAGGCAGGTGTTCAGCCATCTCCAGGGAAGCAGGGTTCCACCACATGTAACCGTTACTTGGGAAGACAAATGCCATAACTCCAAATGTCCCCTGCTTCCTTCTTCTTCCCACAGCTTTATGAGCTGAGCGTGGCATGGCATGGTATGGAATATCCCTTTGGTCAGCTGTCCTGGCTATGTCTCCTCCCAACTTTTTGTGCCTTCCCAGCCCTCAATGTCGGGGCAGTGTGAGAAGCAGAAAAGGCCTTGACTGCCCAGCAACAACCAAAACCACCACCGTCAACACGTCAACATTTCTGATGCCAGATCCAAAACATAGCACTATTCCAGCTGCTAGTAAGAAAGTAAACTCTGTCCCAGCTGGAACCATGACAGGATGGCAGAGATGTATTTTCACTTTGTTTTTAAGCAATATTTACTGCTATAACGCGCCAGATCTTGAACCTGTAAGGGTGTGGACAGGATCCCAGCCCTGTGGCCTTTTTCCTTTCCTACTGATACTGTGATAATGTTGGGTCTTGTACCCTGCAAAAGTACAGGTTGCCCTGCCTGTTGTCACCTTCTTGGCTGCAAAGGCACATGGCAGCAATGTGGTGCAGTGGCTGTGTGGTGGCAGGGCTGCGTGGGACAGCAGCTGGGAGGTGGCACTGCTCATGTGTTCCTCCTTCTGTGCAAAACCCAGTCGCCCCTGGCTCAGGGCTCCACACTGGCTGTCGTTTGTGGAGGAAACGGGCAGTGTGTGAAAGGCATGTGCTCGGGAGTGTGCAGAGGTGGGGCAAGCTGGGGAGAGAGTTGACAGCAGAAGCAGCACAAGCAGCAGCTGGGGAGGCTGCAGCTCGAGTCAGGCTGTACCGTGTCCTGTTGGGAACATGCAGGGTGAGGAGAGGAGGGAGAGGTGTCTGCATGCTGGTCTCAGCACCACGCAAACACCTCTGTCTCGTGGCAGAATCCCTCTCACTGATGGTGGCCTGATGGTGAGGAAATATTGGCAATCCTGGTGTTGGTGGTATGTTTTAAAGCTTTGTTTGCCCTACATTGACTTGTCATGGTGCTGCTTTAGCAGGTCCCCTGCCAGGCTGCCATGAGCACCTCTCTCCTGTTCTCTAGGCAGGGGTGGCCTCGTCTCCTGCACCCCTAATCCCTGTCCTCTCTTTCTCCTTTCCAGTTCCCCATCACAGCCTTGCGAGAGATTAAAATCCTCCAGCTGCTCAAACATGAGAACGTGGTGAACCTCATAGAAATCTGCAGGACCAAAGGTAGCTTGCGGGGGGTCTCCCTTGCACTGGCTGTCAGCTTTTATTTTTTTTCAGCCCTTCTTTGCCGCTGAGCAGGCTGGTGGTTGGTTTGTGGTGGGAGCACGGTCCTCTAGCTGAGCACGGGCCTTTTTTCCTGCCTGTGGTGTGAGGAGGTGGGAACACTCATCTTGGAAAACAGTTTCTAAATGAGTTAGGACGTTGCTGCAGTTTGGCTGGAAAAAGCTATTTTTCAGTCCTGCTGGGATATGCCTGTGCTGTGGTGGTTGAATGCTGCCCGTGCTGAGAAACTCCCGTCTGAGAGGCTTTAGTAAACCAGTGCCAGAGAGACTTTGAAGCAGAGCGTTCTCAGCCTGGAGCTGATCTTGTGGCTGTGCACGGCCGGTTCCCTGTCAGGAGCTGGAGTTGTCCCTCTCGGTTGGCTTTTGACAGTTCGTGGCAGCTCCGAGCTGATGACACAGCTCCAGCTGGAGACTCGCTCGGTGTCTCCGTGGGTGACAGTAACTGCTCATGCTGTGAGGGCTGGGACTCCACATGGGGTGGTTCTGAGCTGCTCTTCCACCTCCTCACTTCCAGCTCTGCTGCGTGACTGGCCTGGCTCCATTTCCAGTGAAATTGCTTTAAAACATTTGCTAGTTTTTATGTATCATTCTCTTACGGGGATTTGTACTGGAAAAATACCTTTGAAAGTGACAGCTGATGTTAAAGCCTGTCATTCTCTAGTCAGTCATTTCAGTTAAATAAAAATGAAAGTGGCAGGTGTCTGGTGATGATGTTTTTTAAAAAACAAGTCCAGTCATTGGAGCTGGGACTCAGAACTTGAAGTTACTCCAGTACTCCATTGTGTGTAGATTGTTGTCTGAACAGGTAGGAGTAAAAGCACCAACAACAAGTTAATTTTTAATTCACTGTGTGATAAAATGAGTTGTGATGATTGCGTGTCTGGCATACCTAAGGTAAATATTTTTGTAGACATGGCAGTTGTTTGTGTTTTGTTTGAATTCCAGTCTTCACCCAAATCTACCTTGACCTCAGTTTCCAGTAAAGTAGAAATGTTGCATTTGCTGTTCTCAAATTTTAAGCTTGTCTCTTTTTTTACGTTGGAAAGCTGCGGTCGGGGCCGTATTCGTGTAAGGAACTGCAAACCCAGCCCAGCAGGCACCCTCCTGCCTGGCAGAGGAGAGCGGTGTGTTTCCATGGGGGCTGAGCTTAGCCATCGTTTTCCGGTTGGAGTTGCTGAGCAGCAGGTTTTGCTGATTACAGTTGATAAAAATCAGCCTTTCTTTTAGTAATGATTTGCATGCGTGCTCTAGGAACAAGATTGATATCGATTGCTTCACTTGAGGTTTCCTGTTACTGACTTTACATTGCAATTGCCGTTTTAAATCGCTTTGATTCAGATTCAGTCCATTTTGGTAGATGCTATTTGAGGTTGCAGAAAACCTTACTTTCTAATGTTATAATAGACAGATTTTCTCTGTTCCTGCATTTTTTCCTGGGGCTGTCTTTGTGGGTGCCTCCTCTATCGCTGATGCAATCGGTGATAGGCGCTAGGCTGGCAGCTAGCAGTGTGGGCACCTACCAGCCACAGCCTGCAGGCAAGGAAACCTCACAGCCGTTATGTGCACAGAACAACACAAGATGAAGCTTTCATAGATTTTTTTTTTTATGCCCTTTCCTTGCCTGTCTGATGACATTGACTACTCCGATCCTCATCCCCTGTTTTCCCGTTGCTAGTTGTGCTGTCTTAGTGCCTCTTCATGAAGGATCTTGAGGCCTGCAGGGTGTCTCTGGTTCTCTGTGTTCCTGTGCCCTGAGGCTTTGCCTAGTGAGCATTATATGAGCAGTGGGGTGGCTGGAGATCAGGTGAAGCTGTGACGGGGCTAAGGGTCCCTCGCTGACAGTCCCTCCTTGCTTCTCCTGTAGCCTCTCCATACAACCGCTGCAAGGGCAGTATCTACCTCGTGTTTGACTTCTGTGAGCACGACCTGGCTGGCCTTCTCAGCAATGCCCATGTCAAGTTCACACTCTCAGAGATCAAGAAAGTTATGCAGATGCTATTGAATGGACTTTACTACATCCACAGGAACAAGGTAATGGGCCAGATCCATGCTGTGCTCTGAGGGTCACCCTGCTCTCTGTGGCCTTGCAAGGAGCCAAGGTGTCTTAGTATAGGCTGGAGGGAACTTCTTCCTCCACGTCTGGAGTCTGAGTGTCCTGCTGGCACCAGGCTCCCAAGGAGGGTACCTTAATGACTTATTTCGATGTCTGTCCTCGTACAGATCTTGCATCGAGACATGAAAGCTGCGAATGTCCTGATCACACGGGATGGAGTGCTGAAGCTTGCAGACTTTGGGCTGGCTCGAGCTTTCAGCCTGGCTAAGAACAGCCAACCGAACCGCTACACCAACCGGGTGGTGACTCTGTGGTACCGGCCGCCAGAGCTGCTCCTAGGTAGGAGGTGATGGGCTCTGCTGGCTTCTGTGGTCTTCTCCTTCCCCCGGGTGACTAACAAGGCATCTCCGTTTAGGGGAGCGGGACTACGGTCCCCCCATTGACCTGTGGGGCGGAGGCTGCATCATGGCAGAGATGTGGACCCGCAGCCCCATCATGCAGGGGAACACAGAGCAGCACCAGCTCACCCTCATCAGCCAGCTCTGTGGATCCATCACGCCGGAGGTGAGGGCGAGAGCATGGGCAAAGCTGTGGAAGGGTGGGAGGAGAGCTGCGAAGCGGGTGGAGTGGGCAGGTTCTGGGACCGGTCACTCCTGAAGCTCTTCCCTGCCCTGTGTGCTGGCTGCTGGCACTGGAGTGTGTCCACCCAGTGCTGGGTGAACTGAGGGAACTTCCTGTAAGTGCTGTTTGCCTCCAGGGAGCTGAGTGCACAGTGGGATGCTGCACTTACCCTTGCTGCTCTATGTAAACTACAGCTGTTGCCTTATCACGGAATCATGGTAATTGTCTGAGTTGGAAGAGATCATCTAGTCCAACTCCCCTGCTAAAGCGGGATTGCCCAGAGCACATCACTCAGGACTGCATCAAGGCAAGTCTTGAGAATCTCCAGAGAAAGGGACTCCATGACCTCCCTGGGCTGCCTGTTCCAGGGCTCTGGCACCCTCACTGTAAAGAAGTTTTTCCTTGTATTTGAATGGAAATTCCCATGTTCCAGCTTGTGCCCGTTGCCCCTTGTCCTGTCGCTGGAAACCACTTACTTGTGTTCAACCTCCTAAACACACGAGGGTGAACTCGGCCTCCCAGACCCCCTTTGGGAGGGGGCGAATTGTGTCCTTGTTTTTGAGCACAGAGAGGCTGCTGGCTGCTCCGAGTGTGAAAGAACAGAACATTACATGTAGGAGTTTGTTCTAGTCTTTGTTTGGGGGTTGTCTCTCAGATAAACAGGAAAGGTTTGGGGTTTTTTTTTGTTTTGTGTTGAGGGGTTTGTCTCAGGTGCTTTGCACTGGTCACCTTGAAAAGCCTCTTTAATTCTGGCTTCTGATTTGCGGCGTCAGCATGGCCCTGGTGGGAGCACTCAGCCCTTTCTCAGCTCCTTATTTAACGGCAGCTTGTCCTGCCCTCTTGTGGGGAATCGAGCTGAGGGATCTCTTGGCTGGGGCTGCAGTCCAGGGGACGCGATAGGCAGGCAGCTGCAGATGCCTCTATTACATACATTAAAGGTGCTTTCTTTTGTATGTAAGTGCCTGCTGTGCTCTCTCCCAGATAAGGGTTGAGGTAAGTGCTGGTGATTGAAGCAGGCTTTGCTTTCTAAGGCTAAAAAAAAATACATGTGGGTTGTTATTTAGCAGTAAGTTTTGTCGTTTTACCTTTCTGGATGTTGTAGCTGGCGAGAGCTGTGCTCTCTAGTAGCTCTTTTGTGGGAGAGCCAGCCTGGAGCATCCTGTGTGCCATTCCCATACCAGGAGGACTCTGTCCTGACTTGTCCACGTGTCTCCAGGCTTTAGTGTGCTATTTAGTGCCTCCTTCACGCTGTGGGAACGAGGTCTGCTGGCTTGGAGGTTATAAAATAGCATTGTTCTCTCGGCAGACCTCGCCCTGGTTTGCCTGAGGGTGTTAGCATCGAAAATGGCTTGTCCTCGCCTCTCTGTAACTATTTCTTCCCAACCCTCCCTTCCTGCTCCTTCCCAGGTTTGGCCAAACGTGGATAAATATGAGCTGTACCAGAAGCTGGATCTCCCCAAGGGCCAGAAGCGCAAGGTGAAGGATCGCCTGAAAGCCTACGTTAAAGACCCCTACGCGCTCGACCTCATCGACAAGCTGCTGGTGCTGGATCCTGCCCAGCGGATTGACAGTGATGACGCGCTGAACCACGACTTCTTCTGGTCAGACCCCATGCCCTCGGACCTCAAAAACATGCTGTCCACCCACAACCAGTCCATGTTCGAGTACCTGGCCCCACCACGCAGGAGGGGTGGGCACATGCCCCAGCAGCCGGCGAACCAGGGCAGGAACCCGGCCGCCACCAACCAGACTGAATTCGACAGGGTGTTTTGAGCGGGGGCTTCCCCAGGCGGGTCCCGGCTGGGCTGCTCTGCGGGTCACATCGAGCGGGGATGTCCCAGCAAGGACTTTTCTGTCTGGGAAAGGACTTTCTTCAAGGCGAAGTGCCTGCTGGCTTTAACCAAGCTCTGCCGTCTCCTCTCCTGGTGCAGCAGCTGAGCCCACCATCGAGCTGTGTGACTGGGGAGGTGACGCCTGCGAGCCTGGGGTTGTTTCACCTGTGCGTCCCCCTGCAACAGTCTCTATTGATTACATTAATCTTGCGGATCGATCGTTATGGACCTGGTGATGGAGAAAGTGGCTCTGTCGGTGCTGTGGCTTTCAACAAATGGTGCTGTGACCAGCAGGACTGGGAGTTAGCTGCCCTGGACCAAACTGGGACCTGCTGGGAGGTGTCTCAGCTCTCTCGCTGTGCTCTCTCGTAGCTCCTGCACAGTGTATCCTTTGAACACTTGAAGCGTCGATGTGGGATGAGGCAGGTGCTTCTGAGTAACGCGGTGTTGCCCTGGGGAAGGCAGAGTCACTCCAGGCAGCGTGAGTAACTCTTGCTGCGGTTTGGGCTCTGGCCTAGAAGGGGGTTTACTGGGAAAAACCAGAGGGTTTGCCGGCAGAGCTGGTTGCTCCATACAGCCAGGATTTACAGCGGGAATCATTGGTCTCTGCAACAGCAGTCCACGCTTTCTTCATTGCAAACTGCAATTAGGAGCCTTGTGGGACACCCCCAGCCTGCTGCCTGCTCTCCCCAGGAGGGTGGATGGGGAAGGGAGCCTCGAGCCGGGGGCGAGACCTGCTCCGTCCCACTCTCTGCAGGGATGTCACCACCGCGCCTCTGTCCCGCAGCTCTTGGAGCTGCTTGGACTGCTTGCCTTCCCTGGGTGCTGCGACCGGCCCCGTGCACTGCCGTGGTGGTCGCACACCTTCTGCCAGAGCTTGTCGGGACTGGGAGGGAGCGGGGTCTCCTTCCCGTCCCGCTGCAGCCGAGCCGCTCGCTCAACACTTCGTCTTCCACGGCTGTCAGGTGCAGCTGCCCATCTTCTCGGGCGGCCCCATGGATCCCAAGACTTTCAAACGGCTAAGGGGTGCCACACGCAGTGGGTGATAACCTTTGGCATTGGATGGGTTGTCCATTAACTAGACGGATGGCAAAAGCCACCTGGGTATCATAAGGTCTCAGGGGAGGAAGCGGTGTTGAGCGGGGTCCCTTCTCAGGACAAAAAGTGAGGATGATAAAGGACACGTACAAGGTAAATCTCTCTTGGTGTGGGACTCTGAAACAGTGACTGGTTGGGGGCGGGGGGGGGGGAGGATGAGGACGACTTGCTTTCTATGAAAAAAAACGGATTTGATTGCCAGCAATAAGCCAGATGACTTCTGCCGCTTGTGAATAAACACCATCCTGTCCCAAAAGGGCTGGTTTTATCCCGTGTTGCTCTTTTTGCCTCAAGGGAGAAAGTGGCCCCCGGGACAGGGGACTTTCTTTGGACACGGTGACTCCTCTGGTGTTAACGGGAGGGTGCAAGGTGGGGGAGGCTGTTGGGGGCAGCCGGGGGGGCTCCGCTGGCACCAGGGGAGGCTGATGTGAGGCTGGGGACTGCACAGGCCCGGGGGGCTACCCCATGTGGGGACTGGGGTGGGAGCCCAGGGCTGCAGACCCCGGTTGGACTCGATGCTGCACCGGGGGGGGAGGGAGGGGGGGCTCCCTCGGTGGGAGGAGGAGGGTGGCCCCGCCCCCGCCCCCTCCTCATTGCCCCTGGCAAAGATGACGCCCCCCTCCGACGTGGCGCCGCGCTGCCCGTTTCAAAGATGGCGGCGTGGTGGTGGTGGGGAAGGGGAAGCCGGAGGTG
>JAOXNO010000008.1:7016797-7031826 GCA_028565335.1 Limnodromus scolopaceus
CCCTCCCCAGCTCCCCTCACCTGGTGCAGGTGCGCGAGCGGATCCGCATCAATGGGCAACCCATCAGCAAGGAGCTCTTCAGCAAGTACTTCTGGCTTGTCTACAACCGCCTGGAGGAGACCAAGGTGGGGGCGGTGGGGTTGTGGGGGGTGCTCCCTCCCTTTGGGACCCCCCCTCCCCCCGACCCCGCGTCTGTGTGCCCTGGTGCCAGTTGGGGATGCCCCATGCTGTCCCCTTACACCCGCTCTGCCCGGCAGGACCCAGCACACGCCAGCATGCCGGCGTACTTCCGCTTCCTCACCATCATGGCCTTCCACGTCTTCCTGCAGGAGAAGGTAGGTGGTGGTGGCCTCCTGCTTGTGATGGGGACATCAGGTTGGTGGGGACCTCGGGGAGGGGAGGACATGGGATTCGGCCCCCACTTGGGGCAGAACTTCCATCGGTCAGGCTGTCGTGGCTGTAACCAGGGGATGTTGTGCCTGGTGGATGGTCCCCCCATGAGTGGGGCGCATGTTTGGGGGTGGTGGTGAGTGACAGGGACCTGGCCCCACCCATATCCCCAAATCCATGGTGCTGGTGGCCCTGTGATGGCTCCAGTGTCCCTGTGTCCCCAGGTGGACCTGGCAGTGGTGGAGGTTGGCATTGGCGGCGCCTATGACTGCACTAACATCATCAGGTAGAAGCCAGCGAGGCCGAGCTTGTCCCCTGGGGGTGCCAGGGCCTGGTGTCCCCATGGCGGGGGCACAGCGGGAACACTGCCACGCTGTGTCCCCAGGGCGCCGGTGGTGTGTGGGATCTCCTCCCTGGGCATTGACCACACCAGCATCCTGGGGGACACCATGGAGAAGATTGCCTGGCAGAAGGGGGGCATTTTTAAGGTAGGGAGACCTGGTCCTTCCCCATCCCGCAGTTTTGGGGTTTGCTCCCCCGTAGCCCTGAGCTCCCCCGTGGCCCTGAGCACCCCCATGGCCCTGAACACCCCCATGGCCCTGAACACCCCCATCCTTCGCAGCCCGGTGTGCCGGCGTTCACCGTGGCGCAGCCAGAGCGGCCGCTGGCGGTGCTGAGGGACCGAGCCCAGGAACTAGAGGTGAGTTGGGTGGCAATGGGGTGGATGGGGGGGGTACCCCACGGCCAGGAGGGGGAGATCAACCTCCTCTTCCTTCAGTGTCCCCTCTACCTCTGCCCGGAGCTGGATGCCTTCGAGGGGGACCAGCGGGCGCTGGAGCTGGGGCTGGCGGGTGCCCACCAGCGATCCAACGCTGCCCTGGCCCTGCAGCTGGCACGGACCTGGCTGCAGCGCCGCGGCTGCAAGGGTAAGACGTGGGCACGGGGATGGGGACAGGGGGGTCGGACCCTGCTGTGGCCCCCCAGCGTCTCAGTGGGGGTTCCTGTCCCCTCAGGTCTCGGGGAGCTGAAGGAGGTGCCACCAGCCACCGAGCTGGTGGGGAGGCCGGTGCCGCTGGCCCCTGCCTTTCGACCCACCGATGCCATGATCCAAGGTGCGGTATGGTGGTGAGAAGACCCCCCTCCCCATGTCACAGGGCTCACAGGTGGCCACGCTGGACCCTGGCCAGTGCCACCTGTGGGTTCCCAGGGCTGGAGGAGGCTGGGGGGGTCCCAGCCATGCCCTGTGTTGTGTCCCTCTTTCCCCCCAGGGCTGCGGGACACAGAGTGGCTTGGCCGGACCCAGGTGCTGCCCCGCGGCCCCGTGACGTGGTACCTGGACGGTGCCCACACCACCAGCAGCATCCAGGCCTGTGTCCGATGGTTCCGCCAGGCCGCCCTCAACCAGGAGAAGCCCCACGAGTAAGGAGGGGACATGGCAGGGAGGGGGACACGGACACAGGACACGTGGTGGTGGTGGTGGTGGTGCTGGGGGTCCCTATGGGGCATGGGCCACCCAGCCCTTTCTCCCCACAGCGGCTCCGAGGTGCGTGTGCTGCTCTTCAACGCCACGGGGGATCGGGACACGGCGGCACTGCTCAAGCTGCTGGTGGTGAGGTTTTGGGGAAGGGGGGGGCACTGTGGGGGGGATCTCTGTGGCCGGATGCCTGGGTTCTCTGCCTGGCATGGGACCGGCTTTGCCGCTGGTGCAGAGAGCCGCGAGGTGGAGCTGACACCCCGTGCTGTCTGTCTGTCTGTCCACCTTGCTGTCCCCACCTCGGCGTCCACCTCAAGGGTTTCGCAGCCCTGGGTGCAGGGGGAGGACTCAGGTCACCCCCTCCCTGAACCAAACCCCCGTAACCCCACCGGTGTGGCACTGGTCCCGGTGGAAATCCCATGGGTGAGTCCCAGGGACCCCCACCAGTGCTCACCCCCGTCTCCCCACAGCCCTGCCACTTCGACTACGCCGTCTTCTGCCCCAACTTCACGGAGGTGTCGGTGGCCAGCAACGCGGGTGAGTGCTGGGGAGCCGGGGTGCCCCCCCGGCCTCCCTATCCCCAAGCCTTCCCTGGCCCCCCCCCAATCCCTGACCCCCATCCCTATCCCTCCCAGACCAGCAAAACTTCAATGTAACGCTGGAGAACGCCCTGACCCGCTGCCTGGAGAACCAGCGGACGTGGACCCGGCTGCTGGAGGAGAAGGCTGGACAGGACCCCTGGCTCCCGGCCCCGCTGCGGGCTGGGGGGCTGCTGCAGCCGACCCCTGCCCGAGGCACCCTGCTCCTTGTCCCCCCGGCCCCGCGACCCCTCAATTCCCCATCCCTCGTCTTCCCCTGCCTGGCCCAGGCGCTGCGGTGGGTGGCACAGGGCCGGGACCCCCGGCTGGCAGCACCCACGGCCACGGGGGCTCACCCCCACCCTGCTGCCAGCAGCGGGGCCGTGCTGCTGCGGGAGGCGGCCACCGTCCGTGTCCTGGTCACCGGCAGCCTGCACTTGGTGGGGGGGGTCCTCCGGCTCCTCGACCCCACGCTCTCCCAGTAACAGGGGGATGACAACTGGGGCTTAGCACCTCCTTTTACTTGAAGCGCCGGTTCTGCCCCCGATGATGCTCGGAGGTGGCCGGGGCGGGGGGACACACGGGACCCCCAGCCCCATCCCGGCCCGGCCCTTTTCACCCCAGTGCCTTTCGCTTGTGTTCCCCCCGGGGACGCTGGCCATGCCGGGGGGGGGGATGCTCCTGGCCCCCCAGCCTGCCTTGGTGAGACTGATTTGAGGGGACCCCAGGTTCTGGGGGCCTGTGCTGTGTCCCGGTGCCCAGGGGAGTGGGCAGTTTTGAGGGGGGGGGGGCTGTAGGTGGGAGCCTCAAGACATGACGAGGCTCAATATCGGGGCACGACTAATTTAATGTAGGAGAGATTTTTATTATTATTAATAAGAGTTTGTAACTTGGACGGGGAGCTGAGGGAGGGTGGTTTCTGCTCATCACCCCACACGGGGGCAGCAGCCCTGCACCCCCCCACCCCAATAAACCTCTTGCTGCTCCTAGTGGTGCCCGCTGCCTTCTTGGGGGGACGCGGGAGGGGCGTGGGGGTCCCCCCAAGTGCTGCAGCACGTCGTGGGGGCACCCACTTTCCCCCCAACCCCATTTGATGGGGAGCCTTGGGGGGGGAGCTTTGGTAATAGCCGCTCTCTCCACCTTCCTGGTGCACCCAGCAGCAGGGGACCTGGGGGGGGGTTGCAGGGTGCCCCCCCTCCCCAGCTTGGGCTGCCCTTGGGGAGCCAAAGCATTCATTGAATGAGTAACGGAGGCCCCCTCCGGGCTTGGCCTGAGATTTGGGGCAAATAAACAGCTTAATGGGGCTGAGGTGGGTCCCCAAGTCCGGCGGCCAGGGGCTGGGCGGGCTCGGGGGGGCCTGGGGGAGTCAGGCCATGCTGCTGGTGGAGCAGGGGGTGCTCTGGGTGCTGCCGATGCTGTGGTTGGTGCTGCTGCTCTCCGAGGCTGGTGCCGTGCTGGAAACTGGCTGCAGTTTGGAGATGGGACCTGGCTCACGCCGAGGGGCCGGGGGGGAAGAAACACCAAGGGGGACCAGAATCAGGGCTGTCGGTGGTGGCCATGGCTCGTGTTCCCCCCTACCCCTTCCAACCCCCATGCACAAACCTTCCGGGATCATTCCCCAGCTGCCCCTTGAGCTCCTGGGATGGAGATGGGCATGGGAGACCATGGTAGCACCAGGAGCAGGAGGGAGGGCAGGTGGCAGGGGGGATCCCAGGGCAGTGGTAGGGGAACCCTGGGGAGCTGTGGCCACCCCAAGCAGGGTCATTCCACTGTGGCATTGCCAGGAGGGCTGTATGGATGATGGCAGCACAGCAGCCCCGTCCCTTGCTCACCCAGGGACCTCGGCCAGAGGGTACATGGGCAACCCTGCAAGGGACACGTGTGTGGGCCACCCCCCCATCCCACCGTGGGCATCCCCAGGGGTGGTGGATACTCACGGGTGTGCGAGTAGATGTACCAGAGCCCGGCGGTGAGGAGTGCCCCGATGAGGAAGGCGCCAAAGGTGATGCCCAGGACGGCGGCCAGCCCCAGCCCGTGGTCTGCGGGAGGACAAGGCCATCAGCACTGCCATGCTGGGGGGGGCGAGGGGTCCCCTTTCCACCCCCATTCCCACCTGGGCCCCCTCCCCTGCCCCAAACTCACTGTTCGGTGGCCGCCAGCTGTCCTTCACCGTCACCTCCAGGACCTTCTCAAAGATGGTGTTGTTCTGCAGAGGTGGAGGTTGGGGTGAGAGGAGGGGAGACCCCTGTCCCCTCCTGTACCCCGAGTGGGGGACAGGACTGGGAGCCCCCAGGCAATTTGGGGGTGGGGGGTGCTACTCCTGGCCAGGTGATGGAGCCCAGTGGTTGGGGACAAACCAGGTGGCTGGGCTGCCACCACCGATGGTGGGGACCAGCATGGTGGCATCGTGGGGTGGGGGGTTACTGACCTGCAAGCCGGCCTTGCACTTGAGGGTGGCGGAGGAGGGGACACGGCTGCCCTCGGGGGTGGTGTAGGTGAAGCGGAAGCGCCAGACCTTCCTCCCATGGCTGCTGGGGGAGCCCTTCAGCACGGCCACCCCTGTCCCCCGTGCCTCCCCACCCTGCACCAGCAGCACCGGTTCCTGCCCCGGTGCCACCAGCCAGCACTCCTTCAGCTGCAGGTCAGCCGGGTGGTCCTCCCACCGCATGGACGCCTGCCGTGGGGACAGGGGGGGACACGCCATCAGGGATGCCAGCCCAGGGACAGCCAGACACCCCTCTCTTGGGCACCGAGCCAGTGGCAGTACCTGCACGAAAGCCTCTTTGTTGACCTCCAGCTCCGTCTGTGGCACCTCAAAGGCGGCGGTGGGGAAGAGACGCAAGAAGAGCTCCCGTGGGATATTGCACTGGAAGGCCACCTGCAATTGGGAATGGTGCTGAGGCCACCTCCAGCACTTGGTGGCAGCACCAGCACCCTCCTCCCGTGGTCCCACCCTGGACTTGCTGGGAAACCCGGCTCTTACCCGCACACTCTGGAGCACTGTGCCCTTGGCCAGGTTGAGGATGAGCTGCAAGAAGGTAGGAAAGGTTGGCTCAGCCAAGTTGTCCCCACTGCCAGGGTCTATTGTCCCCATTGGGATGGCATGGCATGGCATGGCATGGGATGGGATGGGATGGAGAGGGCCCACCATGGTATGGGATGGGCATCACTGGGGCTGGGGGCACTGCCCTGGCCAGCCCCCCACCTCACCTCGTTGTTGGCATGGCCCCTGCCCTCCAGCGAGGTGCCACAGTGGCTGAGGGGGGTTTTCAGCATGAAGTGAGTGGCATTTTTCTCTGCCTGGCAGCTGATGTCCCGCAGGGTGATGTTCACCACGTCCTTGATGGGCTGGGAGAAAAGCATCCAGCAGTCATCCACTGGCTGGGGACAGCCCTGTTCCACCCACCTCAAGCACCTGGAGCAGTATGTGACCCTCCTGGGTGATGCTGGTGGGTGGCGGGGACACCATCACCACTCCCCTCACCTCCAGGTGGGACCTGGCGATGATGATCTCCATGGTTTCATCCGTGCACTTCCACGGCTGGAGCATGAACAGCAGTGTGTGGGGCAGCGAGCTGGCGGTGGGGGCCGGGGGGTCAGTGGTCGTGGGCGCCCTCCTGACTGCCTCGGTGGGACAGGGAGATGAGGAGGCTTAGTGGGGGCAGCAGGACACCCACCCCTGCCCCATCCCACCCAGACCCGGGGCCTCACCGTGCTCCTGGATCTCCAGGCTGACACGGGCACTGGTGGGGATGATGGAGTAGGAGGCGATGACACTGTAGTTCTTCTCAAAGGCTTTGGCGACGAGGCCCTGCTCTGTGTCAGGCAGGTTCTCCCCGGGGAGCAGGGGCGAGGAGATGTGTGCGATCTTGTAGTTCCCCGAGACCTACGGTGGGGGTGGACAGAGTAGGGGGCGCAGAGTGGGGATGGGGACAGCTGGGGATGCTCAAGGCAGGGATGGCTTCTGGGTTTGTCCCCACTAGGAGGGCTTGCAGCAAGTGGGCTGACGTGTCCCCCTGCCCAATGTCCCCAGGTGCCCTCCTGCCCACACCCCATGCCACCAGCCCCCTTGGCGGGGGCAGGGGACGCACACACACACCCTGCTCAGCCTTACCAGGAACTGGATGTGGCAGTTGTTGACTGAGAGGGACCAGGTGAGGTTGGCCAGGCTCTGCAGGATGAGGATCTGGTTGCTCATGGCTCCCTCGGGACAGCTCAGGGACAGGTTCACCTCCGCGACCGGGAAGCTGTGAAACCATGAGACACCCCCCAGCATCACCCTCCTGCACCTCGGGAGGGACGGGGGCTCCGAGACACCCCAATCCCTTCCCGAGCATCTCCAAGCATGTCCCACTGCCTGTTCCACCCTCCCCCAAGGGTCCCACCACCTGCACCGCACCGTACCTGGACTCAGCCTGCAGCCGGACAATGTGGGCAGCCCCGGTGCTCTGGGCATCCCCGCGTGAGCAGCCCTTCATCCCGTGGAAGAAGACCTCGGTCTCGAGGTGTGGCATGGTGTTGAAGTGCTCCTTGGGGATGCACTCTGGGTGTTTGTTGGCGTCTGCGGAGATGGTGGTGGTGGTGGGGTGTCACCAAAGCCAAACATGGCTCAGTGGGTAGGGAGATGCTTGTGGCCAACCCTGATGCACTGAGCCAGGTGACACTGGTCCCCATAGCAACTCCCCCAGGACTGAGCTTCCCGGTGGGTTGTCACCATTGAGGAGCAGGGAGAGTTGCCCCATTGTCCCCCCCAGCACCAGCCCCCGGTCCCACGCACCTTCTCCCAGGCGGAGCTGGACCCAGCGGGGGTCCCGCAGCTTGCTGTAGGATGTGATGCCCCCGTAGGTGCTCTGAGCCCAGGCCAGCAGCTGCCCCTCACTGGTGGCTGTGGGCAGCTCAGGCTTGGTCATGGTGGTCCCCGGGCTGAGGTGGGCGTCCTGCAGGGCGAGCAGCGGCCTGAGCCAGGGTTGGGGGGCAACACACATCCCTCCCCAGCCTGAGCTGGTGTGAGGAAAGTGTGGAAAACCCCTGGCACGGAGGATGTGGATGTAAAGCTAAGCCTGGCGGGCATCCCTGGAGCCCTGGCTCCATCGTGGCCGGGGGTCACCCTGGATGAATGGAGGTTTTTTGGGCCACGGACTGGGAGTGGCGTGGGCGGCCGGCAGCACGCGGGAGAGCTCAGCCCACTTTATTATTAGCTGCAAACAAAGCAGGAGGTTTATTTTGCTAACAAAGCGCCCGGCCCCGGCTCAGCTCGCTGGAGCCAAACCCCATCCCTGACCTTCCTCCCGCCGGCCGGAGGAAACGGGAGCTTTTTCCAGCCCTGTGCGTCATTCCCTGCCCGGCCAGCCCCGTGCTCAGCGCCGCCAGCAGCAGCCAGGCGTGTCCCCTCCTCCCCGGTGCACCCAGAGCATTGTCTCCAAGGATGGAGGACCACTCTCCTCCAGGGATACCCCACAAATATCTCCAGGGATGGCCCCCATCCCTGCTGCCCTTGGGGTTGCTCCTGGCACGGGGCCGCGGCACTCACGGTGTGGACGAGCAGGTCTGAGCACGGGGAGGTGACGATGGCCGAGCAGCGGGCACACAGGAGGACAAGCACCGCTTGCCGGGTGCAGCCACCAGCTTGTGGCACGATGGACACCTTCAGTGGGAAGGCAGAAGCCTGAGGGGAAAAAAAGGGGAGAGCATCACCACCACGGACACCAACTCCAGTTGCTGTCACCTACCTGGTTGTCCCCTGGCCACCCCACCTGCCCCCAGAGATGGAGGGGTCAGGGAGAGCCCTTGGGCTTGCCCTGAGCATGAGCCACGCAGGAGGCAGCCATGGCTGGGTTTAGGGAGCAGGTTGGGGGATGCAGAGTTGCCAGGTGGATGTGTACCCACATTGGTGGGGGGCAGACATCCCCCAGCTCCCCTGAGCAAGGGACCAGGGTGTCCCCACCCTGGAGATGGGGGCATTCCCCATGCTGGGGACCACAGCACTCCCACACCGGGGCATCCTTGTGTTGGGGACTGGGTAATCTTTGTACCAGGCACCAGAGTGTCACCCCACTAAGGACTGGCATGTCCCCACACCAGAGACTGGCATGTCCCCACACGGGGCAGGGGAGCATCCCTACACAAGCAACTAGAGCATCCTCACACTGGGGACTGGGGTGTCCCCACGCCCAGAACTGGAGCATCCCCACACTGGGGCCAGGGCATCCCCACCCTGGGCACTGGAGTATCTCCACCTTGGGCACCCCGGTGTCTTCCCACTGAAGACTGGACCATTTCCTCCCCAGGCGCCGGGACATCCCCCTGTGGGTTTCCCAGCCCGGTATCGGCACCGTGCAGCCTCTCCAGGCTCAGGACCGGCCGTACCAGTGTGCAGGGATGCTGGGGGCACAGTAGTGGCACACACTGCTCCCCATGGCCGGCACTGCCCGGCAGCCACCAGCTGGAAAGCCGGATGGGGAAGCTGAAACACCAGGCACTAAGTTTGGCAACCACTGCCTGAATCACTCCTCACAAAGTGCTGAGCCAGGCGGCGGGCAGGGAGAACCAGCCCGGGGGGGTGGAGGCAGCCACCAGAGCCCCGGGCACGGGGCCGGCGGGATGGGGCCATGGGCATCCCAGCCTGGCCGTGGCCCTGTGGCCAGCGTGGGTGGCCGGGGACCCCGGGTGGCCCCGGGCGTCGGGGAGGAGCTGGCGGCTGTTTTTCCTGCCGCGTGTTT
Organism: Limnodromus scolopaceus; assembly: GCA_028565335.1. NCBI lineage: Eukaryota > Metazoa > Chordata > Aves > Charadriiformes > Scolopacidae > Limnodromus > Limnodromus scolopaceus. The sequence continues at coordinate 7,025,959 of JAOXNO010000008.1, forward strand.
TGCGGCGCTCCATTGTTCGGCTGCGCGAGCGGCGGGAGCCTCGCCACTGCCCCGACGCCGCCTTCCAGGTTATTTTTCTCTTTTTTCTTTTTTTTTTTTTTTTTTTTCATCTTGGGCATCTGCTTATAGAAAGCGGCTTCCAGTAATTCTTCTATAAGTGGAGCTGCATCCCTGCCCGGCTCCCCCCCACATACCGCAGGGCTCGGTGCCGCAGCCGTGACATCAGTGTGTGTCCCCTGACGCCGCCGGTGACAACCCCGTGGCACTCCTGGCCCCGGCGCTGGGGTGCCAGGGCCAGGTCACACCCGGCTGGGGCAGGGGGGGGCCATTGCAAAATCCACCCTCCCCAGTGGCTCTGGGCCCAGCTCCCGCCTCCCCCCCCCCCTCCGAAAAGCAGAACTGGGAGAGCTGGGAGGTGGCGGAGGGGAAACGTGGCGCCGGGCAGCCCAAAGCTTGGCCAAAATCGGGTGCTGGGTTTGCTGGGGACCAGCCAGCACCGGGGGAGTTGTGCCACGCTGCAGAGCAGCCGTGCAAACCCACGTGGTGGTGCAAACTCACGTGCTGGTGCAAATCCACGCACCAGTGCAAACCCTCCCACCAGTATAACCCGGCAGCCACACCAGCCAGGGATGAAGCCCCAGCCCTGCTGCTGTCTTGCTCCCATCCTCACCCAAAATCTGCCCGGGGCACCCACAACACGGTTATTGCCCCTTGGCAGGTCCTGCAAATGCTGGCGACCAGGTTTCTGCTCGCTTGGCCACCTTTAAGTCATGTGTCTCCCTCCATCCCTCCGTTGCTCCATCCACCCCTTCCTCTGTCCTTCCCTGTTACTGTCCCCATCAGGTGCCCGTGGCTCTGCCCTGCTCCTGAATGGGGACCAGGCCACCTCCCCAGGGAAACAGGGGCTCCTGGGGCGTCCAGCACAGGGACAGCCCCGGCAACGTGGGCTGATGGAGAAGTTGCCTCTAAAGACTTTAGATCCCCATCGGGGCCACAGACACCCGTGGCTGCGCTGGGAGGGGAAGCTCAGCAAAGGCACCACGGAAAAGGGTAATCCAGGTCCTCTCCCCGTGCCTTAGTTTGGCAGCTGGGACACCCTGCCCGTCGGGGACAGTGCCAGGGTGACAGTGCCAGGGTGACGGTGCCAAGGTGATCCACCACGACCCTGTTTGCTCACCTTGGACCACTCGACGTTGAGGATGTGGACTTCATGCTCGGTGCCCACGGAGCTGCTGCTGACGCAGCCCCACGGCACTGTGCTGGTGGCATAGGACAGGGTGATGGGTGGCTCCGCCGTCACCGGCTGCAGGTCACAGCCCTCAGCTCTCCCGGGGTCTGGGCGGAAAACAAACCACCGTCAATCCCCGCTGTGCGGACGTGGGGGACAGGGAACACGACATGGGGGAGGACACGCTGCGGGAAAGGGGGGGCTGCATCGCAACGCCAGCCCTGGCGCTGCCCCCGCGCCACCCCCACCGGCACGGCGTCATCGCGGTCCCCCCCGCCGGCGCAGCACCCCCGGGACCATCTGCTACGTGTTCGCTCGGGGCTCGTCTTGCTGCTGCCGGGCCCCCGGCGCAATCACGTTAATGACCCTCGGATCCGGGCTGGAAAAAACAAAAAAAATCATCGACTGTCCCTGCTCGGCGCTGCCGCCTGCCAAAACTCACACCCGGCTGCCCCCAGCGCTGGGGCGGCGGCGGAAGCCCCCCCCCCGGTGCCGCAGGGAAGCGGGAAGCTCAGGTATGGAAAGGGCTGTAAAGCTCATCCTCCGCGGGCGCCGAGGCGTGAGCTTCGCCCCATCCCGAACCCCCCCCTCCCTGCGCCGCGCACGAGCGAGCGGGGGCCGGGGGCGGCTGCCAAGGGAAATCCTGAGAGCAAACAGCCGTTTGAAGGCCTGATCCTGTAAATCCCCGCTCGCCTCGGCCATTTCCCCTGCCCTGGGCAGCCCTCGGGCTGTCCTCGAGCTGGCCCTTGCGCCTGGGAGGTTGGTGGTGGGGGGACCCGCTTTTACAACCCATGGGTGCCCCCTTCTAGGGGGCTGGGCAGGATGGAGCCCCACACCACAGCTGGGGGCTCTCCGTGGGCACATGGTTTGGTTTGGAGGTGGCCACTGAGCTCCATCCCATCCTTTCCCATCCCTGGTGGCTCCAGCCATCCTGCTGGGAGGTGACCGGACCCCGTGCCAGGGCCACCCAGCCACCCCCTTCTAGGGGGCTGGGCAGGATGGAGCCCCGCACCACAGCTGGGGGCTCTCCGTGGGCACATGGTTTGGTTTGGAGGTGGCCACTGAATTCCGTCCCTTGCCTTCCCATCCCTTCCCATCCCTGGTGGCTTCAGCCATCCTGCTGGGAGGTGACCAGACCCTGTGCCAGGGACCACCCAGCCACCCCTCATGGACCGGGGCTGGAGGGTGCGATGCTCTGGGCGTCGAGGCTTCGGGATGCAGCACCAGCCGGCAAAGGGCCACCCGTGCCATGCCGTGTCCATCACGGCGTCCCCAGCCCGCATCTCTCTGTCGGGGTAGCACGACCGTGGCGGCGGGGTCACAGCACAGACACCCCCCCCAGTGACGCTGCCGCGGGCCCACCTATTGTCCGGAGCTTCCTCCCCCCGGCGCAGCGGCCGTGTGGCCGGCAGCATCGGGAGGAAGATAAACAGCCGCTTATCTGGGCGCCACAGGCTGCGTCCCTCTTCCCCTCTGCTCCTGCCCCGACGGCACCGGGCACGGCCATGCGGCCCCCGGCATGGCCTGGCAGAGGACGGGCAGCTCGTCACACCTCCGGCAGCATCCCGTGGGGAGGTCGGGCAGGGCCAGGGGGCCGTGGCCGGGCTCACCCCCAGCGCAGGGCAGGGATGCCAGCGGAGGGGACGCGGGGCAGCGGTGCCAGCCGGGCACCGTCATTCCCTGGGGAAGGCAGCGGGCTCCAGCATTATGTCAGGATCAGATAAGGGGGCTCAGCTGGGCCGCCCGGGGCGATCAGATAAGGGCACTGTTATTTTTGTACTCCAGGAAAGGGGAAAAAAAACTGAAAAGGAAGAAAGAAAGAAAATCCACTTTATGTTTTTCCAGCCGCCTGCCCTCTCCTTCGCCCCGGTGTGGCCGAGACCAAGGAGCACGGAAGGTGTCGCGGCGGCTCCCCGGTGGGTCGGGGGCTGGGCGGGGGTGATGCCTGTTGTTTTTTGGGAGCAGATCAAAGGCCCAGGGTAGAGAGCAACGCCCAGGGGTGCCGGGGTAAGGGGTGCAGGGCTGGGGTGGCTCCAGCAGCCCAAGGTGCCCCATGGGATGGGCAGCACCACTCTGGCATCCCGGCATCCGGCTGTGCCGCCTCGGCACTTGTGTAACGAGCTGGCCGGTCTCAGCCAAGGTCAGGAATGGGGATGAGCCCAGTGGTGCAAACTCGGGGTGGGGAGGTTCTTACACACATGTTCCCCCCAAACCTATGGCTATTGCACCATGCAGAGGTGGGATTGGAGCTCAGATGAGGGGGTGGATGGGGACTGGGCTTTGGGGTTGACGCGGACCATGTCATTCCTGCCCCTCTCTTAAGTCACCTGGGCGCCAAGCAGCCTGTCCCCTAGGATGGGAAGGGACAACCCAGCACCATGCTCGCCCCAGGGGGAGCAGCACTGGTCCCTGTTGGGATGTGAGGCACAAAGTCCCCCACCTCTGGAAACCTGCTGTGCCCGTGAGGCCCCACAGCACTCTACCTGCCCTGGGCACCCCCAGCCCATGGCACTGAGCCTCTCATGGGCACCCCCAGCCCCACGGGTCCCTGCAGGGGAGAGGCAGCAGCCAGACAGGACATGCCTGTGTGGCATGGCTAGGTGAGACGGGGACCATACGGCACTGCTACGCAGGACAGAGCCTATATAGCACAGCTACACAGGTCAGGGATCACATAACACAGCTCTCTCAGCATGGGGACCATATGGCACAGCTGCATAGGACAGGGATGAGATGACAGTCACGTAGGACGAGGACCATATAGCACGGCAGCATAGGCTGGGAATGGTATGGCAGAGATGTATAGGACATAATCCATATGGAAGAGCCACACAGGACAGGGACCACACAGGCACAGTCATAATCAGGGACTGTATAGCTCAGTTATACAGGACAGGGACCATATGGCAACAGCTACATTAGCTAGGGACCATATAGGACAGTTAGGACAAGAACTGCATCACACAGCCCAACAGGACAGGGCCCATACGGCACAGTACTCGGGATGGGGATCGTATGGCATAGTTACATGGGACTTAGCCCGTATAGCACAGCCACGTTAGAGCAGTGTATGGCATGGCCCTATAGGATGGAGACTGTATGGGACAAATACAAAGGACACGGACTGTATGGCACAGCGACACAGGACAGAGACAGCTTTGTACAGCTGTGTAGGATGGGGACCAGATGGCACAGCCACAGGACGGGGACTATATGGCACGGCTATGGGGGACATGGACCATATGGCACAGCTATAGGATGGGGACTGAATGGCACAGCTATGTGGGACACGGACCGTATGGCACAGCTATAGGATGGGGACCATATGGCACAGCTATAGGATAGGGACTGTATGGCACAGCTACAGAGGACACAGGACACGCTGTACATCTACGTAGGAGGGGGGGCCACATGGCACAGCCATAGGATGGGGACTGTATGGCACAGCTATAGGGGACACAGACTGTAGGGGACAGCCATAGGACGGGGACTGTATGGCACAGCTATAGGGGACACAGACTGTAGGGGACAGCCATAGGACAGGGACTGTATGGCACAGCTATAGGGGACGCAGACTGTAGGGAACAGCCACAGGACAGGGACTGTATGGCACAGCTATAGGGGACACAGACTGTAGGGGACAGCCATAGGATGGGGACTGTATGGCACAGCTATAGGGGACGCAGACCGTAGGGAACAGCCACAGGACGGAGACTCTATGGCACTGCTATAGGGGACACAGATCATATGGCACAGCCACAGGACAGGGACTGTATGGCATGACTGTGGTAGACAAGGGCCTGTTGGCACAGCGGTGTAGGATGGGGACCGAACAGCACAGCTACGGGGGACATGGCCTCACCGGACAGGGACCACCTGGCACAGCTACTGGGCAGTGACCAGGGGGTGACAGCAAGCAGGGAGTGGGTGCAAAGCCCGGCAGCGGGGACAACCCGGCAGCACCCACCAGCGCTGGCCCCATGGTGGCCAGGAGGGACCGAGGTAGCCGGGACAGGCTGTGCCGCTGGCCTTGGCCACTCCGGGCTGCCGCTGCCTTCCCAGTTCCCTTTCCCTCTGCCGGTGGGTCGCCTCCCCGGGCCCCCCAGCTCCCTGCCCTCCGTCTGGCACAGATGTCCTCATGCCTGTCCCCCCCCTTGAAATTCCCCCTATGGCTTCGCAGGGACCTCGGGACAGCTTTTGCCCTTCCCTGCCGGATTGCTCCGGGGTCGGCCAAGTCCCCAGCCCCGTCCCCATGGGCGACTTGAGGCTTTATGGGGTTTTTCCCATTCCTCACCCTGGCACCGATCAAACCCCCCCCCAACTCTCCGCGGTGCCGGGAGACCACAGAAGCTGCCCCAGACCCCCCCCGGGTGCCCTTGCCTTGGCTGGGGTACAGCAAGGGCACCCTCAACACCTCCCGATCCCCGGTGACGCAGCCTGGATTTCGGGGTCCCAGGGGAGGGCAGGGCTGTGCTGTGTGTCGCCGCCGGGGGCTGTGGAAGTTTGTCCCTCCCCATCTCTGGGGCTGCCCCCCCCAAAAACCTTCTCTCCTGGGGGGTTCCCGGGAGTGACAGTGCTCGCTCCAGCACAGCCAGGGACCCCTTCATCCGTGGACCCCGCTGTCCCCCAGGGAGGTGAAC
>JAOXNO010000008.1:7054959-7095675 GCA_028565335.1 Limnodromus scolopaceus
CGGAGCGGGGAGCCTCTGCAGCAAAAACAACCCACCGCGAGGGCAGCGGGGAGAGCGGCCGGGCCCTGCTGCCGGAGCTCCCGCTCGGCCGTTCACAGCCCCGGCACCGGCGCTGGCAAGGCCACAGGAGTCGGCCGGGGCCCGGCTTCCCTCCGGGGACGGGCAGCCAGGAAGCCCCGCGCTGGCTCATGGCCGCCGTTCAGCCTAATGCCCCCACATTACCGAGCCACCGCCTCCGGAGGGGCCCCGGGGCCGGCGGGGCAAGGCCCGTCACCGACCCTACTCACCATGGCGAGCCCCGGCCTCCCCGCCCGCCCCGCTCTTCCGGGAGCGGCCACCAATCAGCGCGCCGCACGCCAGCCCCACCCTTCCCCCAGCCGGAGACGGCCAATCAGAAGGGGTGGCTTTGGGGCCGGCGGCATCATGGGAAGTGTGAACGCAGCTTCCCCGGAGCATGACGGGAGTTGCAGTCCCGATGCGGCCCTCACCGCAGGGAGCTGAGAGGGCGGGGCGGGGGGGGAGCCTTTGCCGGGCCGCATTCCTCCCTGGAGACGGGACAGAGCGGCTGCCGCAAGTCCCGCGTCAGCCTCCCCAGCGCCCGGGGAGGGTCCTGAGTGGGGAGGTGAGCAGGTTGTGAAAAAAAGGACGTTTCCAGAACCTCCCCGGTGCGTTCGCGCTGCTTGGGGCCTTGTTTGTGTGAAGGAGGCCTCAGCTCCTCTCAGGCCTTACGGAGGGTGATGCCTGACTAGCTGCCCTCCGCAAAGATTGCTTTTTTTACTGCTTGAAGCAGGCTCATCCCAGAGGGAAAGTGAAGTTCTTTGGCACCAGCAGGGGACTGCTTTTGCATCGCTGGTGACAGGAGAGGATGGAGGGTTCATTTAATCCACTGCCTGATGTCTAAGTTCTGGTGGAAGTGACTCATCTTGAAACCAACCAGCTCGATACCCCAGATACTTGTGTCCTCCCCCCCAGCTGCCTTCTTGTCCAAAATGCGGTTGTTTACCCGCTGTGCAAGACACCAGTATTTTAAAGTACATCAATTTCTCCACATGTGCTACAGCTGGAGGAAAGGGAAAAGCAAGAGCAAAGAGCCAAGGGACATCAGGGATCGTCTGAGGAAGGGGAGGCAGCCTAGGGAAAGAGGAAGAGCCTGCATGGGACTCAAAGCAGCTGATCCGTACACGTGGCTGAGGGAGGGTGGAGAAAGCAAAGCCACCTCCTCCCATGTGCCCTGGTCCCCTCCAGCCTTTCTGTGCATCAGCAGCAAGTACCTGGGCACTGTGTTTGGCTCAAACCTCAATTACCAGCCTGTGCTGAAAGAGGAGGGGCTGCCCCAGCACAAGTGGCAAGAGCCCGCAGGTGTTCCTTAGAGCCCTAGGGGCTGCAGCACCTTCAGCCTGGTGAGGTGGCCCTGGGCAGGGGTGCCCAGCCCTCCTCTGCAGGGGGGCAGGCCGGGGCCATTCAGGCATGGCTTTGGCTAGGACACGGTGTTCGGGAACACGAGACACGGCCGGAGACTCGCGCCAGTTCACCTTCCCCCTGGATTGCAGGGCTGTTGCTTCCACGGGACTGGTGCTGTGCTGCCAGCTCCCCTCTCCAGCCCTTCTCCCCTCCCGCAGGGAAGGACTGGCAGGAATCTCCACTCCCAGCCGCCAAGGAAATCCTGGAGGGCAAAACCAAATCCTGTTCCAGGGCCCTGCGCGCCAGCAGGCACTGTCTGACCCTTCTGCTTCCTTGCCAACTTATTTCTGAACCAAAGATACATTTAAAACAAAAAAAAAAACAAACCAAGAAGAATCACTGTGAAGTACCAAAACCCTTTATTTTCCCCCCGAACCATAACAACATTTGACATTATATTGATTTCCTCATATATTTGTTATTTCTCTACGTTAGGAACCAGATACAGAAAATACAAACACGATCTGTTGAATCAAAGACGGCACAGCATTCCGTTAGAAAAAGAAACAAAAAACTAGAGGAGCAAGAATAAAAATGGTGAAAAATAGTCATTCCCTCCAGCCCAAACTTTCCAAGAATCATCATCAAAATAGAGCAGTGGAAGTAGCTTCTCTTTCTAAACGCACTTCTGCTTTAAGAAAAAAGTTAGATTTATCTTTAGATTTCAAAGTAAAAAAATGTTAAACTATCTTTCAAGCAATTTTGGAAGTTTGCATAGACCCATTCCCTTTCCAAAAATATCAGCGATCTCTCTATAGAATCTGATATAAATCAAGTGCGCGCCTCATCTGAAGATCACCAGCCTCAATTAACTCTCAAGAAAATAAAACACCATCTCCCCTTCCCCTCCCTCCCCCCACAAAAATAGGGGCTCTACCGTTATTCCTTGTGTTTGAGGCAAGTGAGGAGGCTCAGCCACACCTCTCGCTCACAGCTTCATCCAAATTCCTTTTTATTTCCCAGGTTTCCACATCCGCTCCCTCCTGACGGGGCAAGGGGCCATGGAACGCGGAGCTGCGGAGGGCATCAGGCTCGGATGGTGGTGCGGATGGGCTGATGGAGGACGCAGCTCTCAGGAGGGAAGCGAGGAAGGGGTGGGGGGGGAGGAATTTTGAGCTTATCAATCCCCCCCTCCATAGCAAGGAAGTGGCTTTTCAAGGACAAACACCTGCGACCAGGCAGTGTTTGTAGGAACTTGCCCCTGGGGACCAGCCTTGTCTACAGGGCTCAGTCACCAGAGCAAGAACTTGTTTAGCTAGAGCTGAGGTGGGGAGGGGGCAGGAGGGGCGGCAGGTGAACTGGCAGCTCCTGGGTAAGGCAGCGAGGAGGGGAGCAAGGGGGGAGGGGGAGGGAGCCCCTCTCCAGGAGGGGTGTTTAACCGAGGTGCTCTAGCGTACCTGGAGTGAGGTTTTCCCAGAGGTTCACAACGGCTCGTGCAGAGTCCAGCTGCACGGCCACCAGTTTTTAAAAAAAGAAAAACAGCAACGACAAAATAAATAAAAAGTCAACCCCTCCTATTAAGATGCGAATGAAATACGTATTTCTTCAGGTCTTGGCCTGGTTTCGGAACCCTTTAAAAACTGAAACAAACATTTAAAAGGGCTTATTAACTTTCCGCAGGGGACAAAGTGATGTGGCAAAGGGTGGTGGGGGGGAGATCACACACCCGCTGCCCATCGCACCAAGGGTCAGGACAGTTCAAGGGCCCCCCCATTTAAAGTGCCAACCATACAAAAGAAGATGATGGGAGGAGCAACATCCTTCTCCCCCTTTTTCCAATCACAATTTCCAATTGAAACCCATCTCCTTCACCAAGTCACAAGCAAAGCCTATTCTTTTTGGACATTCAATCAGTTTATACTGGTATCAAAAAAAAAAAAAAGAGTTAGTAAAAAAGCTACATCGAATTTCCCAACTCTTTGTAATGGGCTTCCACCAACTAAAGGTCCAGAAGCTGGGAGAGCAGAGCCTGCATGTTTTGCCTGACGCCCAGATGGGAGCAGAGAGCCAGCTCTGCTCCACAGGGTCAGCCAGGCGTGAGCAGCCCTGCTCGCCAGCGTCTGGAACCCAGGGGATGCAGAGTCTTGCCAATAAGGTCTTTTTTACTTGTTTAAGCCACCTCTGAATCCCCTTGAGAAGGGGAACAATGTGGAGAAGAACATCTCCCTTCCTTTCCCCTCCCCCCCCCAGCCCCCCAGGAATAAAATATCAATGAAACAATAATGCAGTCAACAAAACACCAGCCTGCTGGGTTTATAAAAAAAGAAAAAAATTCAATAAACTTCACAACAACAAAAAAAACAAAACCCAAAGGAAACTAGCCAGCGGTTTGGGTCTGGAAACTGATTCACTTCTTAAATGTTCTAAGTCCAACAGGGAACAGACGGCAGCGACGCCACGAGGAAAAAGTGCTCGCGAGAGGCAGCTTCCCGAGAGATGGCAGCGAGTCTGCGGGACAAGCGACCCCACTTCCATCACCCACTGGCCAGGGACCGCTCGTGACAGAGCTCTGGGTGGGATCTAGAAATAGGGATGGACTGTGCCTTCTTCCCTCCGGGTCTGCTCTGGCGGCTCCAGCCCTGGCTGTGCTGCACCAGGCTGAACGACTAGGGCTGCTTTCTAATTCAAAACGAGGGGTAGGAGAGCTATACAGCTACCGTAAAGACCAGGATTTGTGGAGTCACAACAACGTGGAGACAAGGAAGAGATTACCCTATAAGACACAGTTATCAAAAATGCAAGCAGTGATGTGCCAAGCTGCTGGAAGAGAAGCCAGAGACGTGCCCAGGTTGGCCACAGCTACACGATGGAGCAGGTTATGCCTCTGCCAAACTGGGACAACGAGACCAGCTTTCTGAAAAGCTCAACTGCTTCTCCTCCTGCTTCACTGGGGAAGAGATTCCTCCCTCTGTCCCACTGGGGATTTCGTGACATGCCGAGCTGCCAGAGCCTTGGAGCAACCGACTCTTGCCAATGGAAGCCCAGAAGAAAGCCCTGGGTTCCCAACAGCTCTGACAGTGACTGCCATTGTTTTTCATGGGAACAGAAGCAAAGCAGCACAAGTGAGCTGGGTTTTGGCCTCTTTCCTGGCATATGTTTGCTCCTTTTGAGTCCTGGTTGGACCCGATTTCCTGAGGGGCTTTGCTGGCCCCTGGGGAGCAGCCTGACCCTCAGCCCTGCACAGCCACCACACACAGGGCAGGACACCCATCGCTGCCTGAGCCTTCTGCCCTCACCCCGACCTGAGCAGAAGGTCAGGCCAGGCCTAGATTCCTGGCTTAGCCCCAGGGAGAGACAAAAAGAGAGCAGTTCTCCCCTTCCTGCAGGCATGCATCACCCCAGGAACAGGGCAGGATGCTCACCAGCCTGCCAGCGAGTGCCAAACCTTCCCAGCCTGAATGAAGAAGAGATCACCATTAAAAAACACCAGCAAGTGTGAAAGAGTTTTTGTTCTAGACAGACTCAAAAGATCCAACACTTTTTCCCTACATTAAACCAAACCAAGGTGTTGCCTGTACCCCTTCTTACCCTAATCCAAATGTAATTCCCTTTGAAGGGAAAGGGTGAAAAAGATCCATGTCCTACGTGTTGTCTGTCTAAATACAGAAAGAAACCTCTTGACTCAAAGAGAGAAACCATCAGAACAGAGTAAGCAGCTGTACAGCTTTGCCAGACTGCCGAGCACCCTCCCCGTGCAGCCGTCCTTAGCTAGCAGGGCGAAAAAAAAATAATATAAATCAAGGCCCTTTCATTCCTTGTTTCTCATTCTGCCAAATTCCCTTTTCCAGTAGCTCATCTGCATGCATTCTGGCCATAGAGACCACAATTAATCCTTTTTTTTTTTTCTGCTTTAAAAAAAGGCTTTACAATAACTAAGAACTTGAACAACAACGTGATCGGTTACAAGTCTTTCCTTGCTGAAAGGGACAAGTGTGTGCCTGCGTGTGTGTGTGCACACACACGTGTGTCAGAGGAGGGCACGTTCCCAGCCGTGCCCGGGAGTGTGCCACTGCTCTGATGGCACGGCCGCTGAGTGCTACTACAGTCCACCAGGAAAAGAGGAAAGGGCACTACACACAAATAGCTTATCGGCTGAGAGTCTCTGTACAGGAAGGGCTGCAAGCACAAGCCTGCGGACTGCCCACGGGTGGACTCTGCCTAGATCCTCCTTGGCAATTCAGCTGCCAGAGGAACCTGTAAGCGGGAGCTGAAAGGGACCGACATCTCTGCCACGCACTGCAAGGAAAGGAGGCAGCTGAAGTGTCCAACAACTGCAGAAACCAAACCCAAAGAAGAGCAATTGAAAGATCAACCAGAAAACAGTTTGAAGCCTTGTCAGAAGAGTTCACTCGCCATGGAGCTGTGGCTAACGCAGCAGAAGACACCCATTTTGCCTTTGAGGGCAGAGACGGTGGCTTCTCCCCATGCCCAAAAGGGACCAGCTCAGGCATAGATCCCTCGTGACAAAGCAAGAAAGGCCAACCAACACCAATTCCCTTACTGGCCCAAGCCAAGAAAGGCAACTGTTAATCATCGGAGAGACCACTGCAGTCAACTGCATCCTGCTCTGGCCCAGGGGAGGGCTACCAGATAACCAGACTCTTTTCACAGTCCAAGAAGGGCAGTTCCCTTCCTGAGCCAAAAAAAAACCAAAAAAAGAAAAAAGAAAAAAAAAAAGAGGCTTTGTATTCCAAGCTCCAACAGTGACTATTTGCTGAATCAGTCCAGCAAACAGGGATTGCGCTCCTGGAACAGCAAGTAGAAGCCTCCTCCAGGTAAAATCTGGAACCTCTAAAGTGCTCCTGCTAATGCTAATCGATGAACACTGCCCTTCCATGCCCAGCAGTGGAAGGGTGTAATGCAGTTAGTGGTATAACAAGCACTAGCATTTAACCGTTTATCAACTCCCATCTGGATTGCGGTAGTTTTCTGAAATGCACTTTTGGGAGATATTTCCTATGAGAAGAGGACGTTTGGGGATTTGAGGGTAGGAAGGTGAAGTGCACACCACAGCATACCTTGTTGAGTCAAACCGTTGCCTTGGAAGGTGATATTCCCTTGCAGAGTCAAAGGAATAAAGCATCCTGCAAGTGGCCATTTCACCATGTCACCAACAAGCAGCTCTGGGTTTGGTTAGAATGGTTTCCCCCTCCCCCAGTGGTTTGAAGAGTTCACAGTGGTATTACCCAATGTTTTGGGGAGACAGAAGCTGAGAAGTCCCCTGCTGCAAGTGAACGGGTGGAGTGAGGGGTGAGGATGAGCAGCATCTCCTAGGACTAAGGATAAGCCCAAGAGACACCTTGCATCTGATGAGGAACAGGGAGAAGGCAGGCACTGGAAGAATGGGGAAGCAGGGAAGGGTAATGCCAACGCAGGGAAAGTGCATGATCTGGAGTGGTCTCGGAGTAGTTCTGCAGTGCAAACGTATGGGGAGGGGCATGGAGAAATCCCATCTGGAATGCTGCATGAAGAGAGGTAAAGGTTGGCATCCATGTGGCAGCGGACTGGGTAGGGGGCCTGTTTCCAACAGCTCTACCCTGTTCTTCACATTTAGCGGGTTTCAATCACCACTGGCTCGTAAACTCCAGATGAGACCCTGGGGAGGCAGAGGGGAAGAAGATGAGAACGCCAGGCTATTTCTCTCCGTCACTTAGAGCAACTTCTTATTCAGAGCTCTCCACTCACAAACATCACCCTCTAACCCCACACAAAATAACTGAAAATAGCGAGTCAGTCTGGCCAGAAGTCAACCCTCGTAACACAAACCAGACAGCTACGTGGCAAGCTAACACTAGAGCACTTGAAAGAGCTGGGTGTAACACATGAATCCTTCTAAAGGACAGAGGAAAGGGGGAGTATCCTCAGCAAAGAGCCAGTGTTCCTGCCTTTGCTTTGCTCACAAATTTTGTCACCGACTTGACACATATTTACCGTTACTGCTTTTTTTTTTTAACCTCAGAAAGTGCTAAAAAGGCTCAAACACTACTGTACTGAGAGCTATTGTGGCAACAAAAAAATGTTTTATTTGTTCAGATGTCTTTCATGAGACAACAAGCCCTTGACAAAGGAGGAGGAGGAGGAGGTGGTGGCGGCAGGGGAAAGGGACAATAACCCCGGCTGCTGCAGTTTTGCTGCAGGCCAGCAGGAGGCAAAGCTCCCTGCCTTCAGTCGGGAGCAGGAGCAAACGGGAATAAACCTCTACCATTTTGTCCTTTTACTCCTTACTTCTCTTCTTGGATCTAACAACTAGGATAACATTATCCCTCTGTGCTCCTGCTGAGAGCTGCATTCATACTCCAGTGCAGCTGTAGCCTGTCACCAGAGGGATCCCAGGGGTGTTAATGTGGGAATAAAGCCACCATGTAGCACATGATGTTTAGAAATCTCTCCTGTAGCAAAAGGTGAAAGTTTCCCGTGTACAAAGAGCTAACTCATCTCCCCGGAGAGCCTCTGTCTGCCAGCCTTTCAGGAAGCCTACCTGTTTCCCAGCTGAATACCACTCAGTGTAGTTGTTCCATCTCTGCTCACAAACAACCTCAGGTTACTGTCTGCAGATAGAAAAAGGAAGTAAGAGATCAAAATCCTGAACTACCGACAGCTGCCAGGTGCTCCCCTCCCAGCCTTACACAACAGCCAGCACAGGAACAAGAGCGTTTCTGGGAATGCATGTGCATATTTTCTGATGCTCCCACAGTAATAGAGCTCCTGGGAACTCCTCCTCTTGCTCTGAAGGGGAGCCTCACGTCCAAATCAACCACAGCATTAAGCTCTGGATGAGTAAATGCAGATAAATTAATTCATAATACTCCTCCAGCTGCTTCTTTTAAGGCAATTCCATTGATGGAAGTTCTTGGTCAGCTTGAACACATCCAAATGGATGAGACACAGGGCCTTGTGCTGCTTTTGTAGGCTCACTGGAGGAGAAAGTCAGCCTGTGCTGCTGGTGAGAGGTGGCTACGTTCAGCCTAGTCTTAATCCATGCCCAGCGAGGTGGAAATCCCCATGTTAAGAATCACAGAATCAAGAATGTCGCCATATGCGATGCTTTAGCGTAACTAACTATAGAAGTACTAATAACAAGCTAGGCTCAGGAATAAAACTTATGGAAGAACCTCAACTAGATGAAAAAGATTGATTTCTAGGCTAAACCGAGAAGTTAAAACAAATGCAGTGATATTATTAGTTTTCTCTTAACAGATGGAGAAAAAAAAAAAACCCTTCTTAGGCTCTCAGACAGACCTGATCACCAGCACACTGTGACCCACCTTTCTTCCCATCTTTTAGCAGAGTCGTGCTGTTTCCCCTCCAGTTGTGCTCTCCTATTTCAATAAACACCCTTGGGCTGACCCTGGACGAAGGCCACCAGAGCAGCACAGAGCTGATGGAACTGATTTCCACTGCCTTGAAGAATGGGTATTTTTGCCCTCTCATCCTGTATGTTTGAGACACTGTTCAACCTCTGCTGTAACGTGTGGAACAGCAGCAAGTGCTATTTGCTAATGGATGTGCAGCTCAAATCCACATGGTGTGTTTACCTACCACCGAAACACCTAGCAAGCATTGAAAGCAAACTGCTGCCAGAAGAAGGGAGTCCATGGCAGATCAGATCTGACTTTAAAAGGTTGGCAGCTTTGCTAAAAGAACAGCCAAGGCCTCCCCTTTGAGACTCATGCTCTCACCTTCAGTATTGCTGACATCTGTGAAGTCCTGACTCTGCATTATTTTCTCCACTATATCATCAGCATCGATCCTGGTGTCATCCACTCGGGTTGGGTGACTCTCCACTGAATCCTTTTTCCTCCTGGGGAGAGAAAATAAAGGGAAAACTTACTCAGCTTTTCAAGACACAGACTTTTCAGGTACTCTCTTGCTTCCCTTAGCAATAAACTCCTTCTCAGCCACTG
The DNA here is from genome assembly GCA_028565335.1 of Limnodromus scolopaceus. Lineage (NCBI taxonomy): Eukaryota > Metazoa > Chordata > Aves > Charadriiformes > Scolopacidae > Limnodromus > Limnodromus scolopaceus. The sequence continues at coordinate 7,064,325 of JAOXNO010000008.1, forward strand.
TTTCCAATCCACCACTACATAAAGACCAAGGAGTAGATTCTGTCTTGTGTTCCCACAGAAGGCACCTTTGCTCCTCAGTTACCTACCGGGAGGGTCTATCCATCAGAAGGGCTGGTCTCGGGGGGCGAGGTGGCTTCTCTGGTTTGTGGTCCCGCTCTCCCTCAGGACACTCCACTGTCATACTGAGCCCTCCGGACGCACTGCTGCTGGTGGAGGTATTCCGGCGATGGGTCAAGTCGGACATACTAGAAGAACGGGAGTGCTCCGTGCTGTAACCTGCAAAAACAGAGTGATTACAAACCAGATCTTCTCCCCTTCCTAGAAGCAAAGTTAACAAGCAGGGCAGCTTCAGACCAGCACTGCTGCTCCCATATACAGAGGTTTAGACATACATCTGCAGAGACTGAACAGAAGACTCTGTTATCAAAGAGCAAGGGGAGAGGCTGCAAATCACTCTCACAAGACCTTGTTGCAGGAAAGAAAAAGGGATGGGGCCAGTGCTGGCACAGCCATGTGGATCAATGCTTACCGGAGATCTTGGACTGCTGGCTGGCGTAGCTGGAGTTCCGCGAGTGTCCCGAGTGGAAAACTTCCTCCGGGCTGGACAGGTTCTGATCTGGTTCTTCTGGGACACCTGCCAAGGAACAACAGGGCACTCCACTTACACTGTAAGCCAAGACAGCACATCGTCTGCTGATCACCTTGGACTGGAGGCCGATCTTGGGATGCCAGACAAAGGCAAGGGCAAGTCTGCTGGTGAGCCCTGCTGCACAGGCAAGCAGAGCTTAAGAAGCAGCTGGGGAGTAGGGGAGACAACAATGAGCTTCTCTTGTCAAGCTTTTCACTCATGCTAGCATTCAGCACCTGAATTTACAAGCATCTCTGGGGGCTTGAAGGATCTAGGACAGGTAGTATCTGAAGCTATCTGTACTTAAAAGCATTAAGCTAAGACCAAGAAAGCATCAAATGGCCACTGGCAGCAAAGTATTACAACCTCCGTTTGGGTGCTTCTCTTATTACTACTTTTTCCCTTCTATTATTTGTGAGAGAGCCCATGCCATCTAAATCACATCTGACTTTGATACAGAAACCTCAGCACAACCTCTGCTCCTTTGCTGTCACCCCTCCTTGTTTCTCTTGGAGCAAGCTCATCGAAAAGGGCACAGAGGTAACGCATTAGCCAGCTTTTTAAGAAGAGCACTCGCATGCTAAGTCACTGAGGCGATGAGACTGGAGCGCTATTTTGGTGCAGTGTATCTGCCGGCACATTTGGAGTGTGCTGGGAAGAATAAAAGGCTATGGGAAAATGCAGTGCCCTTGAAAACGGGCGCATACAGAAGCCAAAGAACTCCGCATCAGCAGCTGGAACAAGGCCATGAGACCTCAAACCAACCTCTAAAACCTTCAGAGGAACTTTTCTAGAAGATAAGTGTGAGCAACAGAATAGCTGAGTGGAGACAACGCTAAGCGTCGTTGAACACAACAAAAAGCGGGGATGAGTGCAATACATTAATTATTAAACCCCCAGTAATAAGAACAAATTGCTTTATCTCCACTAACAGAAGCACATGGCAAAGATTCACGCTTCCTCTCCTCAGCTGCACTTAATAGACAGTTTTGTTTTTCCTCAATTTTCTTAATGAGCAGAGGGGTAAGGATGGGTACGGGAAAACATGAAAAATTAAAGAGTTTCTGTGCTTGCAACTGCTGGGAAAAACAAAAGAGCGTCCAGGCACAGCCAAGCATTGCATGGCTCCAGGACGGGCATTCATACCCGAGCTGAGAATGGCAGTTCTTGGCTTGGTCTGACGCAGAGAGCCAATCGTGGCTGAACTGCTGCTGCTGGTGGTTCCCTCGCCCTTACAGGTCAGCTGCAGGGTAGAGTCCTGTCCTGGTATGGTGATGGATTTGGCGGTGGAAGGAGGCCTGTAATCAGAAGTGGACAAGGTTAAAAAAAAACCTACCAGGCAGGGACCAGGAATCACCCCACTGCAGTGCTCCATCAGAAGGGTCCCCCCGCCTGCCCCCAACCCTTCATGGGCAAGCTGGCAGCTCTCTGTGACTAGTGACACAGTGTGACATTGGATTTTGTTTCCTACGTGCAGGACTCGGGTCTTCCCTACCTTGTACAGCACCTGGACTACATTACAAGGAAAAGCAAGTTTCTGAGGTGAATTAAGGCAAAACCATTTATACAGGACAACATGCTCGGAGCCTGCACTGTCCTCCAAAAGAACATCCAGAGCTGCCCTTTTCCCCCCAACACGTGTCCAGTAGCCAGTTGGCCTCACAAACAGGAACTGGTTTGCTGTTGTCCAGCTCTAAATTCCAGCACCCTTTCATTATACCTTTCTGGCTCAGGTCAAAAGAAACCTTTTATGCCAGCAACCTCCTATCCCCCTGTTAGAGTACTTTTACAATGATCAAATAACCTTTCCCTTTTTTAACTGACGATTAAACTCCTTTTCGGTGAGACTAAAGTGTTTTTCCAGCTGTCAAAATTATTTTTCTGGTTATTCTGTGTGCTCCCAACATCCCTTTGTAAATGCTGACTGCAGGGCAGAGCAGCGAGTGCCCGGAGCCCCCTCCCTTCCTCCAGAAGTGTTTTTGGGTGGAAGCCACAGCATGTGCAGCGTGGCAAAGCTAATATTCCTGTTGGAGTCCCAACCTCCCTGCAGCCTGAAGTCTGAACTGGAACTAATGGATCATATTATGCTTTTTAAGTGAGGAGTGAGAAAGAAAAACTTTTATCTTTTATTTGTCTCACTTGGAGCTTTGAGGGAAGATGCTACCTGAGAGGACCTTTGCAGTGTTTTAGGAGAAAAAAAATAAAGTGCTTCGAATATTTGACATGGGCAACCAAACAGCCATAAAGGTTTCAGGAAACCCGTAGCATGCCTTCCCCAGGAAAAAAAGCCAAACCCCTCTGTAATCACGTTATCAGTGATTTACATGCACCAGGGTACTCTGGGGACTTTGCTTCGCAGGTTAATAAGGCCTTTACAGCCTTAATCAAGTAAACTGTTCCCGCAGCAGCTGTGGAGCAGCCCCTGGGTCTGGCAGCGCCAGGTCTGCCCTCCTGATGACACCCGGGAGGAGAAGGTTCATCTGAGCACTGCAGAAAGTCACTGCTCGGAAGTGATTTCCCAGCCCAGTTTAATTCCTGCCTAATCCCTTAATGAGTGCCATTTCTCAAAAGCTCCACTGATCAAGAACGATTCTGCGTGCAAAGCTTCCATTTTTAGACATTTGCACATCATCGACATATAAAGAAAAAAATGGGAACAACTGCAAAAATCCTTTTAAGAAATTTGTGAGGTTTGACTTTCAGACTGACCCTACTTACATTAAATGGATATATATATTCAATTCCGTGTAATTTTCAGGCACTCTATCAGTGGGACATGCTTCCATATTGAAGGGGCAACAGGTATTTTTTGTCAGACATATTATTGCCAGACATCCTAGTACCTTAGATTTAAAACATCTGTTACTGTTATAAAGTTATGGTTTAAGATATCCAAAACTTCTTTATTACACTTCCTTCTGAAGCAGAAATTTTTCAGAATCAGATGACGCTGCATTTAGGGTTTGAAAGTCTCAGAAAACGCTGCAGTGCTACGAAAAGCCATTCACGAAACAAACCAACCAGAAAATTATGCAGCATTTTATAACAAGAATGCAAGCTCATTTATACGCTTTAAGCAAGCTCCTAAAATTAAACCTTTTAGCCTAGAATAGCACTACCGCAAGAGATGGCCTCAAGGTAAAGCTTTCTCCTCTCATACTGTTGGGAGTCAACACAGAATATTGGTATCAGCACGTGGCAGTCCCATGGAGTCCCACACCGCACAGCACACCACGGCAGGCTGGCTCTGACTGCAGGGTCTTAACTGCAGTGGGAAGGTACATTTTGATTACAATTTCTCTGCTAATTAATACAAATTGTGGACCTCGGTCCCGTAGAACAAGAGAACTAAAATATTTCAACCTTGCAGTGTTTTTGTTGCTGTTTCAATTCAAGATCTACCCTGTCTGAGATGTGCCGAACTGTGTCTGTTTCAACAACCGTTTTATTCATTGACCTTTCTTTTCTCGCAGGTCAACGAAACCACCCACAGAGCTATGAAAAATTCTATCCTTCAAGAAAAACATGAAGTTTGTTATCAAGGTCCACTAGTTCCAAACCTAACTACAACGAGCAGAGAAAATACTGGCACAACCCATAACCAAGCTGAGGAAATCAGGGCAGAGAAGAAACCAACCAACAGCACAGGCTGGCTCAGCTCCTCTGGCTGATTCACCAGTCCAGACCACCAGTTCTAAGCTCTCCCCTATACTTTCCAATATCAAGGGCATCTTCTCCCCCTCCCTATCAATTTTAGTCTCCAGCAGAGAACGGCAAAAGAACCAGGTGTCCTGGTCTGCCCAGAACAGGGTGAGCACCCAGAAACTCACGTTTTGAAGCAGGGGTCCCCCGAGAGCAGGGACATTCCGATGGTGACCTGGAGAGGGAGGACAAGGCACTTCATTAGCCACGCTGCAGTGAGCTCCTTGCTTCACGACAGCCAGGAGGTCAAGGGCTAGGTGTAAAGATTAGGAAGATCTAGTTCCTTTCCAAAGGAAATCAGCTTCAGGGATTTAGCAAAGTATTTCCCTCCCTGCCCCAAATCACTGGCATCAGTAACTCCAAGTTGCAGTGGCTCAGCAGGACACTGGCCCGGCCAACCTGACAATGTACTTAGAACTTCCACCCCCCCTCCTGTTCACGCTTTCTTTGATGACAAAGAATGCTACTGAGGGTCACCTCTTGGCCAAATGGATGTCAAGTTATCAAAGGGCAACTCTGATAATAGAAAACCTCCCAGACTAGCAGCATAAAAGCAAAACCCTGTCTCTGTACATAACAGGACCTTCTCTCAGGTCCAGCATCGCACTCTGGCTGTCATCTTTCTGAACTCAGTAGTAGGATTTCCATGGTGGCAGCCCCAGCTGCTGTACCTTTAGGATGGAGTTGTCCTGTCGGGTGTTCTTAGTATCATAGCCTTCCAGCAAGCAGCAACGGACAGTGGATCCAGAGCCCGCAAATTCTGCCAGATTTAGGTCAGCAAAGCCCAGCTGTAGCCAAGAAAACAATGGGAGGGGAAGGGGAGAGAACAAAAAAAAAAAAAAAAAAAAAAATCACTCAACAAAGGAATACATGGTGTCACACAGACCGAAGGAAGAGAGTACACCTGTGAGCGAGGGCAGAAAGAGGAGCTGGTGGATACAGCCGTGGCTGTGAAGACCCTCTACTCTGGAGGATGGGCAGGGTCACATTCCTCATCCAGAGCCAGGTGGACACTTGGAGGCCCTCAGGAAGCCAGCCCTGCCCAGAGGACGGATGTACAGTAGCCATGCTGGCTAGGAGAGCGTTAACCAGCCCCCAACCATTGCATAACCAAGGACATGGAAGGCACTAGGTCAACGATGTGGAAAAAACAGAATCACACATACACAAACATAATAAGGCACCCTTTGTATCGGGCCATCCCAGAATGCAGTGGAGCATGTGAACCAGGAGATGAAAGGATATTGTTACAGAGGAAAGTGGCACTGGCCTGAAAAACAAAGGCGAGACTCTCCGCGCAGCAAGCGTGGAGCGCGGAGCCACGCAGCGGTGCATGTGCCTCACCCCCACAGACACGGCTCCCCGGCTGCAGAACTCCCGGAGCAAAGTTTCCTTAGCACCACTGAGATTTAACCGGCAAGTGGCAAGTTTCACAGGCAGAAGGGAAGAGAAATATTTGGAGAGATTTAGCTGTGAGCTCCCTAAACCTTCTCTAACAAAGGGGAAGCAAATAGGTTAAGGTGACAGGCAAATTGGAAGAGGGTACTGAGGCCTCTAGAGTAAAGACAAACACAATGAGGAGTGTTTGAAAGAGAACTTTTGCTTTTCTGCTCTAATGCCTAGCATACAATATACCGTTTTCCTCAAAGAAAAAGTTACAGCTTCTTTTATGCAGAGCTTTAGCAATTAAAGTCAGTCGTGTCTCATCCAATCTGATCAGGAAGAGATGCGGTACCCTGTATTTGGCCAAACCATCCAAGCATGGAAAGTCTGCGTCACTTGGATGTACAGCCCAGCTTCCAGGAGAACGCGGAGAGAAGGTGAAGAAGTAGCAGCTCAGACCTGGCTGTTATTTTGTGCTTTGCTGTACATTTCTCCTGCCCTGGTGCTGACAGCCAGATGATACAGCTGAACTGGGAACTTCACACAGAAGCACCGTGCCGAGGATACACGGTGCTCTGTCGGCTGTGGAAGCTGATAGGGAATCACAGCACAAACCACAGACACTGCCGTATGAACCCTGGCTCCCACTGTTCCAAATCAAAAGTCTAAACCCACAGCCTGCCCAAGATACATGATTCAGGGGAAGACTGCAGCAAGATTAGCATAGCTGCTTCCTCCATCCCCTTCTCAAAGGGGAACAAGAGCTGATGGCAAAGGAAAAATAAAAAAAAAAGAAAAAAGTGTGGGATAGAGCAGGAACCTTTCTTCAGCAAAAGGAGGAAGGAAAAAAAGAACCTAACTTTTCTCCCTTCTTAAAAATTCCTGCAGTGCAAGTGTTTCTCCAGCCCTTGCTATAGATGTTCTTCCACCTTTTCTAGCCAGGGGCTATGCTGCTTGCTGAATATTCACTGATAAGGAAAAAAACAGTGAATTTTTATCTCTCAGAGATAAACAGGACAGGAGAAAGCTACGGGAAGAGCTGCAATCCATTACTGTGACAAAACTGGAGGACAGAGGAGACACAGCACGACCACACCAGCAGAACAACATGGCAGAGGAGTGGCCCAGACCCAGATGCCTCCTCCTCCACCACAGCACTAACTTCTCCGAGAAGATCGACATGGGAGGATGGAGTGTGGGAGAACCCTTCAGCGACCCACATGTCGTGCTGAGGTCAGAAGCTCTTCTCAGGAAGCAGACTCCCAGTATATAGAGGAAGGATCCCTTAACAAAAGGATGTTTTCAGATGTAACCTTTCAGAATAGTTTCCTCAGTTTTCCAGCCAGCTGATGGTGTTTCTTCCAGCTCAGTGGAAAGAGTTTCCGCTTTATCAGTCCTTCCTGTTGGCTTCCGCTCTGTAACCCCTGACATTGAAGTGACATTAACGTCAAACCAAAAGGTGTGTGAGCTGATGGAAATTCGGTCTCACAAACAGCTCCATCACTTTCAGTCCCTCCTGAAGAGGGACCAGGTAAAGAGGGAATTCACAAGCTGCATTTTCCTCTACATCTGCCACCACAATTGGAGTAGTTTTCAGCTGAATGAATATAATTGAAAAAGGTGAGGACTAATTATTTAGAATGGGAAAATGGTTGTATGAACATACACTACAGACTTCTGCTACAAACATAATGAATCCCAAGTAAGTCAGCTCTGCCACAAGGACCTGCCCTGGAACAAGCCTGGTCCATAGGGCAAGACTGGAAGGCTGAATCACCCTGTCTGGTGTGACATCCCTTGTCTCTGTGCTGCCAAAATGGTCGGGTCATCTTCTGTTGAATTCTAGGAGAACGTGTCTATCTCCTTCAGAGAAGACCAAGCAAGACACCAGCCCAACAAATGACAAGTACTTGAGATCTGGTCTCCAGTTCTGGACTGGAGCAACTGGGTCTCCTTCAAAACACAACTGGAGACTAAGTAAAAGGGAAGTAGGTTCGACATGGCCTGAATAAAAGCCCAGGTTAACACCACCATGGAGACATGCCTTCAGGCTTCCTTTAATTCTGCATTTACAAATACTGTGGGTATCTTAAGGATGGACACTGTGGGAAGAGCAGGTGATGTATATACTTTGTCTCAGAGGCATGTCTCTTCCTCCAGCCATGCTGCCCTCCCTGGACAGGCAGCTCTGCAGAACGAAGGAATAACCTCCCCCCAGTGCAAAATTAGTGAAAGAGAAACTGATGGCCCTAGAGACCATGTCCCAGTTAGCCACAAAAAAGGAACAATGAGGGCAGCAACGGTGCCCTCTATCACAGAGCACAGCAGTACCCAGGAGTGAGTGCAGTTCACCCTTCAGAGGCAGTTGCCTGCACGGTCTCAGGAAGGATATTGATTAGAAGAAATTCTTACAAGGTCGTGCGTGACCTGAACATCTGTTTATTAGAAACCAGCAGCAGTGACTCATTTTCAAACAAACATGGTTTCAGGCTCTGCGTGAGCTCAACTTCTAAGCCAACATTGTCTCTTGATCCAGCACAAAGAGAAGGGGGTGGCCCATTGTCTCTCCCATAGCACAGGCAAGAAAACAGGGAGGGAACAACCCAAACCATCCCTGCTGATCAGTCTGGTTTCTCCTCAATGTCTCTTGTGCTTTGGAAGGTGGTGATTTCTGCTGTAGGTTTCTGCCTGTGCTTGTGAGGCAGCGAGATGCCTACCCCAGCCACAGCCGGCTGCTGTGTTCTGGAGAACAGAACTGGAGCCTGTAATTCTTTATTAGCAAGATGTTGCCAGAAGCCAGAGAGTTCACATCTGACTCAGAACTTCCCCAAAGTTTGAGGACATGCAGATCTTCCCAACCCCCTTCTGAAATCCACATCCAGTGCAATCTGGATCCCGTCCCAGCAAGTTGAATTTTTGGGGAAATCACTTAACTCTGGCTTAAACTAAGAACTAATGACCGTCTCTCCAAATTGCTTCACACAGCAGCCACTGGTTTCCAACGGGTGTAAAGCACTAACAGAAGACAAGACCATCACCACTCTGCCACATTTGCCCTTTCTGTGCTCTTACCTTTGAGTAGGTTTTTCCGCCCTTCAGCTCCTATAATGGGAGACAAAACAAACAGGAAAAGCAGCTATTATATGTGCTGGGGAAAGAGGGGGAAAGCCATTACTCAATCCTGGAATTTGTTCTCAGGATTTCACAAACTTCTGTCTCTCAGGCGTTACCACCACCCTGGTCGCCCCCTGCCTCCATCAAGCACCCTTTGCTGGGGAGAGAGGCTCTGTTCAAGTCACATCCCAGCCCAACAATCCTTTCTTCCCACCACTTCCATCCAATTCCTCTTGCTGCCAAAAAAGCTGGTAGTAACCAAGAGCAGGGCACTGGTAGTACTACCTGTCAGAAGCAGAAGCTAGATGCTCACCTTACGGACAGATACTCGGCAGACGCAGGGGTCCAGGAGTCCTGTGGCTGGGTTGGCACTCATTTTACACACAAAGGTGAATTTCTTTTTCCAGCGGACACAGTTTTCCTGAACTTCCTCTCTATATGAATGCAAAAAAAAAAAAACCAACAAAACAAAACACTTCAAATAAAAGTATGAAACCAAATCAATCTTCTTTTAATGACTGGCAACCTGGCCTATAAAGGTTGTCTACAAAAGAGTTTGATCCACACCACCTGAAACTGCACCACACAAAGGTGTTGTGTCAGCATCAAGCTTTTCACTAGTCAATACAGGTAAAATCCGTCTAGGTTACAGGAGGACTAATCAATTCCTCAACTGAGTTTTCCTTTAAAACTCTCCCACATTTCCTGCTTAGCTGGTTTAGCTCACTCATTGTCCAGCCCGGACAGAGCCAACCTCCGTAACAGAACTGGGCTGAAGGTTCACAAGTTTATCTTCCAACAATATGCCTGTTTTGTACAGCCTCTGTACGGCAAACATGCTGTGTCCTGGACGGCTTGTCCTTCCCAGGCAGCCATCCTGTTTCTTATGCTGGGACTAAGCCAGTGAGGACAGCCAGGTCGAAGGAGGACAAAAAAGCATGTGGGAATGCTCCTGGGTGCATAGACAGGACCATGCCAAGCAAACACTGTGCTTCAAACCATGGGGGGGTTCAGACTGTAACTGGAACAGGAGCAGTCCCACCCAGGGAGGAGGCAGTTTTCCTTGCACAGCCCCTTACCAGCCTACCTATCTCCAGGGTGAGTGGAGAAGCACATGGAGAAGGTGGCTTCCCCAGTGCAGGAATTGCTTCAGGTAGAGCTCTGGATTCTCCTGAGCCCTTAGGGGAAACTGGATTTCACCCTTCAAAAGAGTCAAGTTCAGATGAGCCCAGAAACCTGTTGTGTGGGTCCTTCCACGGGGCTCTGGTTCCCCACTGACCCTCTGCAGGACCCGATTTGTTTATGGCTCAGAGCTTGGTCCTCAGCCAATTAATTTCTCAAAGTAACGAGGTCAGGGAGGAAGGAGGGAAGGGAAGGCACTTTTGACAGCTATGAGCCAGCAAATTTGCATCTCGTTCTTATCTCTCCTCTTAGCACAGGACAAAGGGGCAAGGGCAGGCGATAAAGTGTTTGCTTTAGCAGGGAAAGGGAGGCTTCCCACCATCTGATCCAGGCGCGGTGCAAGCCAAAGAGATTGGTGGCAAAGGGGAGAACGATGTGTCTTGGTATTGCCTCAGCTCTCCTGGGAAGGAAGGGGTAGAAGCCAGCCCTGAGCCCAACAAACCCGTCTGCAAGCCCAAGATGAGCCCAACAGGACCGATCCCAGGGATGGAATCCTGACTCAGGAGGTCCCTGCAGTCCTCTGAGCTCTTCTGTGGGACCTGAATATGCCGGCCAAGGCAAACACAGAGAAGAGAACCGGGGTTACTAACAAATAACTGAAACCTGTAATCCCCTGTAATGCAGATAAGGGCTGATTATCCCCGTCAAAAACGAGGGAAAACAGAAGGCAGCAATTCCTTCAAGGCAGTGAACTTAAACTCCTTCCAGACAGCACTAAGGCTAGCTATGAAAGTCATTGGAAAGTGAGACATCTAAGTGCCGAAAGTACCTTTGAATCTGGGATCAATTCAAGATGAGGTCTGGTTCTCATTGCTCCACTCAAGTCACTCCAGCTCCTTCAGACAGGAGAAGAAACACTTCCAGAGGGATTAAAAAGGCTTTGCCTATAATAAAATATTCACCGAGCCAGCCAAATTAGGCAAGCTAAACTTCAGATGTGAGGTGCCTTAAACCTGATTTAGTAGTAGGTATCTCGGATGACCTAAAGGAAGGAAAACTCAGATACTGATGAAAAAAGGAATTCAACAGAACAGAAGAACGCTTGGGAACACACATGCTTCAGAAACGCAAGAAAGGTACTTGGGATACAGAAAATATCCGATATTTTAGCAGCATTAGTAATCTTTAAAAAGGAACCCCTATTTTCAAGAGAGCAAGGCTAATGCTAATTCTGCTAATGACACCAGAGCTTCAAGCCGAATCCTGGAAGGCAGCTACAAGCAGTCAGTCGTTGGATCACACGGGTACAACAGCCCATTGCTACAAACTTCATTCACAGACGCGGCCCAGAGCTCTAACTCCTGTCACAAGTGACTATTTAAGTGACAAAGCTGCGGCTCCAAACGCCCATCACATGTGCCTCGGTCCCTGCAGCTGCTCCGTCCGTAGGATCGGCAAGAACTGCTCCAGCACGAGAGTCTCCTTACTCATGAGTTCTCGCTCGTATCACAATGCAGCTATGATTAAGCATCTGCTGGATGCTGCTAAGTCCAATGACGGCTAATTACTTCAAACCGTGGCAAAAAGTACTGATTAGTAATAGGGCTCCTTCATAGCTAATTTGCTGTTAGCATAAGCTCTGCTAACAGACATTCGCCTTCTTATTAAGGACGTATGTTGGCTTTCCAGAACTGCTGTAGATGCCACACGGTGCAAGGGATTAGGAGAGGGATTTGGGGGGGTTATGTTACCCCCAGCATGGCAAACACGAACCCGAGCTGCAGGTGCACGCGTAGCTGGGGGCTTTTTTTGTCTTCAGAATAGTCTGCACAGGGCGGAAAAGAGTTTACAAGATAAAATTTCAGAGCTGCTTTCCAGTCACCAGTTTCACAATCATTCAACAATGACTTTCTTTTTCACTTTAGAGAGTGGCTTTTAAGGGTGGGGGCTGAGTCTGTATTGTCAGACAAGCAAGCAACAGCGCTATTGTTTCAAGTCAAACTCTAAAATATTAGTTCCACATTTCCAGAAGATGGCATGTGGGGAAGCGATGGGCTTTGTCTATCCACCTCCCACCAAGCTATCGTTAGGCTGGTAATTAGAGAACACTAAAATAGGAGAAAAAGTAGACTCAGATGAAGAGCAGTTTTGTATTTAGCCCTAGAATATTCTCTGATGTACAATTAGGAACCATCACACAGAAACCAAAAACACACAAGAAGTGTGGTGAGGGCTGCACTGAGAGGCGTTTCCTTCCATCCTAATCACAAGGCACCTAAAAACAAAGCAGAAACTAACAGCTTAAAACCAGAAGTGTCTAATTTTAAGCTTTACTCTGTATTTGGAGAGCCAGAAATAGATCAGACCAATGCCTGCTACTAGGTGCCAATTTAACGGGTCTTCAGAAGTTTTTTTTTGAAAAAGCCGTCTGTACCATTTTGCAGAAAGACTCCCAGAAGGTTGAATCCCTGCCAAGCTAAGCTTTGCCCTCTTCTGACTTGAGACTTATTCAAAGCTGTGTAATTACTCTTCTAGACCTAAATATACCTCCTCAGAATAAACTGATGCAACTCTGCGGCAGCTTTCGTGAAAAGCAGAGTTCCAGAAAGAGCTTCTTGGGGTCCTCCAAGCCCAAAGCTGCTCACCTACCTCCAGCTCCTTCACCAGCCAGAAGGGACAGTTCACTGCAACCCCCCAGCCACCCCATCATCCCTTGAGAGATGATTTACCAGAAAAAAGAGCCATTAGAAGATGTTTCACCATAACATGGTTTGAATCCAAGTAACGGGAAGGATGCACAGTGGCGACCCACTGGTTTATCTACTTTGACAGAAGTAGCCGTGTGCTTGGTGAAGCCACCACGGCCTTGCTGGGTTTGAATCTCACGTTCAGCCTTCAGGCAGCTCTGGAGACAGGCAGAGGAACACACGACAAACAGATTTTAGAGAAGAGATGTTTACCAACTCTGATTTTAGTGCCACGGACAGAGTAGCACTGTTGCAGAAAGCCACAAAGCTCACCATGAATGTAAGTTAGCTAAAGCAAACACTTCTAGAAAAAGGCCACGTATTCTACCCGTGCTATCTTGGGCTGCCGTGGGCCTCTGTCCCACATGAAAACCTAGCGAATGAAACACCAGAACAGAGATTAAAACTTCTATTTACAGACTCAAAGCCGAGTTGCGCCCAGCTGGGTATCGTGCTTCAATCACACAACTCACTGAAGTGGTTTTGCCCTGCTGAAACATCTAGAAAAGCAGATTTTTCACTCTTACTTTATGGCAGTAGTCACACATAAGACAGTTAAAAGTACGAAGCATCATAAAAAGGCCACAGGCTTACTGGGAGGGCAACAACAACAAAAGATAGCTCTCTAATGCCAAACGTTTCAGTAGAGCTATGTGTCTTAGTCTGATGTTTCATGCACAGGAGCAGATGTGGGAAAACCTCAGGCTAAATGAGACCGTATATAGATAAGCACACACAAAGAGCTTCTTATTCAGATTTCCTCCTCCTCATCTGCACAAAGGGGGAGGGCAAGCTTTCCTACTTCTGATTCCCGTTCCACATGCTCACTGTCCTCCCTTCTCGGAGATGTGGATCTGTGTCAGACCCTTCAAGCAGAACTAATCCTCCTGCCTGCTCTGCATCCTCCTTGCTGGTTCACCACCGCGCACAGGAGCGCAGCATCACCGAAGCAGCACCTCGATCTGATAAGGCAGAAGAAAGATAACAGCATTTTACAGAGGCCAAGGAGCCGAGTCCCAGCTCAGGTTCATTTAAGTGCAACGGATTGGAAAGCAGCCCTGACACACTCCAGCGGTGGGTCTTTGGGGGAAGAAGGTAACACCACCGCAGTGATGTGGGTATAATCCCCTCAATCACAGAGGGAAGAAAAGACAGAAGGAATTAAGTTATTTCAGCAGATTGCAGTTGAAGGGCATCTTCTACAGCATCTCTTTATGCAGCTCTGCTTTCAACTGCAGAGACCCACCATTAAGACAACCCCATCTATTCCCGAGCACTTCCAAAGGCTGAATTAGAGCAGGATCGCTCCCTTAGTTTGGCAAAGTTTCGAACAATCCTGTGCTATGCTCCAGAGAAAACAGTTACTATTTTAACCAGGTTATCTAGCGCAAAGCTGTAGGAGAGACTTTTGATAAGGGCAAGGAAAAGTCCCTGAAAAACCTGTTTCAAAACTGACTTTCTAAGATGTCCAGGCCAGTAATTACCATCCACACCACTGTGCTCACAGCATGCCAAAATTTATACCATCCTACAGACACAGCATGTCCTGCTGCTAGGGGGGCCTAATCGCTGCCTATAAAGCATAGAAAATACGGCGGTGGGTGAATATATATAATAGAAGGTGAACCTTCATTTAGCCATTAGCAGTTTTAGATATATGATCCAGAACCTGCAGGTATCCCCAAATAATGGACTTAGGACAGGGCACTTCACTGCAGCACGCGAATTATTAAAGAAAACTGCAGCTCTGAGGCTTTGCCACCCAGACGCCTGACAAGGAAAAGGAGAGAAATCAACAGCAAAAAAGATGCACCATGGGCAGACAGCACACCAAACAGCGGTGTGGAAATGGATCCCATCAGTAAAGGCTCAGGGCTGTCATCTTTTTTATCATGTCATCAAGCTCACACAGGCCAAATGTGGGTAGAAATCAGAAGCACACACGATGCAGCAATAGGCTCTGGGAAGCTCAGTGGAAACATACCCCAAGAACGAGAGGTGACACACCATATTCCTTGGGGAACACCATATAGGACCATAAAAGACCATCTGGATACACGATGCATAAAAATCCAAGGCAGTTTAACCTGGACGCACACAAGTGCATTACAGCAAAATTATTTACACAGAGAGGTTTTGCCTTCCCTGAGCAGAAGAACAGAAAGGGCTGCAAGTAGCTCTCAACAATAAAGTTACTCTGTTTGGACTGGGCTTACATCATGGACCAGAACAACTGCCAACCCAAGGAGCTGGACGTCTCCCCCACGGCAAACAACCCCGTATTCTCCAGCTGACAAGCGCTGGTTGTTGTGTAGTAGACATTAGCAGTTATGATGGAAAAATGGCTCAGAGACAGATGATGCAGACTGTGTTACTAAGAGAACTAAGCAAGCCTTTGTCATCTGAAACAAGTCTCATTTGGATGTTTCACTGCAAGTGTTTTAAACACGGGTTCAGCAGTAAGGTCATCACATCTACCACCTACTCGCAAAATTAACTTCTAAATTCCCAGCAAACCCATTCCAATGGCCCATGGTGGAGAAGGACACCTACCTACATTTCCCTCTTACACCCATTGATTTGGTTCTTCCCAGGAGAGATATGTATGGGTTCTCTAAATCCAAATTTGAACACAAATGCTTTTACAGTGAAGCATTCACATGATCCAGCATTTTTCTAAGGGAACAAGGCAAGCTGCAACACTTCTGGAGGGCTTCACCATGCTTGCCCAGCTCTGTCTCACACCAGGACATGGACATCCATCCATCCACTCCTGTTGTTCGCTGGCTCTTGGGGAGGTGGGGGAAAAGCCACCGGGGAAGGAGGAATAGGGAAAAGTCAGCTCAGGAAACAAGATTCCACTTAGGCAGTTCACAGCACAGCCTGCATAATGCCTATTTGACTGGAGAAGAGACAAATACAGGAAAAAGGATTAACAGCAACCATATAGGAAAGAAAAAAACTAATGGAAGGAACTTCAGGCACAGCTGAGAAACCAAGCTAAGGAAAGCCAAGATTGTTTCACTAGGGGACAGGGGACGACGCCAGCACCAAGTATGTGAAAGGCAGGCGAGGAAAGAATTGGAGCAAAAAGAATGAGTTGAAATAAAAATGGAATACAAAGAATGACTTCGAAATCCTCCTTAGGAACAAGCTGGTATCTAGCAGGCAAGTGATTGACTTTTTATGGCTTTAACCTTATTTCCAGAAGAAGCCTATTTCCGTAGAAGCAGAGCTTTTGAACTGCATATTACAGTTCCCTCCAAGGCAGTGATCAATCTTGATAAAGGTCCACCAGTACAAGCCAGGGAGCGATAATACCTACTGGAGAATGGGGGCAGCAGTCAATCACCAGTAGAAAAACCCTCCAGCATCAGCATTCCTAGTTGTGTATTAACAGCTTCTTTGAAAGGCAGTAATTCAGTTATGCCTGGACTTCAGTCACATGCATCCAGACGTGTCTTTTACAAGTGACAGACACATTCTGCACCTCCTGCAGAATGTCCAACAGGCAAGAGCTTTCCAGCACAGTCCATCTCATGTTCTCTAGATCACTGCACTGAGCAGCCACACTCTCCAGCACATCCAGGGCTTCTAAAACCTGGCACTAGGGGTTAATTTAGAAAAAAAAAAATATATATATATATTTCCAGCCATTCCAACCATCTAAAACTTAAAACTTTCAAGCTCCTCCTAACATGAACTATGTTAAAAATACTATGAGAAACAATGGAAGTTATTAAAAAAATAGCATGAATCTGGTGACTGAGTGTTACAGCAGAAGTTGCATAAGGAAATAAAAATTGTGCCAAATGGAGAAAGAAAGTCACAGAATAACGATCCCTTAAAACTTAAGCTATAGAACAAGTCAGATGAGTTTTGGAAGGGTAAGGAAGGGTGGAGCAGGGGGAAGGCAAGGGGAAATAATTCTAACAGACTCAGCCACAGAGCAGCAAGGGACGTGTACATGGCACTTTACAGACAGGAGGTGCCCAGCAGAGCCAGTCTGCTTGGAGGTATTTATAATTTACATTCTGTCATCTCGAAGGAGTGAAGAAAAGCTGGGCATGAGGAAAACAAGGACAAGAAGGGACTGTAACTGTAAATGCTGTGCAATACATCTACTGTTACATGCTGTGCTGAAGACAGACCAACGCGAAGCAGCACATATCCAAGGACTTCTTGCCACATCTACAGAGCACAAGCTCTTTTTGGTCAGAGGCCAGGGACGCGTGCCAGGAGCAAAAACATCACAAGCAAAGAACAACCAAACTCTTAAGTGTAAAGAAAGGAATAACTGGGTAGATGACTCAGTTAGTGAAACACAAGTCTGTAATAACGTGCGTATTGAACACTGTAAGACGCATTTGCTTTTTTTTTTTGAACTCTGATCATGCACTGAGTCACCACCCCAACTCCTACTTCTATTGTTCTGATAGACTACGCTGGAGCTGGATTAGCCAAGAAGGAACCACGTGCCAGGCTGCCAAGCCCACCACCTGTGTTTTCCTCTCACAAGCAAATTCACAAGGATTCGTTGCAGAAGCAGCAAGACCAGGTCTGCCCTGCAAATTTCCCCTGGGTCTGCCCAGGTCAGCCATGAGCTGCTACGCTTGGGTTGCTGCACATCATTGCTGCCTTCTCCAGCCTGTCTCAGATGCATCATTCCTCTGGCTCCCGTGGCTGCTCTGTGCTGCAGAAGACTGAGCTACCTTGCAGATCACACCTGGGACACCAAAGAACTCGTCGTAAACACCTTTCAGATCAGATTTTCCCCAACTGCGATCACTGAACGATCAAATGTGCTCTATGTTTAAAACAGACATGGGAATGGGAACAGCTTAACTTAAAGGGCTCCCGAACTCTTATCTATGCCTCTGGCCAAGTCAGCTGGAGCTACAGCAAACCTGAGCTGAGAGACCTCCATGTGACTGGGGAATGGAGGGCACAGAGGGAGGGGGTGTTCAGGCTCATTACCAAGTCAACTGCACAGTAAAAAACACAAAAGTTAAGAGGAAAAATAAAAATAAAAATCTTGACTCTCCCAGGGCCTGTTTGCCCTTTGGACAAGTCACAATTCAAATTCCCCTGTGGTTCTAACAGACAGAAGAACTAAAGCTTCAGAAGGTCCCAAATGTTTCAGAAAACCTCTAAGGTTTGTTCTGTACAGATGTTTACAAGGTCAAGGTAGATTAACCCACCATATTTCAGAGGCAATACATGTATCTGTAAAGCATTGTGGCTTGGAAAGCCTTTACACTTCTGGCAGACCACAGATATAAAATGAAGATTCACCGATTATCCGTTGCTGATATATTTATAAACTTTCTTCATCCCCTAAGTGTTAGCTGTCATTCTGAGAGATTCCAGATTTGTCTTTTGCTGGCTAAATTTAAACTCCTAGCGAAGACAGACAGCAATGTAAACTCCAGCATAGAGAACTCCGATAACATCCCCACCGCGCAGGGTTCAAGAGATGACTACAACTCCACAATGCAAGAAAGCTGTGTTTGTAAACAAGATGCTCTTATAAAGGAAAAATAAAGGTACACTTTCAACACACAAAAAATCCACACACACATCCCCATGATGAAAAAAATGGGTAAACTCAATATTCCAGGTCTTTGCTGGGATAATAAATCTGGAAAATGAAAACTCTCAAGGGAATCAACGAACAACATCCCTGATGCAAGTGATGTGCACCGAGACCAATCTTTTCACGTCGGAGGCAGACTCACAGCACGTGAAGACATACTGATGCCGGAATATTAAGTGACACTTTTTTTGCCAATAGCTGCCCTGCTTCAATCAGGAGAGTTTGCCAATATAGCTGTATCAAAGAAGTCTTTATAGTGCAAATTAACCTGTACACGAGGCCAAGTTCATTTCTGGAATAATTTCATTAATACCGTGTGATGTAACATCACTGCAATTTGGCTGGAGTACGCTCAAGAGCCCTTCAGTAAATAAGCTGCCTGAAGTCAACCCCGGTGCTAAAAGTAGGTTTAGTTACCCAAGAGGTAACACCCTGCCGTGCTCAGACATGTTCCCCTATGACTCACTCCTATATTGTATACATTTAGTCAAAACCAATACAATAGTCCAGGAGAAAGCCTTTTATATGTTAACAGCAGCTTTTTCATTCTGTGATGGATACAGGTGTTTTATGATGGTTCCTTTATAAAGGTAAGGTTCAGCAGTACAAACCAGGTCACTAGTTTTAAGGACAAGGGAAAAACATGGTCTCGCTGAAGCTTTGTCCCTGTCATCCGTATCTTGGATATATCTTAGGGTGTATCAGCAAAAAGGCTACTTGGCAGAAGAGGTTTGTACATTAGAAGAGGCCACTGAGTAAAGTCTTTTGCCCGCCTGACTCGTCACCATACTGGTGGTGACGGGCTGGGATTTCTAGACCCTGCCTGTCCCAACTCTCCCTTCCCTTTTGCCCTGAATCCAGAGTGTTTCAGACCCCGAGTGCCAGAGGAAGGGAGAGAAAGGGGTCTGAGACACAGCAGTTAGAGCTGCTTTTGTTCCTCCGGAGCTACAGCTCCAGACAAACACAATTCTTTAAGAAAGGTCAATGCCTCAAGATGCAACTTGCTGTAATCAGAGAAAGGTAATTTAATAAATTACGTCTTGGTTAAAAGCAGAATATGGGAGAGCTCTGCATTTTGCAACAGCTGTCAGTGCTGGGTAAGCCTCTGGTAGATGTCAGCGCAGGCTCCCACTGCTGGGCTGCCAGGAGCAGGTTTCTGAGGATCAGAGAGTTTTTACCTCCTCTGTGGCTCCCACCTCCAGCTGTATTCAGACACATTCCCTTGATTCTCCCCTGCTGAGAGCAAATGACATTGGAGATGTGTGTGCACCACTTCTGGAGGGAAGACAGCACGTGGATTTGTTTTGACAGAACAGACGTAGTCACACAGAAAGCTGGAAAAGCCACTGCTATAAACCTACATCGGGAACCGACCTTTAAGAGAACAGGGGCTGAACAGGGTAAGATCAGCTACTCCCCGTACAACAGAAAAAGGGTATCCAACAAAGCAGAAAAGGCAAGAAAAAGGCAGCAAATGTAACAAACAGTTATAGGAAATATCCTCCTCCTCAGCACAGAATCTCCCTTGAGGCAAGGAGCACTGTGGGCTACTGGAGGCAGAAGATGAGCCGCGCCGCACTTGAAAGGAATTCAACATTTATGCAGATGCAATTGCCTGGTGTTACCGAAGAATGAGATAAAACATAACAGGCCACTGACAGAAGCCAGGGAAAGAGCTTTCCTACAGAGGGGTTACTGCGTAATTAATCTGTAACAGAGGCAAGCAGACTACCCTCGAACAGCCCTTACGGCTTCATCTAGAAACAGGACACTGCACGAGCTGGGGCTGACCCGGTGCAGCGAGTCTGCGTCAACACGTGAACGCTAAAACTATTGCTCCGTTCCAGGGCAACGGAGCATTAAGAGATCTGGAAAGGTTGCTGAATTATAAGTATCCTAGATTCCTCCCTCATATTCCGTGACACGCAGGCACAGCCTAGGCGATGATGGGAACTAGCACGAGAAACAGAAAAAAGCACGATGAAAACAGAACCAAGCTGGCAACCCTCTCCCAGATGTATACACAGGTGAACAAAAAAAGCCACTGAAAACAATGATACCACACCCAACCTCACCTTTGCTGTTTCAGGTGTGGATAAAGCCTGAAAGAGTCTGATACAAGGCTGGGGGAAAAAAAAAGAAATAATTCTCTAAGCCTGAGTTTTTCCAGACAAGCCTTTCCTTCCCCCTTCTCCTGGCCGTTTGCATTTTTATTTTGCTGAGCAAGATTATCCCTTAAGGACTGGAAACAAAAGTGACTGGACAAAGAACAAGGGAATGGGGAACATTCAGCAGGGCTCACTCTGGCCTCCCGGTTTCGTGCTCCTCACACTCACGTTTCAGGAGGAAGGCAAACTCTGGCGGCAGGAGGAGTGCGGGGAGGCATGTGCTGACCAGTCTTTCATGTGGCAGCTGGCCGAGGGAGCCTCTGTTGATTATTAACCCAATATCCCATTAGTGAAGCATCTTGCCACAGTCATTGCACGCAAAGTTTTATTCTGGAAGCCAAAACTGGGGGTATGTGACTACCCCAAACTGAAGCCCTGAGGCCGCATCCCTTTCACGGGGGTTTTCTGTAACCGAGTTCCTGGCTCTGCTTTTCCACTGCAAAGCCAGACTGGCACATAACGCTTGGTAATTTCTGAAAGGCACAAAACCAGACCTTAAATTTCATTTTCTGCGTTTGGTACACTGGATGGCAAGAGAAGGGACTTGCCTCATGAAAACAAACATGCAGCTCTAGGAACTGGCAATCCCAAAAGCAAGTTTTCCAGCTTCAGCTGTTCATTCCAGAGAGCACATTTCAGGCTAGTTATCAACCACATGCAGGGGTGATGGTCTCTGTAGGTCTCTAAAGCTGCACTGCTAATTAGCGCTGCAGCTTTCTAGCCTTTCCAGGACAGTAAATCCTTACACACTCTTCCTTCCTCCCATGTAAGCACCCTCAAGTACTTTCAGGCTGAAAGGACAGGGTTCATTTCTTATTTAGAATACAGCATATGGCAGTAAAAGTATTTTTAGCTTCAGTCCCATCTCCTACTACAACATGGGACCTCCTTCAAGGCCTCCTCTCACCAATGAACTACGATAAATTCAGCCAAAATCCTGCTCTCTTGCCAGCTCAGCTACTTTCTATCTGCAGGGAAAGTATCCATTATACAGACTGTGTACACTATTGCTTATCTGGAACATCCTGCCTCTTCCACACTTGCCTCCTCCCTACCCTCTAGACTCCATGTGCTTCCTCTTCATTTTCTTCCTCATCCCCATAACCCCTTCCCATTTCCTTGACCTTCTCCTCATCTCAATTGAGGAGCCTTCAATTGAGCTACATGAGAGACTCACGAGAAGCACGTGAAAGTGACCTCCACGACAATCAGCAATTTCGAATCCTGCCGAACAATTCCCTTTCTTGCTCATCAGATTAAAAATACACCAGACAAGAAGGCTGTTCATCCAGGGAACACAGGCACAACTGTTTGTCTAGTGGGAAGTGCCTTTCAAACCCAGGCACTAAAATGAGATGCCGAGTCCCACTGTATGGTACCAGAGAGATCATGATGCCAACTCCGGAGTTACGATAGCGATGTGTAATGGTGTCTTCCCAGCAAGTGCACTTGGCACAACATGAATAAATGGCAAGAAAAAAGAAAAAAAGCCTTTCATCCTGCAGAGTAAGCAGCTGGTACTGGGGGGCGGTAACACATCC
Organism: Limnodromus scolopaceus; assembly: GCA_028565335.1. Lineage (NCBI taxonomy): Eukaryota > Metazoa > Chordata > Aves > Charadriiformes > Scolopacidae > Limnodromus > Limnodromus scolopaceus. The sequence continues at coordinate 7,086,326 of JAOXNO010000008.1, forward strand.
AGCCACCTGAAATAACACCTGAAATAATCACCTTTACAGCACAGATTACTGATACGAGGTCACAGGCTGTTGCAGAAGAAACAAGCAGATCCAAATGTTGGTCCAGGGTGCTCCTAATTGCTTCTGTTTTATCCTACAATAAGCCAAAGCTACAAAATGATTCCCGACCCATTTCAGAGCAGGCTGCAAGCCCAGCGCAGAGCCGGCAGCCCACAGAGGATGCAGAACATATCCTGTTTGAAAAAGGGAGGCTGCACACAGAGCCACATCCGCCTGTCCTCGCACGGAGGAGACCCTGAGGAGCCAAGCACAGGTGAATGCTGAGAGAGCTCTCCATCCCATCCCACCAGGCTCACAGGCACACAGAGCTGCCCTTGAGAGAGGGACATTTCTGATCCGAGGGAGACCCTGGGTTCTTTCCCCGAAACACTACCAGATGTAGCTTCCTGCAATAAAATAATAAGAAGAAATAAATCTGTACCTACCTCATTTATCTAGAGGCTGGTACCAGAACAACTTGCCATTGGCAACTTATGGCCTATTAAAATACCAGCAGTGAGACCACAGGCTCCCCAAGGCATGCATGAATTCCTCAGAAATACAGCTACAAAGCTAGAGTCAACACTGATGGCAGCTCAAGAGCACAAAGAATAAACAGACTGGAAGCCATTTAGGTTTTCCTCTGTATTTCAGAAATAAGTACATGTCTTAAAGGGGGGGGAACGACCCATTCCGACCTCCCCTTGGCCTCAGACCGAGCTGATGGTGTTGCCACCCTGCAAATCAAGTGGGCCACAGGGCCTCTGTCTCAAAGTAGAACATTAATTTCCAATGAGTAATTTTTTTAAGCCAAAGGCTGCTTAAGTCACGACAGATAAGGCTGTTGCTAAGAGTTAGCTGTCAAAGCAACGCCAGCTCAGAATGGGCAACAAGGGGGAAGTTTGAAAGCCAGCTGTATCCACACATATTTACTGATGCTGTACACACAGCGTATCGCTCACAGGGCTGTAGATTACAGCTTCTGGTCAACAAAGCAGCCCCTGCCTGAGCAACAGCAGGCGGAACAGGAGTCAGAGCCTTAACAGAGACCGTGCTTTACCCAACAGGATACAGCCCCCGTGGCAGGAAAGTTTTAACGTAATTCTGTCCGTCTTGTGACGACCTTCAATGCGGTGACCGATGACAGGAAAAGGCAAGTCTGGGACTAAGTAAATCAACTCACCCCAAAGCCTCTGCGGTCTGTCAGACCCTGCAGGTGTAGCAGCCAGAGCCCAGAAAAGGGGAAAGAAATGCTCCGCAAATTCAAAGCGGAGCTTAAGGCGATTTGTGCGGGGGACCTCGTGGTGCTGTATCACTTTTGCACTTCTCCCAACACCCTCAACTTGCCAGAGGTTAAATCTTGTCCACGGCTTCTGCTCTCACAAATTTCACCTACATTTATCTATGCTGCTGGAATGAAACCTCTTTTTCTCATCTTTGCTGTCTATTTTCTCTATATTTGTTTCAGAATCCAAGCACTGCAACATGCCTTAATACTACCTCGAATTAGTTTATGTTTTATTGCAAATTGCTTCTAGAGGCTGTATTTCAAACGCCTCCTCCACTAACACTCCCAGCCCACTCCTGAGGCTGCAGCCAGGAAAGAAGGACATTAGCATGGGAAGCTGCTCTGGAGCATTAAAACTCACTCTCTCGATCTGTATATTAGGAATATATTTACAAGCAGGGAAGCTATGTAGAGACATGTTTGCAACAAAAGCACTTTTAAAATATGTTATCACACCACATGCTGTAGCAGAGGACAGAGCCAAGCGCACGTTGCCCTAAAATATGGAATTGGGAGAACGGTTTACAGCCACAACCAAGTTCCTTCTTCCACCACACCCTGACAAACCAGCTCAAATCAAGAGGCAGAACTCAGCCTCTTCTTTCACTACAGCCAGTTTTCTTCCCCTCTTGGGGATGCTGACTCCAGAAAAAAACTATTTAGTTACCTAACCTTTCTTTTAAAGCAGACAGTGGTGAAGATTTATATCTCAACTGGGCTGAATCAGACCTTTAGTCTCTGATTAACCAAACGGTTAACAATTTTCCAGTACGAAAGAGCCAAATGTGGTGAAACTCATTACCTGAAGGATCCTGTAGCATCAGGCACAATGACTATTGACGTGAAGACAGTGAATTAGTTGATTTCCAACTCTCACCACTGAGACACAGCTGCATTTCAGAGCTGGTACGACTTGCACATCCCTTGACAAAGGTTTCTGAATCACCAGCCGTGTGTTAGCTGGGCAATGCTTCTCCCCCTTTACTTATGTCCTATAGAAATGAAAAAGTTGTGTACACTGCTAAGATGTAATGATGCTTGGCCTTTCTCAGCTGGTGGGATGCAAAGTAGCTTTAGGTCTGTACCTACATAAGGATGACAAAGCCATACTCACACAAAGGCTGACCTCAGTCCATGGGGAGCTATCGGTACAAGGTGCCTCCCCAAATACCAGCATTTCCTTACACTTTCTGGATGCAGCTTTACACACACACACAAAAAAAAGAAAAACAGAAAAAAAAAAGTATGCAGTGCAGGAAGTGGCCTTTCACACTAACTCAGTTACAAATTGCAAGGCTAAGAACATTCTCGGTTCAGGCGGCAGCTCTGAACCGCTTGGAGGCCAGACCACCCCAACAGGGTCAGCTCTTCCCTGATCCAGCCTGCACGCAAACAGCTGCTGGGCTGCAGAAGACTAATTACATTCTTTGGTTCAAACTGGTGCAGGAGTGCCAGGATCAGAAAACCAAGCTGAAATATACCAGGTGCTTGGAAAAACATGGTCCCACAGGGAATACAGTCTGAGGTGCCTGCGGAAGACAACGAGGAAGGTGGGAAATGCCCTCAAAAGTTGCCCAACTCATGCAAAACAGTCTTTCCCCTAGAGTCAGCCAGGGGCTTTCAGAGTACAATCCCTTCCTTCAAATCCAGAAATACCAGAGTGAAAACTGTTGGCGTGCTCACAGAACAAGGCAGGATGAAGTGTCAGGAGTCTGTGGATAACACCTGGCTTTCCACTTCCTTCACATCGTGCACCGGCAATGCTGGCTGCCAGCACGCTGCCAGGAATCAGTCAGCGCCGAGGTAAAGAGCATCTGGCTGTCACTCAACATTAACTGACACTGTTGGCGGAGAGGGGGATGGAATTTAATCAAGTCTTCCTCTTTTACGATACCCAAAGATGTACACGTACGAACTACATCAGCCTGTAGCTTTAGGCACTCATTTGGACATCCAGGCTCTTGCTTATGATGATCCATGGATCCAAAAAGCCTCCTGATGAGCTTATATCGTATCATCTCTCTAGGAACAAAGACACACACCCCCCCAAAAAGCTTCAAACCGGTACAAAACGCAGCAGCCCATCTGCTTCACAAAACCGGTTGCCATGAATACATCCCTACCGCTCTGCGCCTGCTATTTTTAAAGATACTTGGGAGGCAACTGAATTCACAGGCGGTTGTGCTATTTAAGTATCTCGATTAATACTATTCAAGGAATACACCCGTACTTCTCCATGGGGAAACAGAGCACCTGCCTGGCCTCCACCTGGTTCAGATGCATTTTCAGAAGACCAGTTTCTGTAATCCAACAGGAGGGCGATAAACTCGCAGACAATAGATGCTTTTCACGCAGAGCGTTGTAAACTGAAACCGGTGAGTCTTATCCTCAGAAGGCCCGTCAGAGCGTAAAGAGACTTTACAAAGCGAGGGGAAAGGACGAGCAAAAAGATATTTACAGCTGCAAATTTAGTCACTGAAATACCCACGGTTGAATGCGAGGCCTGAGCACAGCGAGTGTGGCAAAAGGGTACCTGCCTGCAAGAAAAAGATAACCAACGAAACAGAAAACCCCAGAGAGGCAGAGCCCCAAAGCCAAACGTGCTGACAGGACCTGGACCTTTTCCAGAGCGCCTTGAATTCCTACGAGCATGAAGTCTCAAAGCATTTCAGACAGGTTCCCCTCCAGCCAGGCTGCTTTGCCCCAGCCCAGGCAGAGGAGGTCTGAGCAGCTCACAGCCCAGGGGGGTGCCCCCCCAGACCCACGGCAAAGGGCTGCAGGATGGACCTGAAACCCAGGATGGACTTGGGACCGGGACGGACTGACAGGAGCTGGCAGTACAGTCTCCCAGTTCTGCTCCGCTCACAGGTCAAATGAACCTAGTGCCACCGGGCAATTAATTGGATATATCACATCCCCACCTCTCGCCACAGACGTGCACAAGCTGCCAAGTAAGTCTATTGTAAATAACCTGAAAAATCTGTCTCTGGAGATTCTTATATTCTCAAAGAACACTCTTCTTTCCACATCATAGGTCACTTAATCCTTGATTAAGAGTCCTTGTTTAAGAAAACTGATCCAGTGTGCCCTGTGAAGGGTTCCTATACCTGCTTCTCCCACCAGCTCTGTTTACAGACCCCAAATGACATGGGACACCTTGTTCAGATCAATTCTTGGAAAACTCACAGGCAGAAAGAGCTACTGGTCTGCTCAATCATAGCTGCATATCTTCTATTGCCAGAGACAGCAGAAGCAGCCCAAATCGATTGCAGAGCAAACACCAGACTTTTTTTACACAAGCACCTCGCATGAAATGACCTGACAGACATTACAACCCCAAACGCAACTTTTTTTCAAAGTGGTTGATTTCAGAGAAACAATCACAGATCCTAAATAACATACAGACTTCTAACACAAGATGGACACAGCATCTCCTTCCCTTTAATCCTGCCCCAGATCCAAAGAGTATCAGAAAGGTCATGGAAATGACTAGAGGAGCGTAGAGCAAAGCCAAGGCATGATCTGGGAGCCTCTGCACACTGTAACTCTTCTCCTCACTGTTCCTGGAAATTCATCCCTCCTGAAGTTTTTCTAACTGTAACAGGGGAAAATATTTGGAAAAGGTCAAATGACTCAATACCACCGAGACCTGTAACTTTTCAAGCAGGAACAGGTTTCCATGTGCTTTCAGTTAGAGTACAGACAGGTTAGGGGAAAGGCGGCAAACCCAACAGCCTACTTCCCCTTTGCTCATTTACAAGCAATCAAGCCGGTTGAGAGTAATGTTATGTGTTTGGTTTAAATTACAGATGATTTTGCTGCTGGAATACATCTGCAACGCACCGTGCTGAGCGAACTGCTGAACCCCAGCCAGCACAGAAAACAGCCCAACGCAACCCGAACGGCTGGCAGCATCCGCAAACCCTGGCGACGGCTCCTCGAAGCTGCTTTCAGGGACAAAAAGAAGAGGGAGATTGACATTTCTCAGCACAGGCTTTTCCTGAGACATCCTCCAGTTCAACTCATTTTATTATGACTCCAGGAAGCAGAGGGGTTAATTTCTTTCCAAGTTCACATACTGTTTGAATTCCTTAGATAAGCTGCTTCCACCAAACCCAAGGATCTAGCCTCAGGGGAGAACACTGTAAGGAAAAGCTCTTTTGATAGATTTTCTTCAAAAGAGAAATTAATTCGAAGTCCATTTTTGGAGGTGTTCCACACCCATGACTTCTATGGACTTCAGATGAGGTTGCACTATGCCTCTGGAAGGAAAAAAAAAAATCAAGCTTTGAGCAGTGCTCTACCATGTCTATTTGCAAGACAGAAATATTTTATGCTTGCCCAATAAAATCTTCTCTCCTGAGATGAGAAAGCTCAGTGTGCAGCACCACAAAGAGGAAAAGCAGACCAAACCAGGCTTTAGCTCTGGGATAAAGCAGTTAACAGCTAGCACAAACTAATCCCGTGCCTTTAAAACTGAGCAGTCACTCAGGAAAGCAAAAAAAACAAGTTCTGAAGGCTTCCTTCACATCTTGAGGCAGAAAGCAAGCAAGTCCAGGCTGTTATGGAATTTGTGTTTGCATACTGCTGGTGATAATCTATGTGCATAGTTGGAAACAAAGCAAGTTTTTATTAGCAATTAGTAGCAGGCGTGGGGACAGACCTGCCTGAAGGAGTCAGAGAAATGCCAATAGATGATGGCAGAACAACCTTGTAAGATGTGCAGCAGAATGATCCCAATACGACGGACCGCATTAAAAAGAAAATACTGCAGCTATAAACTTGGAGATGCAATGGTATTAGTTCAAGGAGATAACCTGTGTCTTCAACACCGACAACTTTGACTCCAGGCAGCAGTTTTCCCTTGCACAGCAATTTGCAATGCAAAGCAAGCTACTTCCACTCTTACCAAGAGCAGTAACTCGGAAGCAAACAGGGAGAGCAAAGTTGGGAACAGTTGATTTGCTTAGATACAGTTTTCTACAGAGTTGAGTTTCAAGTCAGGCATGAAAGCAACGTTGCATGGGGTCTGAAATAATGTGTGAGAACTTGGGCAAGGTGGGGGAATGAAAAAAAAGAAAAAGAGAGGATTTAATCCACAAACCCCAGTCTTTTTTCAGGGGAGTGACCTCCTGCTCCCTCCCCACATCTCTGAAAAATTCAATCCAGCTCTAATCAGCCAACACCACCCAGGTTCAGAGCTCTCTCTCTATGTTCTTCCCCTGCTCCGGAGCATGATGTGGCATGTGGGGCCCTACAACAGAACTATTAAAATCCCATCAAGGGGTAAGCAAGTGGTAGCCATATGCTGAAGCGCTCAAGTGAAGAATAACCAGGGAAAAAAAGCACAGGCAGAAAACAAGTCTGCAAGCAGCTTCTTACCTGGTAGATAAGCTAGCAAAGTCTCCTCCATCCAGCAGCCTGATTTTGCAGAACAGAACCCCATTCACAAAGGGGACAGCAGTCAGCTCTTCCAGAGTGAAACTTGTCTGAAACTTGAATTTCTTCTTCTTCATCAGGAAAGCCATGGGCAAATTCAGCGTGGAAAGCCCAGGAATTCCAAACAAGATCAGGGAGGAGCAGCTCAAAACACACACAGACAAGCAGAGGAACGGCACTCGTCCCAGGAACGCAAGCAGGGAGTCAATTCCAGTTCAGTTACAACGATGGCCCAGCTTCAAACGCACAATTCTCTTCTCTTTGGTGGTCGGATCTGGCTGCGGGATCATCGCCACGGCAGGCTTCAGGTGAGGAGGAAGAGGTCAGGTTAAATCTCTGCAACATCTCCAAGGGAAAAGGGAGGGAGGGAAGTCGGTCTCAGCTCCAGACCAGCAGGAGCTGTCCCAGTTAGAGGTTGCAGTGCTCTGTCTTCAGCACAACCCCTCCAGAAAGCATCTCTCCTGGGCAGTCATCTTGAGTCTCCGAAGAAGCCGTAAGTCTGCGGGCAGCACATTCAGAGACCTTCCAGTTTCTATCTCCTCCTCCAGTGCAATTCCTTGATACAGGTCTTCGGGTCAGCCTTTGGGAGGGAAATGAGTAAATTAGTCCCAGACAGTCTTGGGCCCCTCCTCCTTCTCTAAAACCTGTTTGGATGGGTAATATTCAGTCCAGACTCATACCAGTCTTAAGAGGTATGGCCCCAATTAGCCTGGCCCCAACATCCTCTCTCCCCTTTTTGCCTAGAGCAAGCTTCACTGTTGTCATCCCCCTCGTAATTTCTGTTTTGCAAAGCAGCTAATAAAAATCTGCTCTGTTTTCACCCATCATCTTTAGAAGCAGTTTACAGAGCGAGAGCCATCTAATACATAGTCTAACAAGAATAAGCAAAGCCTTCTCCAGAAATGCAAAAATCTGTTTCTTTTCTGTTTTTCCGACCAGCCCTAAGTGTTAGCACCTGTATCTTATAAATAGAGAAAGCAGCACGGGGGGGGGGGGAATGGAAAAAAAGAAGCAGCAAAAAAAAAAAGAAGCAGTCTGCTCCAGATTACACAGCGCAACAACCAAATCAGGTCATCTGGCTGTCCGACAGCCAGGCCCACCGAACACGCTGCCTTCCCCTGCCACCAGGTCCAAGCCCAGCCCCACACAGTTCAGTTTTGGGGCTGGAGAGGGTAATTTCATTACACGTTTACGCAACACCTCCTAAGCCAGGGAGACCCGAGATTAGCATCTAAAAGGGACGAGGTTATGAATGCTGGGCAGTAAACAATCCTCGCCGATGCTAAGAATTAATGATGGCAAACCAAGGCAGGGAAAGCTCCTGCTGCCTGCACGGGTGCGCGGTTGAAGCCCCTCTCCCGCTCGGGCAGCCATGGGGGAATCCAGCCAGCTCTGCCCGCTGCCCCGGGCACCTCCACAGAGGCCCCGCTCTCCTGTGGCCACCTCAGAACAGAGTGAAGGGGCAGAGCAGTGACCACCCCGCACCACCGGCCCCCCTCCATGAGCCGTACCTGCCACTGCACCGAGCTGCAGCCAGGTCTCAGCCAGCCTTCCAGCCCCCTGGACTGTGCACCGAGCTGCAGCCAGGTCTCAGCCCACCTCTGGGCCCTGTGGATCACCCACTGGGCTGCTGCGAGGTCACAGCCTGTCCCCTCGGCACCCCTGGGCATACACTAAGCTGTGGTCAGGTCTCAGCTTGCTTTCTGAGCCATGCACTGAATGGTGGCCGGGTCTCAGCCTGTCTCCCAGCCCCGTGAACCACAGAGTGAACTGTAAGCAAAGTCTCAGCCCCTCTCCCAGCCCCAGGGGCCACGCAGCCCAGCCCTGACCCCATGAACCGTGCACTGAGCTGCAGCCAGGTCTCAGCCCCCCTCTCCCAGCCCATGCACCGAGCTGCAGCCAGGTCTCAGCAACCCTCCCCGGCCACTAATCACCAGCCGACCGACGGAAGGCCTCAGCCCGCTTCCCCGGTCCCCTCCGCTGACCTGCGGCCCGGTCCCAGCCCGGTCCGGTCCCTGCTCGCACCTTCCTGCCCTCTCCTCGCACGGCCGCCACAGCCACCGCTGCTCCCCGCCACAGCCGCCTCTGCTAGCGCTACGCCAACTGCGGCCGCTACGCCAACGCCGCAAGCAGCCACAAGGCAGAGCAACGCCACGGCCGCGCTTCGGGAATACCAACCCGACACTACGTAACCCGCCGCCCTCCTTCCCCGGGGAGGGGGGAGGGGAGCGTAAGAGCGGCGGCGCCCGATTGGGCCAGCAGCAAGGAGGCGGGCGGAGCATAGCTAAGGCTTTGATTGGTTGCCCCGGCACGGGGGCGGGGAAGAGAGCGCGGGGATTGGAGGCGGAGGCTGTCGGTTCGAGCAAGCCCCGCCTCCTAGCTGAGAGGGTGGGCGGGAAGCGGGGGGCTTTGCGGTGGCCCCGCTGTCGCCTCGATGGAGAGGGCGTCGAAAGCGCGGCTTGGTTAGTCCTGTGGCTGCCGGGCTCAGGGGTCCCTCGGGCCTTCCCGTCCCCCGAGGTGTCCTGTAGCCCCTCCTCAGCCCCGAGCTGGCACTAGAGTGTGTGGGGCTGGCTGAGGGGCTGGC